>CM071930.1:66139-666139 GCA_016081115.2 Rehmannia glutinosa | reverse complement strand
TAAACTTCCATCAAGAGAAGAGAATATGAAGCTTATGACGTCAACAACTATAATTTTTGTATAATCAAAATTAATGAATTTAGTAAATATCATAAAAATGAATTGAATTTTTAAGTTTGTTACTTTTTTGTTTTGTAAATAACTAAATATTATCAAACATTTTAAAATATTTTATAAATTTGAGTAGTTTTCTTAGGTTATATTAAAATGTTTAAAGAAGTTTATTGGTTCACTGAAGTGCACGTGTTTACAGTAAATACAATACAAAAGAGAACTTACAGTTAAATAAAAAAAAGCTAAGTTCTTTCATACATATATACATTACTATTCGATAATTGATATAATATATAAATATATAAAAACATTTTTTAATGCCTGATAAAAATTGAAGACATTTATCTTAACAAAGACATCTAAGAAAAGTAATAAAAAAATACTGATAAACGGCAGGTTGACATCAAGAACTTATTTTTGGCTGACAAGTAATTGATGATTTTCCAAAGAAAAAAAAAGAAAAAGAAAAAGGAAAAAGGAAAAAAGAGAAGAGATGCCCATCAATTTATTTTAGGTAAATGATAACAACAAAATATGCCTGAAATGGTTAAATTTGTGAGTGCTAAACGTCAGGTTGACATGAAGAATTTATTTTGGCTTAAACAGATATTGATGCCCACCACTTTGCTAAATGGTGTCTCATTTCTATTTGCTCAAGTTCTCTTAGTGACCCTCCATTATGTAATATTTGCTTTCCATTCCCTTTTCTTTTTCTTTTACTTGAATAAGGAGAAACAACTGGTGATGGAAGTATAAGAGTATATTATTCTTTTACCATATCTTCACTTGTGGACCCCTACTGTTATAACATACTCCGAATTGACCCCAACCTTTTCTTAATTTTTATTTATTTATTTAATATTTTTTGCAGAAAAAACAAAGTCCCACAAATCCTTCACATTCCTATTTTTGCTTGTTCAAAGTAAGTTGTTTCCCAACATTTATTTTTGCTTGCTTGTAAAGTGAAGTCAGTCAGAAGTGGCTGAAAACTGAATCTTTAGGTGGTTTTTTTTTTTTTTTTTTCCCAGTTCATTTAATTAAATAGTCTAATCATATTTTATCTAAAGATTAAAATACCCGTATATCTATTTTATTTTGAGGGGAAAAGAAGCTGCATAGATTGTTACATTTTTCAAAAAAAAAAAAAAAAAAAACTAGCGAGTGTTACCATATTTTTGAATTTTATTATCTTTTCACGGATACAAAGCTTAGCTTAATAAGAAATAATATGTGATATCAAAACTTTAAACTTTAAGATCTCTTAAAATTGCATAAAAAGTATAGATTAATTATATATATATAATATTTATAATTTTTACGACACTAAATAGTTCAAAAATTTTCATAAAAAAATCCTTTATTGAAAAAATAAAATCAGTGTTAATTTGTTTAAAGTTACCTTTTATACTGTCAATCTTTATAATTTAAATTTTTGTTCTCATATTTTTTTCTTAAAGAATTGTGTATATCAAACACTTTCTACGAATCTTCGTTTAAATTTCAATTAATCTCACGTGGGCTCTAGACTCCCTTGTCCACATACGCATTAACCCCGCTTAGGTCCCACGTAACCTCACCCAGTGTTCCGCCTAGACGCTAATAGAAGTAGCAAAATCCAGCTCGCCGGCCTGAAGTTTGGATTGGGTTAGGCCGTATTTTCCTCGCTTCGAAAAAAAGTCGGCCTATTTGGCCTAACCCGATTGGCCCATGAGCCGGCTTGGCCCGACCCAAAAATATTTGTATATGCATATCATATCCGGACCGGGCTTGACCAAACCTTCCTACGACCCGAACAATTTTTTACCGCCCAAAATATTTTGAAAGCCGATGGTCTCGTCAAATGCCCCGACCCATTGCCACATCTAGAAATTAGGCCGCAATCTGCCATTTGCCTAACACTTTCAAGAACATTGATTTCAAAGATTGTACCTCCCCAAACATTTCTAACTTATGTACATTATTGGCCTACAATGTGCTACAGACAGAATTCATCACTCCCTACGTTAGATTATAAAAAGGTCTTATCCTTTTTCTTTTACCTCTATTTATCTTCTCCTGTTGGTGTCTTAGCATGCTTTTCTTGACAACAAAGATTGATAGAGAGGTTTCCCACTAAGTATCCCACTCTCGTTTTAAATCATACTCAAACTATGCAAGTTTCTTCCAAACAGTTTTATGTACAAATATTTATGAGTGGCGTAAATGCATCTCCTAGATTAATTTCGACAAATATAATTTTAATCAAATGAAGGAAACTTTATATTTTTAAGATAAAATACAAAAATTATATGGATTTGATGGAAAAACTAGCCCTCACAATCAATGGTGAAGCCAATAAAAATATTGGGTGAGCCAATACACGAAAGTGAATTATGCCGAATAAAAAGACTAAATAATTATCATATAAATTCTAACAATTTTTTTTTGTCAATACAATTTCCTTTTGTTTAGCCTCCAAAATCTTCCTTATTTTATCAACATCATTATGTAAAGTCACTAATTTCAACTTGCGACTGGTCATGATGCACCCTCTTTAATTTCAATTAAATTTCTTAACACCAATTTCAAGAAATATTCAAGATATGATTATTTGGCATATCTTTTGTACTTGGAGTGGTCAAAAGTTGCAAGATATAAAGGCTCTTCATATATAGTTTTTTTTTTTTTTATAACCGATATTTAATGTTCTCGATATGACTAGTCATCGGAGAAACAATCATGGCTCCTCGGGGAACCTGCCTATAAACGCAAGAATGACAATGACTTTCGCTTCCTAATATCCTCGATCAACGACTACCGCGCTGAAGGAGTCGTCTCCCAAATGATTGCTCCATGCTGACTCCTCTATCCCGCAGTGAGTTTCACCGAGTTCTAGCCTCCCACATACTGAGTCGCCCCCAAATGATTGCACTATATTGGACCCCTCTATCCGTGTGAGGATTCAAGCAGTGCTCCCACCGAGCCCAACCTTCCACGATCCGACGCCCCCTCAATATTAATTGCTCCACTATCAGACTCGAGAGCTCATACACTTGACCTCTTCAAAAAAAAAAAAAAAAGCCAAAAGTTTCTCACCTTATTAACCAATTGGTTTAGAATCATATTGATTACTCTTTACCGATATCATAGTATGTATGCTTGGAATTTTTAACATTTTCTTCGTGGAGGTTGAGTTGTACTTAGTTGTCCCCACAAACACAATATTGAGTATTGACTTGGTGATTGGAATTTTATGCTTTGGCATGTTTTCAAAAGAAAAGGTATGTGATTGGCTGATAGCGTATATAGGCGTGCTTGCACAAGGAGACTAAAAGATATACGTATGTGAAAACACTGCCAAAACCATAGTTCAAACTGTCGGTTATATATAATATATTTATGTAATTAATTAGATAATTCAAAATATATATTGAATAATTTACAAGTAGAGATATAAATAAACATCAGAAAACAATGGAAACATTCTAAATAGCAATCATTTTATGTCTATGCTTTGTTTTCTTTTAATTTCTTCTCTTTTTGGAGATTTTAGTAAGATGATCACTACAACAAAAGGTGTCATTTGCAACAACATTTTTTGGGACGACAAAGGTGGATGCTAATGATCAGCTTTTGAGACAACATTTCGTCACTAAAATTCTTTTGTCAAAATTTGGGCCAGTAGTTGCCAGAATAAATTGTCGCTAAATTTTCACTATTTCATAAGACAAATCATCGCCAAAGGAATGCGTCATATTTGAGATAATTAGCAACGATTTAGTCATCTCAAAAGTCAAACGTCGCTAATAGATTATAGATTTATAAAATTCCCGCAAAACCTTTTCTTCCCCACTTTCCTCTCGCGCCTAATCCGGTAATCCTTAATCTTCATCTCTCTCTCCCTCTAATCTCTCTCCGTCACTCCGCTGATTTGCGCTGCCTCGGTCTACTGCTCGCCGTAACCTTCGATCTCTTGAAATCCTTCTCCACGTCCTCCGCTCGCTCATCTCCGACCGTCCGTCCACCACCACCGCCGGTCCACCACATGCTGTCATCCGAGGAATAGGTTTGCCATTTTGCAAGTTCGTTTTAATATCTGACTCGCGATTTAATTTTACCATTTGCTCCATTTGTGGAACATTTTGTTAAATTCCCAATTAGGCAGTTTTTCCATTGTCTTAGTTTAATACTTTGAATTGATTTTTGGTAGGTATGACTCATCTGTTGATGAAAATTGGATTGTCAATCCCTGATCTCAATTTTCGATTTTTTCCACAACAATTTCAGGTATCATCGTGTGTTTTCTAATATTTTTTGTATATTTTTCAGAAGTAATTCATTCTATGTATTCATATTCATACTTAGGGTTAAGATGATTTATTGATTTTCTGTCATTTTATTAATTGCTTTGAATTTCCTTTACTCTCTTGTCAATTGGAAAAATTCCCAGCACGGTTTGTGAAAAGTGTAAGCCTCTTTTTCGCCTCCTCTGCTTTGTTTGCACTTTTTTAATGTATATAAATATAATCATGGATTGTTTTGCCAGATTATTGATTTATAATCATGTGTAATTTATTGGTGAGAAGAAGCTTGCGAAGGTGATAGTTCCAGACAATTCGAGAGAAGGTGCTCGTAACATCACCGAAGGTGGGGCCGTAAATTCAACGAGAACAAATTTTTCTCGAAGAAACGTAGGTTTGCTTTTTCACTCCCCATTCTCTACATGCTTTTATCTTTAAGTAAATGTGTTTTCATTTATATATGAACATGCACATAAATTGAAATTACCTGCTTCATTCTCTTCTTTACTTTTTCTTTTCTCGAGCTATTGTTTTGGTGTTTGAGTTTTAAAATATGGCCAAACAATTTTGTTTGTTATTAAACATTGATGTGAGTTTTCTTAAGGTATTTCGTGAAGTGTGTACCTTGAAGAAGAAATTGAATTACTTGTGTGTAAATTTATGGCTACGGTTAATTTAATTGTTGTCCTGCACTGCTTGAATTGTCGAGAACTTGGTGGACTTTTCTAAACATGTGTGGTGTTTTGTTAGTTGCTGACAACTGCTTTACCCTTTTATCTCAGGAAAAAAGTAGCAGCTTGTGCGAAACACTTTGTTGGTGATGGTGGGACAACAAAAGGTGCGCGTTAATGAAAACAATACCCTGACTAATATGCATGGCTTGCTTAGCATTCACATGCCTGCTTATTACGACGGGAGTCTCTACGGTCAGTGTATGAAATATAGAAATCGCATTTTGATTAATCGCATTTTGGTTCACAATTGTATTTTCAATTTATTCTCTTCTATAAGGTAGCTGACATATTCCCTGCATAGTTAGATTATTCTCTGCAGGCTAACAAACTCACACATCATAAATTAGGAGTTGTTTTATGTGAAATTAGAGATTTTTAAGAGCACAGTAAAGGGATTAAAGAAGGGGTTAAAAATCATTTTCAAAATAGATTTTCGCAAGCAACTGGTGTCTCCCAAATCTTAGTTGTCTCCGTTTTTAAAACTCTCTGAAGCTGACAACAACTTTCTTATGTCTCAATTCAGTTTACAAGAAATTCAGCAAGTAGTCTGGGATTCTGATCCGAATAAAAGTTCGGGTCCTGATGGTTTTAATTTTGCTTTCATTCGCAAGATTTGGGCCCTGTTCAGGGAAGATTTCTGCCGATTGTTTGCCCTGCTGTCCATCTCATTAGATGAATATTTATGATTGGCTCGTTTTTCAGATGGTTCTTTTTAATGAGGCAAAGCTCAATTTTTCTCAATATTTGGGGTTGGTTTCTGAATCCTCCAAGAGTGAATGGAAAGCTATTTGGCACGGTACCGTTTGGAACATTTAGTTGGCAAGAAACAGGAAAAATTTCATTCGGAGGCCAGCGTGCAGGCAGCGTAACTGAACGTTGACAAAATTGTTGACCATATCAAAACGAGGACCTGACTATGGCTTTTAGCTAGAAATTCTAATCTTAGAGCTGTTGTTTTTTCAGATTGGATGCTTGAACCAAAAAATTTGTGTTGGTGTTGTTTAAACTCTTGTATAAAGGATTAGGCACCCCTTGTGCTCTATAAATATAATTTCTCATTTTTTTTTCTGATAAAAAAAAGAGATTTTTAAGAGCAGGTTGGCAGGTTGAATTCTTAGTTTTAACATGAGAATAGTTTTTGTTGTGAACAGGTAAAAAGAACAAATCAGATGTCCAAGCTTGGACAAAAACAATCCACAAAAAATGAACCCAAAAAAAACATGTAGCTTTTGCAACGACATTAGTCGCCTCAAATAGCCTTTAAATGAGTCACCCTCCAAACACTTATTTCAGACGACATGATTGTGGCAAATAAGAAAAGTCTTTTGAGATGACATTGCAGTCGTTGCAAAAAGCAACACTTATTTCAGACGACATGATTGTGGCAAATAAGAAAAGTCTTTTGAGATGACATTGCAGTCGTTGCAAAAAAGGCTTTTTGCGACTCATCATCCCAAAAAATATAATAGCAACGACTTTTCCTTTTTTGCAACGACTTTTTGTCGTTGCAAAAACCCATTTTTCTGGTAGTGGATTTTGTATAAATAATGGACCATTTTCTCATCATGAGTTACTACAGGTATCTTTGAGCTTATAAACACTTCATAATATCTTATAAAATATTTGAGAGCTATCTTATAAATTTTAGAATAAAATGTTAGAAGCTTATAAATTATTTCTAAAAACGATGGGAGCAAGGATGGGGCCAGAAAACAAATGGTGATTACGGGGTGAGATACTTTTTTTGAAACTAATAAATAAATAAGTTTTTAACTTTTTATGGAGGGCAAAATTATAGAATTTAATAATTTTATATACAAAAAGTTATATTAATTATGAAATTCTTTGACGTTGTTGTCTGCTCCCTTTTGGCTTGTCTATGGGTGGAAATCCCAACATATTTTCAAAATAAGATCTTATTTTAATAATATTATTTAATTTTGACCATTTTAATTATAAAAATATCATTACGTAATCTTATAAGTTCTATAATCTTATTTCATCCAAATAATTCAACAACTAATTATTTTCAAATAAAATCTAACATCTTATAATAAACACTATCAATTTTTTACAAAATGTAGGAGCTTATAAGATCTTTTAAATAAGCTCAGTCAAAACACCGTCTAAAGCTGATATTAAAGGAAACATCATGTATTAACATATCATGATTGTATTTTTTTTTTTTTTTGAGAAAGGCAAAATTTTAAAACATCCTTAATTAATAAATTTGCAACTAAACAGAAATGGATGCTTTGATCGTCAACTAGGTCATAATTATTTCTTCAGACAAAAAGGTTTTTCCTCTTGTGTAAAAGTAAACATTTGCAGTCCGGAAGTTGGGTAAATCTTCCCAGACAAAGATTCTCAAGTAATAACACTTTTCTCACACATGCTTTTGGTCTTAGGGCATGTCAATCCCATTAAATCTCTTATTATTAATAAAATCTGCAGACTTTGGTTCAAAGTTAAGTGAAAAAAATTCACTTTTACGGTCTCTTACCTTTTTCTAGATAACTTTCCCCACTAAAAAAATACACATTTAAAACATTTTCCTAAACAACTTTGAAACAATAACGTGAAAAAATCCAAATAATTTGGGAGAACGTAAAAAATATTCGAAAATTTGGCGGGAGCATAAAAAAAGTCATGGAAGTATAAATGTGTCTTTTTTTTTCCTGAAAGTTGGTTAATTGTGTCAATAGCCCAAATATAATTACGATTTTACCCAAACACATTTATTATTTCAAAAGGCCCAAAACCTAAGAATGGCAAGATGTTTTGGATTCATGGGTCAATAGGGATGGCAACGAGGTTCGGGTAAGACTAACCCAAACCAGACCGCCTAATTTGCATGGGGCGGGTATTGGTTCAATAAATGGGTATGGAGTGGGTAACGAGTATTGAGTTTTAGATCCAGGACGGATATGCGTCGGGTTCTACGTATGGCAGACCCTACCCATACCCGCACCATATAATTTTTATTTTATTTAATTTATTATTTTATTTTATATATATAATGAATATATTGTATTATTGTTGTTCAATAACTCTTGATTTATATATGTTGGTGTTTATTTAATAATTCATATTTTATTTACAAAATTATATAAATAACATAAATTTTGAATGCACTATTTTGAGTAAAAATCGTAAAAATTTGGCCAAATATATGAAGTTGGCAGCGGTCTAATGGGTCTTATATATGCGCAAGATACGGTATGGGTCGGGACGGGTATGAGTCAAGATGAAGCATGACGGATATGAGTATGTATATTGCATTTTCTTAACGAGGGTCTCGGATTCATGCGGACCCGACCCAGCACTCCATTGACATCCGTCGAGGCTTGGATCGAGATGGATCTACAAACAAAATATGTGACTTTAGAACTATATTCACTCAAAATGATGAAATGAATATAAACAAATCATAAAATGAATATTGCGGTTTAGATTGGATCTATGGGGCTCTATCCATATATAAGAGAACCCTAGCTAGTTAAAATCCAAAACACAGACAAGTGCATTGGTCAATTGATATCTGAAAAAAAAAAGTCTCTAACAATAATAACATTAAAGGACTTTTTTTTTTTTTTTTTTAACGCTCCAACTTGTCCTGTTCTAAAGGATGAATCCCATCTTTGAGGGCGCTTTGCGCTTTATCCAGAAGCCGTGGAGGATGTGAGCGCGGGTTGTGCCCAACTAGTCGGGTCTTTGGGGCCAAGATCGAGTCAAAGACACAAGAAGTTCTCTCCACCATGTAAATCGTTACAGGAGGATTTGAACAACCACACCGTGGCTACGCCAACAAGCGGAGACATCACGTTACCCAAGTCCTTTACTAGGTTGAGCTATGCTCCGAGAGCCCAACTTGCCTTGTTCTAGAGTCTTGTTAGAGGATGTAAATTTCGAATGTGGCTCGATAACCCTGGCCCCCAAGTTGCTAGAGTTATGTGCTTGGCCGCCCCTCAACTACTTGCCCATAGAACTCAGTAAGAATTGAACCTCCACGTTGTTGTCGTCAGCTTGTTGAATTCACTTCCCTCTTGATTATTGTTATTCTACCATTGTGGTATGCCCGGGAAAATAATAAATGACTTATTGAATTGAAGTGGGTTGGTATGCATGGAGAAGGCCAATAATGGTTTGCACGTGTGTACCCAATCTCCATTATCATTGCATAAAATCTTTAGTAAAATAGCTCACGTCTCTTGTAAATGTAAAAAAAAAAAAAAAAAAAAAGAAGAAAAATCAATCATTAGTTATATAATATAGTTGTAGAATATGTACAATATATAAAAAAACAATTGGGAGAGAAGTGACATTCTTCTTTCCCTTCAAATCTTGATTAAAAGATGAAATTCTTTTTCAAAATATTGAGAGCAAAAGGACCTTTTTCAACGGAAAAAAGTAATAAGGGAAACGAAGAGCTCTTTTGCATGGTCTCCAAGAAGAAATGATTAAAGTTCTTGAATCTTTTGAGATGACCAAAAATATATTTAAAAAAATACAAAATCTAGTTCCTGCCAGCAAATCATAGCTGTTTGACTTTGATCCTTTCCCATGTCATGAGCTAATTTATATTTGTATGTTTATATACAATCTTATTTATGGACAGAATCTTCTAGTTCTCATTGTGCAAAAGTGAAAAGAAAAAGATTATTGGTGCATGGGGGTGTTTTTGTTTATAGTTATCATTATTTCAATCTGGAAGATAAAGAGAAATAACTAATTAAATAATTAATGGGATTTTTAAGGAAAATTCAGTGAAGCACAATCATTAGAATGCAGAAAGTTAAAGTGTGGGTAACACAAGAAAGCTAGGTTGTGGCCAAGCTTTTTTTTTTTTGAGAATAAGTTGTGGCCAAGCTTGGTTGGAAAGACTACTCACATTCCAATGTTTTTACTTCTCTTGACTTAATTTGAGTGATAGTTTTAACCTTTTTTATTCAAGTATTTTTTTCATTTTTAAAATTTAAAGTTGCTTAGAGCAATCATTAATAGGTATAGCTTTAATAAATTGATGTTTGTATGACTTTTAAAAAAAAGTACTATAGGTGTCTCATTTTATCAAAACATCCATATATATGGCCGGTGCTATAAGCTAGAGCAATAGATGTTAGCAATCAGGAAACTGCAAATTTAGTCCCATAAGTTAAGGTCATTCGCATTTTAGTTCTATAACTTTGTAAAGTAATAGTTTAGTCCTTCACCATTTTAACTTTATAGCAAAAATAGTATATTAGGCCCGTAACTTTTAGAAGCAACCAATTATGCAATTATAAGTTCCATATTTTTCTAGAGGTGGCAATTTTAACCTGTTGCACAAATTAGGCCTAAAGGCCAAAAATATACAATACATGGGAAATTACAACTACATCTAATAAATTCAGATAGAGCTGACAAAAAAATCCGACCCGTGGGATAGCCGACCACCCCAAGATTTGGATCGGGTTGAGCTGCGATTTTCCGGTCCAAAAATCCGGGTCTATTTGGTTCGACCCATAGGCCCAATTTAGCCCGACTCGATAATATTCATGCACAAATGAATTTAGGGTTGGGTTGGGCGATGTATTTCCGGTAGGGATGGCAATGGAGCGGGGTCGGATAGGGCGGTATATAATGACCCATACCCGCCTCGTCCTTATAACGGGCACGAGGACCCGACCCAAATTAGTATATTTATAAAATATTCTTTACAAAAATTATTATTTTCAATTTATAAATGATATAATATTAGAAGATAAAAATTATATTTGCAAAATATATATTAAATATATTAAGAAAATAGACGGACGGACTTTATACAGTACTCGTATTTACGTACAGTGATATCCGGGCGACCCACCCGTCCATTTCTCAGCCAAGACTTAGTCAAATAAGTCATTTGAACAAATAATGATATTTTGAGCATTATTGAAAGTATAAGTGGCCCCTAGGACCAAAATTACAACTATTAGGAATTTATAGGACTAAAATTGCACTATACTAAAACTTATGGGACCAAAATATGAAAAGACCACAAACATATGGGACCAAGACTAGAACTTATGGGACTTAAATGCGAATTGGTATAACTTATGGGACTAATTTTGCAATTTCCCCTTAGCAATATTTACAATCTTAAATATCTACTCCTGGCCTCCTATCCAAAAAAAAAAGCGTCTTTCTAGAAGAAAAAAAAACACATATTAAAAATGTATTAAAAATACTCAATATACTCTTAAGTAATCAAAAATATTGCTTTGAAAGAAAATAAATAATTGATATTATTGTTAATAAATACAAGGCTAATTTGGGGAAAAAGTTATCTTTAGTCTTTAAAACATAAAAGGTCATTTTTAATAATATTGTGTTAAAAGGACAGTTACTTGGAATATGAGAGAATCATAATTCAATTCTCAATAGCTAGCTTATTTATTTATTTTTAAGTAAAATGATCATTGTATTGATAAATAATATAAGACACGACATTACAAACTTTTATAAGTGCAAATTTATGAGTTTACAAGTTTTTTCAAAAGAGGTAACGAAGTACTAAAAAAAATGGTAACGAATTCTAAATTAATTTTTACAATTTTACAAGCTCACCGATAAGATTAATCAACTTATAAGTTACATTAATACTTGACAAAAATGCATCTTATTTTTCATAAGACCAGAACCTTTTAGCTTTAGTGAAACATCCTTTTAATAATAAATTTAAGAAGGAAAAAAAAAGAGACAAACATAATCTTGGATTTGAAAGAAACTAGTTAAGTAATGTTTTTCTTTAGCCATGAATGTAATAGTATTTAAAAAATGGATGTGGCCTAATTATGCTTAATCAATGGAGCCATCTGTGGACGCAGCCATATATATAGTTTGTACAAAAGATCATATAATTAATGTATATTTAGTAATTATTACAACATCTGCTGCGCAGCCTGTAATGAAATGAAATAACACGATGATAAATTAATTATTGTCAGTGTTAGTAATAATTATAACAATTATCATCCCAAAAGGCAATTGCTGTAACATGCATATTGATTAAAATTACTGATTTTTGAATCTTATGCATTTTAAGAAAATAAAATTAAAGATAAGTAAATTGCAAATTCAAGGATTACTATTATATTAACCATATGAAACGAAAAAACTTTTTTCTTAAGTTTGATTCTCTGTTTTTTAAAGTCAAATAAAAGTCTTAACAAGACGCAAATATATATATATATTGGCAAAAGAGTGAGCGAGGTATGAGAACCGCAATCAAGATCTTCTACTCCATAAAACTCATATGAAATGTAAATATCACATGTATAAAAATAACGTCATCATGTATACATGACATATATTGATACCATTAAAATTGATCAAAATGACACATTAAATGCAACAGAGGATCGGAAGCGCAGAATCGATAAGTACTAAATCTCTAACGCAAAAAATAGGTTCTCGCTTCGTTTAAATTATAATGTATGAGTTTCTTTAAGAAAATCGGTTTTATTTTATTTAATTATAAGTTTAGTTGAGCTATAAATACTTGTGAATTTCATTTATTTGAATAAATTTCAATCTAAAATGTTTTGCGACACTAGTTTCCTCATGCTTTATCATTATATATTTTGCGTTACACTTTAATCTTTCGTTCAAGCATACTTTAAAGAATATTATTTTTCCCTAAATGTACATTATATCGCCCCCCCAACCAATAGTCAAATACATAACCTCTTAGCATGAAAAAAAAAATAACACAAAAATTTCCCGCCGACTAGCCTAACGGTTCGACATGTTAGACTGATCGACCCATGGATCCGGTGGCATTTTCGTAATATTAGCAGAGGTGTTTTATTAGTTTTCGTGAGTATCGATATTAATAGTCCTTCTCTAATGTATTAGTCGTCCTTCTAAAAAGTATTAACAGTTTCCGAAATGTATTAGTAGTTCCCTGAAGAGTTTTTAGTATTTCTCCTAAATATACTCCCGAAATGTATTAGCAATCCCTCAAAAAGTATTAGTAGTTCCTCGAAAAAGTATTAGTAGTTCCTGAAATAAATTAAATTTTTCTCCGAAATGTATTAACAAATCCTTCCGAAAAGTATTAGTCGTCCTTCTAAAATGTATTAGCTTCAGTTCCAAAATGTATTAGTAGTTCCCTGAATATAATTAAGTTTTTCTCCTGAAATGTATTAACGGTTTTCCGAAAAGTATTAGCCGCCCTTCTAAAAAGTATTAGCGAGTTATTCGAAATGTATTAGTAGTTCCCTCGAAGAGTAGTTTAATATTTCTTATGAATATACTCCGAAATGTATTATGACCCCTCAAAAAGTATTAGTAGTTCATCGAAAAAGTATTAGTAGTTTTCATAAATATAATTAACTTTTTTCTCTCGAAATGTATTAGTTGTTCCTCGAAAAAGTATTAGTCACTCGAAAAAGTATTAATAGTTCCTTGAACAAAGATTTTATTGGTCCTTCCGAAAGTATTAGCTTTTTTCGAAAAATGTATTAGTAGTCTCAATTGAAACGTATTAGTAGTTCCCTAAAATGTATTAGGGTATTTCTTTGAAAAGATTTAGTAATTGAGGGCACAAATATAATTAACACAATTATTACGATTAACATATAGAAACAACTTGATTTTTACATACTTTTTGCAATTACGTATCTCTTTAATCAAGTTTCTTATCCTAGCTTGAATATTGTGGAAATAAGATGAAGTTGTTATTATTTTGTTTGATTAAATACCTGTAAACATCTCCTAAAAAAATACTGTGAACATGAATTTCTTTAATTGTTTGCATAAGTTGTTGCATGGTTGTAGCTTGGATCATGCGATCCAATATTTTGTTTAAAAAATACTGCATACAAATGTTGTCATCATTTAACAAACTTAATCTTTTCTAGAATTTGATTAATTGCGGTGGCGCGAGATGAGGTTGAATAAATTGGTGAAGAGAAACGAGAGAGGAATGAGATGAGAGAGTAGACTAGTTTGATTTTTTTTTTTTTTTTTGGGTTGGGTAGGGTAATTAGTATTATTGGAATCAGTTGACCGCCTAACAGGAGACCACCTCAAAAAATAATTACATCCTTTTTTTAAACATAAAATAGTTACATCCTTTTTTTTTTTTGTTTGAAAGAAAATAGTTACATCCTAAAACATAGTAATTGATACTTGATATTATACATACTTAATTAACACAAACGAATAATAAAAACGATGTAACATATATTTTTTTTTGTATCAAAATGTGTTGGATATAAGTATTTCTTTTAAAAGTATGAAAATATATTTTGAAGATATTATATTTTTTTCCCAAGGAAACACATTCACATTTTTTTTTTTCTGAAAAAGATTATCGAACTTATCCTGAAAAGAAGCAAAATCGTACTACGAAAAGGAATTTCTTAAAAAATGGACTTTCAGAGAATATTTAATTTATTGAATTGAGATATCTAACAAAAAATTAGTCTATCAATTTCGTGCTTCGTGGACAGAACTTTTGTAATTTTTTCGATTCCAAAAGTAGTGTTTGGACAAAGAGACAAAGGCTTCATTCATAATCATTAATCATCAGTCATCAGACCTTCAGAATAAAAATGGTACTATACCACCATGGTCCATAAATCATGGTCCCCTCCAACAATTAGAATTTCTTTTGTTTTTTTGTTGTTGACCTAACTCACTGTTGATCAGGACCCTTCAATTCCATTGTTTCCTCTTTTACAAAAGCACATTTTAATTTTTACAAGGTGAAAAGGCCTGGAAAATGGTTTTACAAAAAAATATATTATTAATTGAACCAAACAGTACTATAGATCCAGCCAAAAATAAATAAAAAGGAAATAGGGGTGCTGATCATAAGGCCTAATAGCTTAGCTATTTGGGGCTTCATTAAAATATTCTAAAGTAAAACTCACTCTTGTGGGAAAAACTCTTAAAAGCAAAAATAGTACCCTCAAGTTCGAAAACAAAGAAGAAAAGTAACCACAAACCGACTGCATAGCTGAAAAACAAAATCAAATTCTAGTATCTATTTATGATAAAGTAAATTAGCGTGATCATTAGCAACCGAGTCGCAAAGAAAGCCCGGAGCAGTATCCCACCATGTGTTATCCGAGATGTAAGCATGTTTGGAAAGCACGTTCGCAACACGATTAGCTTCTTAGAAAACATAAGAAGCTCGAAAGTGGATAAGCCGAAGACAGGAAATAAATGCACTAGTCTCCTCAAGACCAAGAAACCTCCATATATAGAAAACGAGAGAAGATCGAAATAACATAAGTAGAATCTCGAGTCTAACCAATAGAGTGGCAACCAGGCCGGCCGAGTCGGCTCGTCATCGCCCACCGAGGCTAAGTCTGATTCGGGCTAGGCCAGGCGGCCCAAGACTTCAATGGCCTCTATTTTTAGGCCCATCCTGGCCTTCTATGGGCCATCGGGCCATAGGGCCAAAATGGCCCGAAATTAATATTTTTTTAAAATCTTTTTTTTTAATTAAAAATGTATATTAATATGTTTATTTAAATTATAAATTAGATTGTAACATTTACTAGAACTTAAAAGTTATACTTATATCAAAAGTATATATAATATTTTTTGGAGTATATCAGTATATGTAATTTAAATTAATAAAATGATGTGTTTTCTCAAACTTGATTATTTAAGAAAGCTAATGAATGAAAGAAATGTCAGTAACGACACCAGTTGTTATATTCTTGGACTGACCAATCAATTTGTGTTAATTTCAGTTACCAAAAAAAATTGTTGTTTGATGTGTGAATACAGTAGAATATGTACTATGCTGAGAATCTTTACATGCCTTATTATAATTACTTAAAAATCATAAAGAAGTTTAACTCACACAAAAATTATTCTCAATTGGCTACTGATCCATAGCCATAGTTGCCCACACTAAGAAAATTAGTAGATGAAAGAAGATGAAATATTATACATACATCAAACCTCTGCATTTTAGTCTTGAAGTTAATATCTACATACATATATATATATATATATATTATGAAAGAAAATGTCGGGCCAAAAAAGCCCGAAAAAACCGGGCCAAATATGGCCTGAGCCCGATTGGGCCATCGGGCCACTTGGGCCGGGCCAAATAGGCCCGATTCTTTTCGGGCCTCCAAATTTAAGGCCCAACCTGGCCTTAACTTAGGGCCGACCGGGCCGGCCCATTGGGCCGGGCCTAAATTGCCACTCTACTAACCAAACAAACTGTCCATTAAAATAAAAGATGAAATACTAAATGGAATAAGAGAATATCAATTGTAATTATATATTTGACATATTAAAGCAATGTAAATCTAACTTTAGAGAAATTAATGAACAAGAATTTCAAGAGAGTTTAGTTAATATATATAGCAACTTCCTTCTATCTACATTTATACATGCACTCGCTCATGAGTAGCATGTCATTACAAGTTACAACATCAACCATGCATAAAAATTCCATAACAAAATTCAAGAAAAAGGTCAAACAAAACCCTGAACATAATACAATTCAAGAGAGCCCAAAAAAAAAAAATTACATACTAACAGAAATTAAAAAAGCTTAAACCCTGAAAAAACACAATTTAGAACTCGATCTCACAATAGAATCTAAATTCTTGACTAAATCGATTACACACGGCCTGGCCTCCGGATCTCCTGCTGTGCACTGCAGGGCAAGATTCATGGACTCAACAATCTGATTCTGATAATCATTCATTACCGTTTGATCATTCTTGATCATCGTATCAACCCACATTTCAAGATGGCAATCAGAGTAGCAATATCTGGCCCATTCAACAATGCTATCATGGATACCGAGCTCGGTATCGGCCCAAGTTTTTCCTGTCAGGAGTTCGATTAGGAGAAGCCCAAATCCATAAATGTCACTCTTTTCTGTCAACTGGTCATCTTTTGATTCTTTAGTTTCTGCAAAAATTGAAAAAAATATAATAAAATGGAATAATTTTTAGTGTACGTGCATGGAAATGATTACACACGAGAAAGATGATGAATTTATGAAGCTACACAATGATTTATACCACTATGAATAAAGTGAAACTTCTATATATTGTACTTGTAAGTTGTAACAAAGAAAGTGAGATTTCATTCATGCATTCATGACTTTCTTGATTGAACTTATAATGCATGGAGCAGGGTTTTTAGTTTGACACTTTTTTTCTTTATTATTTTGTTTTATCCATGTGAAACCTAATATTCGAAAATATGGATAATTTCAAAACTTTCGCCTAATTACAAAAAAAAAAGCTCCAGCTATCTTTCAAAGTAGGTTTGTATTTACCTAGCAAATAGTTCTCTATTAAGGTTGCAATTTTGTAAACTAAAAACAAGTGTCATGGGATTATTTGTAATTTCAAAAGATAATTTTTTTAATTTTTAAAATTAGACAAAATCTCATGGGTAGTTTTTGTAATTAACCCTCGAGCCCAAATTAAAGAACATAAATCAACTCAAGAAATAAAACCTATTAAATTTAAAGCTGACAATGAGCGACACGACACAATTACAAAAAATGCATTACAAAGACAAATGATACGACAAAACACCACATGACATGACACGATATGAAACACGATACGGACACCAAATAGTAAGTTAAGTTAAAATTATAATTATTGTTATATTTAAGATTAAATAATATAGATAACATAGAAACACGATAATGCGACACAAACACAACACGATGACACTATTTGCACCCGTACTATTAACATCCATAACCTAAAAAAGGATTGAAAAAGTTGGAGCACATATATGAACCCATAATTGAGAGAAATCAATTCACATAACAGTTAGTTAACTAATTACCTGGAGCAACATAGGCAGAGGAGTTGAAACACTTGCTGTCTGAACAAGAATTAATCCCAGGAAGACTTAATCTCAAATGGGCTTCACCTTTTTCATCAACCATTATTTTCCTTGGTGTAATATCACCAACAATAACACTAGGTGAACAAGAACAATGCAAATACTTAATTGCTCTAGCAATCCCAACAGCAACTTTAATCCTACGGTCCCAATTCAAGCATCCAATAACTTCACTCAAATCCTTCCCTTCATGAATGTATTCATACACCAAAATCCCACCCTTTTCTGATCTACACATTGCAATCATCTTCACAACATTCGGATGATCAATCTTACATAACTTACTCCAATATTCCATCCAACGGCTATCCGAAATCGAACAGATATCTTTCGCCAAAAACACCTTACCATTCTTGCTCAAAACAGATTCTCCGCTTGCCACGACATTCTCTTGTTTTAACGACGAAACAATGTCGTTTATCGTTATCGAATAAATAAAATCCTTCAAATTAAAATACATCCTATAATTAAAGAACAAGCAAGAAATTAAAAGTTGTTATGTTAAGGATTTTCTTTGACCTTTTTCTTGAATTTTTTTTGTTTTTTTGTTATGGAATCTTATGCATGGTTGATGTTGTAATGACATGCTACTCATGAGTCACGAGGGCATGTATAATTGTAGATAAAAGTTGCTATATATATTAACTAAACTCTCTTGAAATTCTTGTTCATTAATTTCTCTATTTAAGTTAGATTTACATTGCTTTAATGTGTCAAATATATAATTACAATTGATATTCTCTTATTAAATTTAGTGTTTCATCTTCTTTTTTGATAGGCAGTTTGTTTGGTTAGAACCAGATTTTATTTATGTAATTTCGACATTGTTTTATTTATTAATTAAAGAATGAACATAATTAATTTTACATAATTAGTACTATTAGAAACTTTTGCATGTATATAAGAATCGCATAAACAAATACACACCAAAAAAAAATCCTTCAAATTAAAATACATCTCAGTTACATAAAATATGAATAAAGTTAAGGGTAAGTTACGTACCAAAACAGAATTTGGATAAGCAAGAAACTAAATTTTGTCACAGAAAAAGCTGATAAAAGTAGCTAATATTTTTAGAAGCAAATTAATATAGAAGTGAAGAGAAATAGTAGGGTTTTGAGGGGAAGAATTTATGAAGGGTAAGTATATAAATAGATGGAGGAAATTAAGGGTAATTTGGGTAATTGGGGTTTTGAACTGAGAACACACGAATTGTTATAAAGGAAGGAATAAAAGAAAAGGAAGGGACAGATGTTGGGAAAAAGGCATAGCTTTTGTCGGATATTACCAAAATGCTAATATCTTTTGACTGGCTTTGGAAAGTGACAAGGAAAAATGTGTAACCGTTGAAGCCTCAAAAAGTTGGTGAGGCCATGCTCATTTTGCCTTTGCTCTTTGGACTTATTTACATCATCGCTGCAAATATGGTGTGACCTTTTTTTTTTTCCCTTAGCTGTGAAAGGAAATTAAAAAGCTTTACATAAAAGAAAAAAAAATCTGACTAAATGATGAGCTATATATTTTGTATCTAGCTATATAGTGTGTATGTATCTTGCAATAATTTATCTAAATTTTTTTTTGAGTATGTTTGTTATCAACACTACAAACGATTACTGTAATAAATCTAAATTTTTTTTTTTTTGAGTATGTTTGTTATCAACACTACAAACGATTCATCGTAATAAAATTCCAGTTTATTAACAATTTAAGACATAAATGATTTTGTTACTAAATTTTATCGATTCTTTCTGAGAATATAAATATTGTTTTTCTCCGTATTATACCGATAGATTCTGAGATAATTTTTAAATGTACCGACAAATATAATGTAGATATTTACCAACAACTTTAGATTCTATAGGTAGATGTGTCAAAAATTGTAGGGTCAAATTCAACCCAGACCATCATTTTTGGAGCCCAAGCTCGGGTCATGCTTCAAAAATACATATAAAATACATAAGACTTACGAAATCACAAATTGACCCGACCCTAACACCACCTTAGGCCGACCGGCTAGTTTTTGACGACTCTATCTCGTAGGTAAATATTTACCCACAATAATTTTACATACACCTTACTGATTATATTATTACTTTACCTACATATTTTTCGTAGGTAAACCGATTTTTCCTTATATATATCAAGAGATTTTAGTACATGTATTATGTATATAAATTTTTTTTATTAATTACATAAATGTAGATGCACGTTTTTAGTGCTACGTTGTAATTAATTTGTTGTGTTATTAGAAATTAGAATAAAATTAATTGGTATGTTTTGGTTACAGCACATTATTTTGTATCATTTGTTATATTAAATGTACGTTGAAACAAAATTGGTATGTTTTAGTTGCACTTAATTACACGTTGAGTATATTCTAAGTTGTTTATGTGGTATATTGATTAGAGATGGATATATAGAACTTGATCTTTGATAAACATTTTATAATTTCAATATTGTAGATAGCATAATGTCCTTAAGAAAAACTAAATAACCATGTTATATGTATATATATATATATTCATTTAACTTGAAAATGCCCCCCCAAAAAAAAAGAGAAGGGCTACTAATTGGCATAAATTGGCATATTTATGATAATTAACTTCCATGCATTATAAAGTATTAAAGTACACAATTTTCATTACTTCTTTTAATTACTTAGTGGGAATGTAAGAGAATTGACACATAAATACATGTAGTACACAAAACTGACAAAAGGGAGAGTAGTGAGGTTGAAATTACATAAAAATGAAGAAGAATATGTATAGATAAATACGGGATCATGTTGGAATGAAAAAGTGAAATATCTTTTTGGTATTGAAATGGGTGCTTGTGCATCACTCAGTTGTCATTCTCGAAGGAATATACAGTGTGTTGTCTTTGTCAATTTAGCATGCTTTCTTTCATCTTCACCATTTTCTAGATTTGCCCTACTCCATTTTGTTCCCAAATAATTATATTCCCATCCCTATTTCCTTATGCTTTTTAAAGTTTAATGTTCAAATTAATCACACACACATATATATATCAATATGTGGCATACATTAGTTCTTAATTAGCTAAAAAAAGTGGTACATAAATATTTTTAGAATTAAATATAATTTATATATAATTATTAATTTTGAAATTTTATTTTTCTAAAAGAATTAAGAATAAATATTTATCTATTATTTTTAAGAAAAAATAATTCTCGCCACCTAATCTCTAATATTTTTGCATGCTTGGTTGTAACGGAATATTTCACTGTAGTATGACCTTCTAACACGCCAAACAAGATAGGCTAAAACGGAACACTTGAGTGTTATTTTGTCCGTTCTTAAAAAATTAAATCAATTTTAAGTAAAAACAAATCTCGCCACCTAATCTATAATTTTTTGGCTCCATGTAACGGAAGATTTCTTTGTTGTATGACCTGGTAACACGCTAAGCATGATAGGCTAAAACGGAAAATGTGTGTTATTTTGTTCAGTCTTTTTTATATTCAACATGTGTAACATTTTCAAAACAATTCACGTTTGTAGCAACATCTATCGTTCACGTGGTTTTACAGTTTGGTCAAAGATATATATGATGAGAAGGAAGAGACCAAAAGCCGTTGTTCTTTCCTTATTTAAAAGAAAAAAATAAATAAAAATAAAGCTAATTAGATGGATATTTTATGAGAATTTAATCTTTTACCTTTTTCGAACCAATTTGGATCTTCTATTCATCTCTAGCTATTTTATATGGTGTTTGGTGTTTCGATATATGAGAATGTCATATATATATATGTACAACTATGATATTATTTTATACAAGTGACATATGTTTAATTAATAGGAGTAAAATGGAAGATGGAGAATAGAATGGAATACAATTAAGTGAACTTTCAATATACGAAATTGTCTTTCTTCTTTCAAGTAAAACTTTGACTTGTACTCAATCTAAGGGCATCTCAAAGATCTTTGGAGAGTAGCGTATGGCGCTATTTGTGCACTCAAAGCCGCTGCGCCTCTTTTGCTTTATTTTGGCATTCTTTCTGAGTTGCGCCACAAATGGCGTTTCTTTTGAGCAAATGGGCTTACTTTTTTTTTTTTTTTTTATTTAATTTGTTATGGATTTACTTTAGTTTAAATACTATTATATTTTAATTAATCTAATAAAAGTAATAAAATTAATTCAATCATATGTGATAATTTTTGAATAATATAATATGTAGTTTTATGAATTGTTATTTTGATTTTGCATTAATTTCATTAAATTTATATTTTTTGAATTGTGTAATTTTTAAAATAAAATATTTAATAAATATTATATTAAATAAAATTACTTATGTAATATTTTTATCAATTATAATGTAATGAAAATTAATATTAAATGAATAAAAGAATAAATTTTATAGAATATTTTTTTAGTGCGAGAAAATAGTGCAAATTCTTGGAGATGGAATACCCATTCGCACTAAAATAGTGCAAATTTTGCATCAAAGTAATGCAAACCACGGAGATGGTCTAAGTCCTAACAAATGGCATGCATTCAAATTGAATGTGTTATTGTCCATATATATAAGGGCCATATATATATATATATATATATATATATATTTATATATATATATATATATAGGATTTGGATCTAGTGAGTCCACATATCTTAGATGAGTACACGAGACCAAATAAGAGTAAACGGTTGAGATTAAATAGATTTTACTATTTTTTAATAGATAACTTTATAAAAATAAGGGTTTTTGGTAATTTTAATTAATACCAATTTTTGGGAGGAAGTTATTTATGGTAGTGGGCTAGAAATTAGGAACAATTAAGGAGACATGTTTATCAAACTTAAGAATCACTAATATCTTGCATATCCTTTACTCCCAGTGTTCTCTCCGCAAACCATCCCCATATTCATCCCTACCGTGAGAAAAGGTCGTCCTCTTCCTCCATGGATTTTTGGAGCTCTCTGCAAACCACCGGATGCTTCACCTCTCTGTCAGGTGTTCTCTCGCAAACCACCGGATCTTGACCTCTCCGCCTTGAGGGCTCCGCACCATCACCCCGACCTCAGTAGCTATGGAGACACCGACATCGACGCTTTGACTCTAGGATTGGGGCGGTGTATACGGTGGGGCACGATTGGCGCTTGATCGTTGCTGGTGATTCTGCTTTTGCTTAGGTCCGATAGAATCGGAGTCGCTGCAGCCGTCTGACATCGTGGCTTTTCGACTACAAAATCCGTTCGTCAAAAACCGTTCGGGTTCTGAGAGACATGCTTGGTGACGGCTTATATGTGTAAATTCAAGTAATTAATATTTATTTTTCATTTTTTCAATTTCATGAATCATCGTCATTACCACTTAATTATATGTCTTTGGTGCTTAATTAACGAGGCTTTCAACTGCTTATTGTTGTTGATAATTATGCTTATGTATGTTTTATATTATGCTTATCTATATTTTACATTATGCTCTCAAATTAGGGGGTAATTAGTATTGCCATGTTTTTTCTAAAGCTGGGGGGATTGCTTATTGATGTTTTCAACTGTTTATTGTTGTTGATAGTTATGTTTATCTATAGTTTGTTTTATGCTTATACATGTCTTATATTATGCTTATGCTTTGTTAGTTTTTATGCTTATAAATGTTTTGTTTGTTAATAAATGTTTTATATAAATGACTAGTGTCTTTTTTTTTTTTGATAGATTTCTGTTAGAAATGGCAAAAGATGTAATGAGCAAGAGGAAGTCGGTTTGGGATTGGCGAAGGAGTTTGCTAAATTGAGTTATGATCACAATAAAACGTTGTTGTTTCATACTTTGATTAAAAATGTTGAATATTGTAGTTTTTTTTGTAGTCAATTTAAATATGGTTGGTTTTGACGTACATGCGTAGTTGATATAGGAATATTTTCTAGTTAGTGTCGTATTTATTTTCATGGTTTTTAGATAATGTAAGCAAAATTCAATTGTTTTGTAAGCTTAATTCAGTTGCCTTGTAAGCAAAATTCAATTGCTTTGTAAGCACAATTCAATTGTTTTGTAATCAATTGTTTTGATGGTTTGATGGTAATGTAAACATAATTCAATTGCTTTCTAAGCACCATAACATCCTTTCACAAGCAGTACTTTACAAACAAATAAGCAATTGAATATATGGGACTGTTAACCGAATTTTGCAAGAATGTTTGCTCGAAAAACACTACAACAGTCACAAATAAGCTGAGTACATAGTAGTAATAAGCATTACAATAACCACACATATGCAATTTATAATATGTGAATAAGCGATCTTAACAAATAAATATAGCGATCACAACATATTCTTGACACATACTTTTTTATTTATTAAGTTATTTTTAAAATGGTATTCTGTTGTCGATATTATCAAAATTTATTCATTCTTTTGGAGTTATATTTTCGTCATATTCTAGTATCGATTCGAGAGATTAATCTAATATTATTTCAATCCGTTGTTGTGACACATGTGCAATCCGAATGAATCAAATAAAATAAATAATTAAGCAATATTTAGAATATACATAAGCGTATAGTTATGCACATGTAAGCAAACGTTTAGCCATAGCTAAGGAAATCTTGAGTTAAAACAAATGGGGACGTAATCAAAATTTTGAATACATACAAGCAAGTATTCGTGCATACAAAAGCAACATTTTAGTGTCACCCAAGAAAATTTTGGTTTGAAAAAACCGTCAATGATTGAATGAATAAGAGTCCATATAAGTATAAGTTTTTAATTTTTTTACATAATATGATAGTTCTTCTCAAACAAACTATTATTAATGTGAGATTTTAAAACACAGTAATAACTAAGCAATATTTTGCATACGTGCAAGCAAGTATTTAAGCACATATAAGCAATATTCGACCATATCAAGCAATATTTTTAAAAAAATGGAATGGCGAAATTTCATGTAATTTACTAGATTTAGCACATGGAGTTAATGAAACATATAATCAAATTTGTTTGGAAATCAATTAAATAATGTGGGTTGAATCAAGGATGACACCAATTATGGGTAATCGCCCTATTTTCATGGGATTTACTAGATTTAGTCAACCTCCTATTATTTATGTGGACTAATTTGCCCCATTTTGACTTTACCATTTATTTTGTTAACATTAACCCGAATTAATAATAGTCATTGAAATAGGTAGATGTGTGGTCTAGATTTGGTCTTATGTACTCATATAATAAGGGGTTCTATATAACCCCCTATATATATATAGGGGAGGATCAAGTGAGACCATGTCTCTAGGTGAGATACAATGGACTAATCTCAACCATCCCCCCCACTATTAATCAATGTGTATGATTTAATGGATAAAAATATATATTAAAATATCAATTTAATCAATATAAGGGTAGTAGGGTAAAATAACATAACAAGTTAGTTACAAAAATGGAATCAAATCTTTTCTCTCTCATACATCTCCCAATTTTCCCAATCCCACATCTCTCTCTCTCTCTCTCTCTCTCTCTCTCTCATTCCTCCATTAACGCAAATAAAGAAAACGTGAAGAACTCGAAAATTACAGAGAAAAAACAAGAAAAATCGGTGCAATATTACGAGAGAAATAACGAACAGTGAGTTCGAAACTAAATATGCAACAAAACTTAACTAAATATGCATTATCAGAAAACTAACGTGCGGCGTAAAAAAACTAATATGTAGTACAATATATCCAACTATGCAAGACGTCATAAACTATACAACAAAATCAACTAACTATGTATTATCTAGAAACTATCTACGCATTGTGGAATAACTAAATATGCGAAGACATTATGTAAAATCCCATTTTTATAATTTCCAAAAGCAACATCCCATTTTCATAACTAAATATATATTATATTGAACCTATTTATGCAAAGTGTAGTATAACTACATATGCGAGACGTTATATTCAATTATGTCTTGTTTTCGTAAAAGCGATTGCCAACAAAATAACTAAATATGCATTATTTGATGTCTAATTATGCAAAGAGAAGAACCCTAACTATCTTTGTAAAATAAAAATATTTGGAAAAAACAGGTTCCTTAAATTCCGCCACAAAATCGTGGAGTGTCAATTTCACCATAAAACATTTGGGACCACTAATTTGAACTACAAAATTACAATCTTACCCTTAAAATCGTGAATTAGGAAATAATTAAAAAATTGAATTAATCACATCTCTTCATTTTCTAAGATCAATGGGTAAGATGAGTCCACACTGCCTCACCTGCAGGGAGGGTGGTCTCATTTGAACCAAATCATATATATATATATATATATATATATATATATATATATGTTACCCTATGTTATAAATCAAGTTTTGATTCATTAAAGATCTCTAGCTCAATAATTTCCAAATATAAGGAGCAGAAGCACGACTGGTACCGTGATACGATAGACAAGTTTATATTCGAGCTGTGTTTATTTATTATTTAAGCAAGTTTGAATGCCTGAATATTTTATTCCTTTTTTCTTTTCCTTTCCCTCAATGAAACCAAAAAAAAAGTAAAAATGAAAAATAGTGTGTGTGGTTATCAACTTATTTGATTCTCGACTGAAAATTAGAGATGTCAAAATGGTCGGGTCGGGTCGAAATTTCACCGGACCTCTATTTTTGAGGCCTTATTAGCCTAACCCAACCCATGCAAAGTTGGGCGGTCGACTCGCCATTTCGGCATCCAAAAATGAAGCTCAGTTCAACACTTTTACTGGGTCATATCAATTGGGTTGGACCCATTTTGACACCTCTATAGAAAATAGACTAATTAATAAAAGTTGAAGTTAATTTTCTTCTCAATGAACTTATGAAAATTTTATCCACACACTTTAGTTTAAATTTAATTAGTAACTAATAGCCTTCTTTTTTTTTTTCTCTAATGGACTTGTATCAAGTGTATGTATTTACACTAACTTGGGCTGGTGAGTGGGCCATGGCGTTCCAAACCCCACTGGAAACCTATGGAACACAAAATAAGAGAATAATAACGATAAGCATTGTTTTTTTTTTTTTTTTTCCAGTACATAACGATAAGAATCAGTAATGAAATATGATGTACCTACATTATAGTTACATCTTATAATATAATTTATTATCAGTGTTATGGGGGGAAAAGAAGGAACTCCATTATGTTAATTAATGAGTAATGACACAATTATGTTCGAAATTAGCCAATAAGGGCTCGTAATTAAACTCACAAGGTCCAAACTATGTCATAGGCCCATGTCCCACTTTTTTTTTTTCCGAGTATATTGGGAGAATTTGGGGGGAGGGGACACAGACACTCGTATAAAATCAAAAGTCATTCGCCATTCGCCCTACAACACACGCCTCAATCACCTGGAGAACAAGGTTGATCCGGACCCATGTTCCACTTAAATATGTATAAATACTTTCTCTTATTTATCGGCACTGGTCATTAATTTTTAGTTATAATTTCTTTTTTTACATAATATTCTCTCAAATATTTATAAACTTAATCATTTGAGTGGGCTTTTTAAAACAATCTCAAAACCATCCTAACAATCTACTTGTAGTTCAAACACAGAATAAGACAGAACCCACCTCAGCATCACGAAAATAAAATAAGTATGCATGTTCAAGCTCTATTTTGATTTATCTATTTTTATTTCTCTTTTTCTTGCAGTCTAAATTCTCTTTTTTTCCTATTTATTGTCATTTATTAATTTCAAAATTAATTATTAATTATTATTGGGTCAAAAATATTATTAAGTATAAAGGCGGCAATAGGCCGGACAGTCGACCATAGCCCAATGGGCCAAGAGAAAAATATTGGGTTGGGCCAAAATTGATGAGCAAAGCATTTCTTGTGTCCCAACCCAACCCATCAAGTATATTTTTATCAAGGCTACTCGGGCTTGTTGGAGTTCGGGCCAAAGTTAGGTTCAATTCTTTTGGGCGCTAAAAATGAATGCCATTGGCGGGCCAATTTTGCCGACTCTAAATTTAAGCATCCATGAGGCTCATGTTATTATTTGATCCATGAGGCTCGATTGGGCCAGACGGGCGCACGAGACTCATCATCCCATGTATAAAAAGGCCATTCATTATTCATTTGTAAGTAAATCGAACCTAATTCACCTAATTGATTCTTGTGTTTAGAATTATTTCTTCCTACGCTTGTTGACTCAAGCAACGGAAAGTATCTCCTAGTACAACCCCGTGAGTCTTCTAACCTTGTTTGCATGTTGCAAGTTATTTCCCACATTGAGACTACCTTAACTTTGGAGTGATCTTAGGTCAAGGCGAGAACTATTGGACACATATAACTATTACATTGACTTGAAGTGATATACATACATGTAACTATTACCTCGAGTTGAAGTGATATACATACATAGAACTATTACCTTGAGTTGAAGTGATATGCATCTTATACAGCATTAGCAATCCATATTTTGAGATCTCAATCGGAATTGAGGATTCTATGTGCTTTGTAACTAGCTTGAATTATATTCAACAAAATTAAATTGATTACTAAAAGTTTTCATGAGTTAATTATGTTTTAATTATTTCAATAAGAGAAAAGAAATAAGTTAATGATCAAATATTTCCAAGAATAGCGACAGTGGCAATGTGGCATGCGCCAACTATGTGTACTATCTCTCACTTAGTAAGTGTATTACTATTATATGTATTGCATGTTGGTTCACTTTACCAGTTCAAGTCCATTATTCAAGATCATATACACTATTTAATTATATCCTGTATTAGATATGCAGCACTATCAACACCAAATGGAGTTCATATCCTTTTTAGATAATATTGGAAAGATAACTTATGCCGTTATTCTGTAAAGAGCACAAGCATCCAAAATTTAGTGCCCCTGTTTGCACTAGAAAATAATATGTGCCACTTTTTTATTTACTAACCCTAAATAATTCAAGCTTTCAGATAAAAGTAAACACTATCTCTTTTATAGTTGTAAAGGTTGAGAATTAAGATACTTTAATGGTAGTTAACACAATATAAATTCCATTATAATATATATCAACCCAATATAATGAAACAAATATGACACATATCATCAGAAACGGATCCATAAATTTTCTACAATGGAAGCACACTTTCTTATTTTTAACCTAAAGAATAATAAATAGTAAAAAAAAAGTAATAATTAGTAAAAAATATTAAATAGAAAAGATAATAAATAGTAAAACATAAAAGAGAATAATAAATAGTAAAATAAAAAGAAAAATAATAAATAGCCAAAATTTTTTTTAAAAAAAAGGTTATGGGTGCCCCGTATAGAGTCAAAGCGAATTTCGGGCCGTCAGTGGGCCCACCCCGCCCCGCCTAAGGTAGGGGTGGGTTAAGTATTTAGTAGCCCGCCAAAGGGCGGGCCTAAGCGGGCTAGCCCGCCGCGGGCTTGGGCTTGGCGGGTTTGCGGGCTAGCCCGCCTTGAGAAAATAAAAAAAAAAAGAAAAAAATGAAAAATTAGATAAAATAGACAAAAAAATAGGATAATTGATTTTTATATTTTTATCTCTTATAAAAGTATATATAATATTTTTATAAAATATGTATTTATTATCCAATACTATATTTAATTCATTAAAATTAATAATATGAATAAAAAAATATTTTTTTTTTTTTATTTTTTTTAATTTTTGGCGGACGGCCGCCCAACCCGCAGCCCAAGGCGGGTTGGGTTGGGTTGAGGTTTCTCGGCCCCGCCCTGCCCGTTTTGACACCTCTACCCCCGTAGGGGTATGTAGATCCGTCTATGCATATCATCACTTCATTATTTCGAGACATGTGTAAAATTCTCATTCTCCCGGGGTTCCACATGACAACTTCATATTTATCCATGTGGAAACCCTATATTTTTTTATATATTTTCCACAATTTTCATATTTTCCATATATAATCTAAAAGATAACAAATAATCCAAAAATCAAGGATTCTATCTATACAAACTATTTTTTTCTTAAATCAAAGATTTAATCTATACGATTTATTATAATCTAAAAGGTAAAAAATAATCGAAAAATCAAAGCTTCTATCTTTACAATCTAAACAATCTATATAAATAATCAGAAAAGCTAAACTACTCTAAAAGCGGAATATATATTTATTGTATATTTTTGATTAATAAAATTAGCACACATAACTAAGTGATTTTTAAACGACAAAAAATAGCTCAAATTTTATAAAATTAGCACAAATATTCTCGTGTAACACACGGGTGCTTTTCTAGTGTGTATATATATAACCATGTGCGAGTCCAATAAATATAAATATATATATATATATATATAAAATAGAGGTAGTCTCCTGTTAGACGGTCTAATAGTTAGACGGATTTAGCCTAACGGATCTATCCGTCCGCAAACCCAAAGAACTCGCCCAAATGAATGACCAGTCCCAACTTTTTTCATTGATGCTACTAATATTTTTTAATAGAAAAACTAATACTTTTAGGAAATACTAATATCTTTCAGAATAAAACTAATATTTTTCGGAGAACTACTAATATGTTTCACAAGGACGACTAATACTTTTAATGAAAAAACTACTATTTTTCAAAGTGGGACTAATAAATATTTTCAAGTGAACTACGTAATAATACTTTTCAGAAGGACTACTAATACGTTTTATATGAAAACCTAATACTTTTCAAGTACTCGTGATATGATATCATTGTCCAGTATTACAAAATTAATACTATCAAGTGAACTATGTACCAATAATTTTCAAATGAATCAGCACTACTCTTGGTCTTTATATATTACAAAAACGTCATTTCTAATATTACAAAAATACCACAGGGTTTGTTTGAATCCTTCTAACGAATTTTGACTCGTTAGACCGTCTAACGGGAGCTTTGCCTATGTAAAGCCCAATTTATTCTATGTAAAAAACTCAAAGCTCTCAAACCCTCCCTGAAAGAGCTGAATAACTTCCATTCTAGTCACATATCTTCAAGAGTTAGCGGTGGAAAGCGCTCTTAAAATTCTCAAATCCAGCTTCATGCTGATCCTCTTAACTCTGCTTTATGTGATTCTGTCAAAGAGCTCAAAGCTAAAGAAACCTTTCTTGCCAAAGCTGAAAGATCCTTTCTGTCCCAAAAAACAAAATGTGATTATTTAAACAATAGTGGAAATACGAAGTTCTTCCACGATATTGTTAAAAGGAACTCTCTCGTAAAGCAAATGAATTCAGATTATCTTAGATAATGGTTCCAAAACATCCTCTATCGATGATCTTTCAAAAGCCTTTGTGAACTATTTTAAAAATCTTTTTGGAACTAGCTTCCAAACCGCCTGTGGATCTTCAAACTCTTGGTGGTCCTTGCATTGACGAGGATGATTTGATCGCTCTCTCCCCTATCACTCATCAAGCTATTAAGATGGCTCTTTTTGATATTGAGGATGATAGATCCCCGGGCCCGAGATGGTTTTTCCTCCGGTTTTTCAAAAAATCTTGGGATGTTGTTGGCAATGATGTGATTGATGTTGTGTCCGAGTTTTTGATTCTTCAAAATTACTCGGACAAATCAATCACATGTTATTGCTTTGATTCCTAAAAGAGACCATGCCCTAAAGTGGCTGATTTTAGACTATTGCTTGTTGCAACATGGTCTATAAAGTCATTACTTTGGTTCGGCTTCTAAGCTTGAATCGTGGTTCCTAAATTGATTGACCGGCTACTAATCTGCGTTCATTAGTGGTAGAAATTATAAGTCCAAGCGCTACGATAATCTAGAGGGGGTGAATAGATTATCTCCATCTTTTTCGATTATGCCTCTTTTTGAAACAAATATGCCAAGACAATAATAAAGGTGCGGGAAGTAAACAACACGCGTCGATTTAAAGAGGTTCAACCCACCTAGGGCCTAATCCTCTACCACCCCAAAGTATATCAGGGATGGATTTCAAAAAGAAAAAGAATTTTATTAATTACCACAATTAATACAAATTCAACTTACAATACTTGAAGAACACCACACTCTTCTTCAACATCACCTTTGGAGATTACCACAATCTCCCTTTGAAGATTACCACAATCTTCCTTCAACGGCACCTTTGAAGATCACCACAATCTCCAATCTTGAAGAATACCAAATTCTTCAACACCTCAAGAGCACCACACTCTTGAAACACCTATCACCTAGATCACCCAAGTGTATTCTTTCCACAAGAATACTCACAAGGATGTCTTGTGTTGAATGATGACAAAAATCAAGATTACAACTCAATAATGAATATTATAATTTGAGTGCAAGTGTAATCAAGAAATAAAGCCTAGACCTCAAGATGTGAAAGTGAAATACTTAGGCTATAAATACAACAAGAGTGTTGAATATGAAAGCTTGAAATTTGCGATTTCTTGTTGTGTATTTGCTTGTGTTGTCATATTTTGTGTCTTCAATTCATCCTCTATTTATAGGGATGTCTTCACCAACATAGGCTCCCAACATAGGCTCCTCTATCTTCACTTTTGTCTACAAAAAGAGGATCACAATATGTATAAATATTGTACAAAATAGAAAAGCAAATCTTCTTTGTCAATATGTTCAACGGTACAAATTTTTTTGTCACAAAATAACATAGGGCGACCCGGTTGCCTGTTTAAGATTTCGAACGCGTTTTGAAAAGATAGTGCGATCCAGTGCGGGTCGGAGGGGGTCGGCCAGGTCGATTTGGGGGTGCGACCGTGCGCCCAGGAAGTGCGGCCAAGTCGACCCTCGACCTTGAGTCCCTCTCCTCTTTTTTGTACAAATTATTTCTGTTTTCTAACTGTTTCAAGTTCGTGTTCTTCGTGCAGGTCGACGCTTTGGGCGACCGGTCGACCTTCAATTTAAAATCAATTGGGAGTATTTGGACAACATTTACAAACATTGTTTTGGTGTAAAAACCAATATAAACAAAATCATCAAAAGTGTTGTCCAATTTTAATCAAATTAAAAATTCTAAGAAATACTCCAAAAATTAGTAAAAACATTTTAAAACATTTAGGAGTATTTGGACAACATATAAAAAACATTGTTTTGGTATAAAAATTCATTTAAACAAAATCATCAAAATCTTGATAAAAAACATTTATCTAACGAAATATCAAAAGATCTTTCTAGCCCAAGAAATTATCGTAAATTATGCTGAGTCGAATCTCTCCCGGATGTGCTATTAAAGTTGATCTTAAGAAAGCCTATGATACCATTTCTTGGTCGTTTCTTGAACAAGTCTTAAATGGCTGGGCTTTCCTCCTATTTTCATCGCTTGGGTCATGGAGTGTGTCTCTAATGCTTCTTACTCAATTTGCATTAATAGTTCTCTTCGGGGTAAATTTCCGGGCAAAAGAGGCTTAAGGCGGGGTGATCCTATGTCTCGCCTTATTTCTCCTATGTATGGAATATTTGTCCCGTCTCCTTAAAGTGAGAACTAATACCTTGACATTCAAATATCACCCCGGATGTGAAGTTCTCAAAATTACTCATCTTGCTTTTGCGAGATGATCTTGTGTTGTTCTCAGGGGTGACATTCCCTCGATCAAGATCCCGATTGATTGTCTTAATGATTTCAAAAATGTCTCCGCCTTGATATTAACTCCTTTAAATCTAATCTCTTCTTTGCGGGAATTATTGGGGATGAGCTTGACAATATCTTCAATCTCTTGAATTTCCCTCTTGGGACTCTCCCCGGTCGCCGATATTTGGGGGTTCCTTTGGTCGCACAGAGGTGAATGTTAACCATTATGCCCCCTGTATGATGTAATTGCCTCCTACATCAATAAATGGACTGCAAACTCCCTTTCTTATCTTTGGTAGGCTCTTCTTATCAAATTAGTGTTGCAGGAGTGGAATGTTTTTGGCTCCAAATTTTTCCACTCCCGAACACTGTTATAGACAAGATTAATAGACTTTGCGAGTCTTCCTTTGGGGGAAGAATACCTCTCCCATTAAATGGTCCAAAGTCTGTCTCCTCCTCGATGAAGGAGGCTTGGGTTTAAGATATGTGCATTCTTTTGTAACACTGTTATATAAGTAACACTTTTATCAATATGTAACGCTTTTATCAATATGTAACATTGGTATTTTGGGGGAAGAATACCTCTCCCATTAAATAGGTAACACTTTTATCAATATGTAACGCTTCTATGTAACATTGTTATATAAGTAACACTTTTTAAGTATCACTTTGTTTTTGTTATTTCTTTTGTAACGCAAATAGGTATCACTTTATTTAAGAAGAACTCTTGGCAACACTATATTTTATTGATTGTAACACTTTTTAAGCTATATTCTAGTAACACAAAATTATATAACTATCATTAAATCATGTCAAAGATTTATTTAATTAATTGATGTCACCAAACCTAAAAATTGTAGACATCATGTACTCGTATTTTTAAGTGAATTTTTGTTTTCTTTTTGCAAAGTATTTTAGTTTTCCTTTTATTTTTTTATTTTTACGAAGGCAATTAATTCGTCTCTTAATACCGACGGAAAATGCGCATGTATATATTTTATTATTACTATTATTTTTTTTTAATTTTTACTAAGGAGACCAATTTCATCGTTAAACCTTTTTTTTATTTTTTGTACTTTTTAAAAAAAATACCAATGAAAATTGATGTTGTCGGTAATTACTTAGGAATTTTTTCCGTCGGTAAATTATTTTTTCGTTATTTTATTTATTATTTAATTTTTCTATTGTTAGAACTTTTTATTTGTCGGTAAATTAATTTTATATTTTTATATATTTTGTATTTTTACCGATTGAATATTTATCGATCGGTAAATTTATTTTATATATTTTTGATATTTTTAATTTATTGTGTCCTTTAATATATAATATAATATGATTTTGAAACTATATACTATACAATATAAAATTTGATATATACGAGTGTATAATATAATTTAATACATATATTATAAAATATAATTTTTATTATATAAAATATATTATATATACATATAATATATATATATATATATATATGTGTGTGTGTGTATGTCATATATAAAACAAAACAAAAGTTGTAATAAGAATCAACTTAGTGTTAGATAAATGTTTTTATCATGATTTTGATGATTATGTTCGATTTTGTTCAAATATGTTTTTAAACCAAAACTATGTCCCTAAATGTTGTCTAAATACTTCCGATCAACTTAAAATGTTTTTACTATTTTTCGGAGTATTTCTTAAAGTTTATTTTCAATAAAACATTGGACAACACATTTGTTTCAGTTCGACTTGGCCGCCTATAGGGCAACCCGCACGAGTTGAGTCGAGAAACAGAAAATGGGACGTAAGAAAAACAGCGAGGCGGCTTATCGGCCGGTCGGCCGACCGCGGGCGACATTGCACTGCAAGTTGGATTTTTGTTCAGCACTTCTCTGTTTTCGTAAAATCGCTGGCGGCAACCGAGTCCTGACTAAATGACGGTCGCAACCCCTTCGACCGGTCCCCTGTGTAAAAATTCAGAATTCAATTTCAATCTTATCTCTGTAGCGACGGCCGAACCCCATGTTTATCAAACAAACTATCCGTTGCATTTTCGAGACAACTTTTCCCTATTTTGTGGGATTGATTTCTAACAGCTATATTGATCATTTTAAATGGTTTCTTTTGCAAGCAAATCACTCCCCAAGGAGGAGCAATGTATGGAAATGAAAGCCAAGTCCCCTCCTATAAATAGAGGCTTCATTCAAGCAACAAGATACAACACACAATATACAAGCAAAAAGCAATTGAGCAAACACTTTCATATATCTTGTTGTATTAGCCTAAGCACTTTCACTTGCACTTATTTGAGGTCTAGGCTTTCAATTCTTGATTACACTTGTACTCATATTATATCAATCATTATTGAGTTGTAATCTTGATTTTGGTCATCATTCAACACAAGACATCCTTGTGAGTATTCTTGTGGTAAGAATACACTTGGGTGATCTAGGTGATAGGTGTTTGAAGGTTGTGGTAATCTTCAAAGGTGTTGTAAGAGGTTGTGGTAATCCTCAAGGTGGTGAAAGAGGGTTGTGGTAATCCTCAAGGTGTTGTATTAATTTTTGGTAAATTAATAAAATCCTTTTTCTTTTTAAAATCCATCCAGGAGATCTTGGGGTGGTAGAGGATTAGGCCTAGGTGGGTTGAACCTCTTTAAATCAACGAGTGTTGTTTATTTTCCGCATTTACATTCTCGTTGTTTCAAAAAGAGGGTGATTTGTAAAAAAATCGGCATAATCTATTCACCCCCCCTCTAGATTATTGTAGCCACTTGGACTTACAAGTGGTATCAGAGCCAAACTCTTTGGCTAGCTCGTTCCGAGTAAAGAGGAAAGATCCATGGCTACAAATGATGCTCATCTCACCACCGGCGCCTCCACCAATAACCCACCACTATTCGACGCCAACAACTACGCATTTTGGAAAGACCGTATGGAGTGCTTCCTACAAGGGTGCGGGTTCGACATTTGGAATGTGGTCATTGAAGGAGTTGATCAACCAACAAAGAAATCGGAGGATGGCACTTTGGCTCCTAAACCTTTCAAGGAGTTTGATGAAAACGACAAAAAGGCTTTCTCTCTAAACGGTAAGGCCTTAAATATTTTTGCATTGTTCTCTTACCGCCACCGAGTACAATCGCATAAGAGGCATAAGGTCGGCACATGAGGTTTGGGAAAAATTGGAGACAATCTATGAAGGGACTAAGAAAGTCAAGCAAGCAAGAAAGACCATGCTTGTTAAAGACTTCAAAACTTTAACATGTATGATGGCGAAAGCATCTCCAAGATGGTGGAAAGGCTTGACAATATTGTCAATCCTCTTGTGGCCCTCGGTAAGGTCATCTCCGAAGATGACAAGGTGACCAAGGTATTGAATGCACTTCCCGGGTCATGGTCGAAAAAGTAACGGCAATCACGGAGGCACAAAATCTTGAGACACTCAAGTTTGATGAACTTATTGAAACCTACTCATCTATGAAGTCTACCTCAAGGAGAGGAAAAATTCCAAACCATCCACAAATCAATCGGGTATGCAAATTATTTTTAAAGGTCTTGCTTCTTCTTCCAATAATGCATACTATGATAATGATGATGATGATGAGGAGACGGCCGCACTTGTTCGAAAATTTGCAAAATTTGTAAATAAAAATAAAGCAAGAAAACCAAGAGATAATGCTTGCTTTAAATCGAAAACCCGGGCACTTCATTGCCGATTCAAGCTCGATGAAGAGGAGCAAAAGAAAAGGAAGCCTTTCACAAAAAGAAGGCTCTAAATGCGGAAGTCAAAACTTGGGATGAACTACTCGAAACAACCGATGAGGAAGGAGAAACCGAACACGGTCTCATGGCTATAGACGATGAAAACAATGAGGTACACTCAAACTCTTCTACTTCCTCCATAGTTGATGACTTGCAATGTGATTTTGATGAATTGCAAATTGAGTTTCAAAATTTAATCGTTAAATACAAAAACTTGAAAAAGGAGCATAAGGAGATTAAAGTTGAAAAAGAAAAATTATTTACCTCTTATGAATCTCTAGACAAAGTTCATGCTCTTATTCTTACTAGAATTCATTCTCTTGAAACCGAAAAGAAATTGCTCACAAAAGATATTGAATGTTTGAAAAATGATATGCATCGTTTCAACATAAGTACGGATAAAGTTACAAAAATTTTAGATGCACAAAGAGGTGATCATTCCAAATCGGGACTTGGTTATAAGCCATTTCAAAGTGTTTTTAAGAAAAATAACCAAAGTCCGACTTTTGTACGTGCTAATAATTATAATACTCCTACTTGTTTTTATTGTGGCAAAGTTGGACATTATGCTAATAATTGCAAATTGAGAAATAGCTCAAGACATGTTTGGAGACCCAAAGGTCTCAAGACTAACCCCATGGACCCCAAAATTATGGTACCTAAAAGAAATTCTTTTGTAGGTAATAGGGGCTATAACCACAATGGAAGATTCAAAATGGCTCGTGGACAGCGGATGTTCACGTCATATGACCGGGAGGAGAGAACTTTTTACCAACATCAAACTCCAAGAAGAGGGTATGGTCATGTTCGACAATGGCAAAGGAAAAATTCTTGGAAATGGAGAAATTGGTAACTCTTCTTTTCTCTCTTAGTAATGTTCTATTAGTTGAAGGGCTTAAGTTTAATTTGATAAGTGTTAGCCAACTTTGTGATTCAAAATATGATGTTTCCTTTAATAAAGAAAAATGCCTTATTCTTAAAAATGGTGAAATTATTTGTGAAGCAAATAGAAAAGGCAATCTTTACAAAATTTGTACAAGTGATTTGGTTAGTCAAAATATTTCTTGTTTAGTTGTCAATAATGATTTAACTAGTTTATGGCATAGGCGACTTGGACATGTTGGATACAAGAATTTGAAAAATATTTACAAAAACCAACATGTGAAAGGACTACCCAAATTGAATTTTGAAAATCTTGGCTTATGTGACACTTGTCAAAAGAACAAATTAGTTAAAAGTAGTTTTAAGCCCAAAAATGAAATTTCCACAACCAAACCTCTACAAATGCTTCACCTTGATTTGTACGGGGACATTGGTACGGCTAATCTAAGTGGAAAACATTACACTTTTGTTATAGTCGATGATTTTTCGAGATATACTTGGGCTCTTTTTCTTACCAATAAAAACGATGCCGTTAATGAGTTTGTTAAGTTGTGTAGACTTATTGAGAATGAAAAAGAAGATACTATCAAGTCTATTCGAAGCGATCGAGGTGGAGAATTTGACGGTGAATTTAGAGTATTTTGTGAAACAAAAGGATATGCTCATAATTTCTCGGCTCCAAGGACACCTCAACAAAATGGAGTAGCCAAACGGAAAAATCGGACATTACAAGAAATGAGTCGGTCCATTCTCAATGAATTTTCACTTCTAAAGTATTTTTGGGCGAAAGCCGTAAGTACCGCTTGCTATGTCATTAATCGAGTTTATATTCGTCCTAAAATGAATAAAACTCCATATGAGCTTTAGAAAGGTAGAACTCCAAATATTAGTTATTTCAAGATATTTGGTTGTAAATGCTTTATTTTGAATACCAAGGATCAATTGGACAAACTTGATCCTAAGGCCGATGAAGGGATATTTATGGGATATTCAACAAAAAGCAAAGCATATCGGGTTTACAATAAGACTAGTGGAGTTGTTGAAGAATCCATCCATGTTAAATTCAATGAAGCTTCGGAGTTGAAAGAATTCCTAATGATGAAAGTGATGAGGAGGATATTATTGAACAAATTGTTCAAATTGATGATCAACCGTCTACATCAAATGATCAACCGTCCACTTCAAATGGTTCTCAAGAAGATAGAGGTGATATCTCGGATCTTCCCGTTGCATTGAAATTTAAGGGAGATCACCCAAAAGATCTTATTATTGGTGATCCCTTGACAAAGTGATGACTCGGAGAAAATTTGCCGAGAAAGCTCTTATTTCTCAAAAAGAGCCTAAAAATGCTAAAGAAGCTATTGAGGATGAGGATTGGTTTCTAGAGATGCAAGAGGAGTTGAATCAATTTGAAAGAAATGATGTATGGGAATTGGTACCTTGTCCTCCTTCTCAAACCATTATTGGCACAAAATGGGTTTTCCGGAACAAACTTGATGATCAAGGCAACATTGTTCGAAATAAGGCAAGGTTAGTAGCTCAAGGGTATTGTCAAGAAGAAGGTATTGACTATGATGAAACTTTTGCACCCGTAGCACGTTTAGAAGCTATTCGTATTTTGCTTGCCTATTCTTGCTTTAAAAATTTCAAACTTTACCAAATGGATGTTAAATCCGCCTTCTTAAATGGTATTATTCAAGAAGAAGTCTATGTAAAACAACCTCCGGGGTTTGAAAATTTTTAGGCCTAATGATGTTTATAAACTTAAAAAGGCCTTGTATGGTTTAAAACAAGCACCGTGCATGGTATGATAGACTTAGTTCTTTTCTTTTATAAAATGGTTTTATAAGAGGTAAAGTTGATACAACTCTATTTGTTTTTGAAAAAGGGCAAGATTGTTTACTTGTGCAAATATATGTTGATGATATTATCTTTGGTGCTACTAATGATTCTTTGTGCAAGAAATTTTCTAAGTTAATGCAAGGAGAATTCGAGATGAGTATGATGGGGGAGCTTAACTTCTTTCTTGGACTTCAAATTAAGCAATGTGAATAAGGTATTTATATTTCGCAATCAAAGTATACAAAAGAACTTTTGAAAAAGTTCGGCATTGAAGAAGGAAGAACCGTCTCTACTCCTATGGCAACAAATGTCAAAATTGACAAAGATGAGAAAGGCAAGTCCGTGGATGAATCAAAGTATCGAGGTATGATTGGTAGTTTACTTTATTTAACCGCTAGTAGACCGAACATTCTTCATGCCGTATGCCTATGTGCTCGTTTTCAAAGCAATCCCAAAGAATCTCACATGAGTGCCGTTAAAAGGATTTTTCGATATTTGAAAGGCACCATTCAATATGGTTTATTTTATCCAAAGAATGAAAATTTTCTCTTAAAGGTTATAGTGATTGGACTATGCGGGAAATATTGATGATCGGAAAAGTACTTCCGGATCATGTCAAATTTTAAGCGATTGCCTAGTTTCTTGGTTTTCAAAGAAGCAAAAGCGTTTTTTTCTCTTTCAACTACGAAGAAGTTTGAATATATTTCCGCCGCATTTTGTTGTACTCAACTTCTTTGGATGAAACAAACCTTAGCGGATTACAAATGCTCTTTTGAAAATGTACCTATCTTTTGTGATAATATATCCGCTATAAATATTGCTCAAAACCTGGTTCATCATAACCGTACTAAACATATTGAGATTCGACATCATTTTAAAAGGGATTGTGTTTCAAAACGTAAAATTGAGATATCCTTTGTACCATCTCAAGATCAATTAGCGGATATTTTCACAAAACCACTATCTTCCGAGACTTTTTCTTCAATACGAGCTCGGTTAGGCATAATGCATATTGAATGAAGCTTACATTTGCATTTTGCACGTTTTAAAACTTAGGGCGAAAAATCGGATTTTTGGTTGAAAATTCGGATTTTGGAAAAGCGACAAAACAGGTGGAAATGGTGAAGGAGTTGAGGCAACCAGGTCGCCCTCAACCTCGACCGTCGCCCTAAGCTATATTTTGGCTTTTAAACGTTCTGTCTCCGGATTCTTCATTTTAACAAATTTTTGGCCATTTTTCGTCCCTTTGCCAAATTCACTCAAATTTCATTCAAAAATGGATTTCATGCATCTCTTACACAACATGGACATTATATAGCATGATCATCATCATTATGGCTCACTCTTTCCGATCAAATGGTAAGAATTTCGCTTCTTTTACTCAATTGGGTGGAACCCTCGAGTTTTCGAGTTTCTTGAAAATTTTTGATGTAATTTTCGTATGATCATGATGAGCTTGGTTGTTATGTTGTTATTGTTAGGAATTTTATTGTTTAGATTTTGATGAATGCCATGTAAAACTTAGAATAGAAAGTTGGCTCCCCAATTCTTCTTTGTAAAATGTATTGTAACAATTAAAGCCAAGCCGGTGAGTTAAGTCGCCTACGCCTTAACATGCAAGAAGACAAATGAAGACTGAAGGAAGACTCATTGCGAGACAGTGAGTATGGCAAATAAGAGTTGAAACTCTCTTTGGAGAAGCTTGGTGAGATGCGGTGAGTGGAGCATCAATCAAGTCAACTCAAGAAAAGCCAAGTCTTAAGTTGGAGTGTGGAAGAGTCATCCAATGATTGGAAGCGACTAAGTCAGTCCCGGGGAAAGCAAGGAAATGCGGTCAAGTCGAGATAATCGTAAAAGAACCGCTTGTAAATCAAGAGATTTACTTAAACAAGTAATATCTCCATACCACCTTTCTTGGAGTGCTCGATCCCCGGAAGCGTGCAATAGGAATGAACCAATGGGAAGCACTACACCGTGTCGAACTCGAAAAGGTGAAAGAATAATTCATACGAGGAAATGACAATTCCAAGAAGCGCAAGCCAACGACGCAAAGTGACTTTCAAAAATAAGCCTATCTCTTCAACGGGCAAATTTTTGAAAGTTCACTATAAAAGGCCGAGGAGTTTGTTTGAGAAGAAATACATGAATGACACACACTTGAGATATACAAGCTTATTAGAAAAATCGAAACATTCTCGGTCCTCAAGCCTACTTTTCAAGTACATCAATCCAACACTTTTTGTGAAGGAAAGAGAACTTCAATCGGTTGAAGAGGAAAATACTGAAAACAAGGGGTCTACATTCCGGGAAGGATTGTAGAAAAGTTCAAGGTTGAACTAAGTCTTAAGCTTTTGGAGGGCTTCGTGATCAAATCCAAAGAGCTTGAGCAAGTGACATGTAGTAGCAAAGTTTTGCAATGAAGAAGAAGGCTGAGTCGCACGAGAAGCCGGTGAGTGATCAAGGCGTCTCATCGAGTCCCAAAGGATCAAGTCGAACATTTGTTGTGATCAAGACTTGTATCGGACTGTTACCACTTTGTAAACGATCATTACTTAGTGGATTCCTCCAGGAGTTGGAGAAGAGAGGAGTAGAAGAATTACCCCATCTTGAACCTCTATAAAAACTTTCTTTGTGTCATTTACACTTCAGCATTTAAATTCTGCACTTTTAACCGCTATATATCTGCGATAAATTTGCTATCCACTTGATAAAATTATAAGTACTAAATCAAGCTCTAAAATCTTGCTTAATCAAACATAAGGGTGTTAAGTCTTCCGCTGAAAATAAAACCACAGTTGAGTTAAATTATAGCCAACAGTGAGTTACTCCATCAACGGCTCAATTTGAGTCTGTTGAGAGATTAACTCTCTTGAGTGACTAATTCGATTGTCCATCAAGGACAGCTGTGTAGAATCAACTCGTAGATTTAAAAGGACTAAATCGAAAATTTGGTAAGGTTTATTCAACCCCCTTCTAAACCTTACACTTACACCCCTTGGGACCTACGATTATGTATGATGAGTGACTTGAATTGATGTTGAAAATTTTGGCTTGAACCATTTACAAAGGTTATATACAACCTCTTCTATTTTTAACGCACACAAGGTGTTCGATGATATGTCGCAATGAAAATTTCAACTTATACATGATTCTCTTGCTTTCAAAAGTTTTCTATACTTATTGAGATCATGTTTTGACAAACAAAACAAGCGTATGAACTCTTCATATTACATTTCTCCCATTTTCCTTGGATTATTATGCTTTAATTGCTCAACGGTTAATAAACCGTCCCTTTGGCGCACTTTGATATTATTGCATGGTGTTTTCACCATTCTAACGTTCTTTTGATGATTCCAAAGGGGGAGAAAGCAGGATATTAGCTCATTAGCTCAAGAAAAGTTAATAAAAGCTCGTAATAAGTATTGTGGACTCTAATACCTAGTCCATGGCTTGAATTTTGGACTCGGATGAAATTGTTTATAAGTTTTGTGACAGGGGGAGCTCCTTAGCTCATGATGCATTCTATATAAGCTTGTTATAGCTTGTGCTTCTTACTTATAATAATCGTTTGTTGATATGCTCATAAATAGGGGGAGCTTTATATGAAATACTTCTAACGGATAGTTTACTCGTAAACTCGTAAAACCGTAAATTTTATTTGGTTTTTAAAATCGTCCTCAAGAAAATTGTTTTGGTTTGTAATCATCAAAAAGGGGGAGTTTGTTAGATAAATGTTTTTATCATGATTTTGATGATTATGTTCGATTTTGTTCAAATATGTTTTTAAACCAAAACTATGTCCCTAAATGTTGTCTAAATACTTCCGATCAACTTAAAATGTTTTTACTATTTTTCGGAGTATTTCTTGAAGTTTATTTTCAATAAAACATTGGACAACACATTTGTTTCAGGCTCGACCGGTCGCCCTATAGGGCAACCCGTACCTGAGTTGAGTCGAGAAACAGAAAATGGGACGTAAGAAAAACAGGGCAGGGCGACCGGTCGACCAGGTGGGCGACCGGTTCGGTCGACCGGCGGGCGACCTGCACTGCAAGTTGGATTTTTGTTCCGAGACTTCTCTGTTTCGTAAAATCGTCGGTAACCGGTCTGACTAAGGCGACCGGTCGCAACCCCCTTCGACCGGTCCCCGTGTAAAAATTCACAGAATTCAATTTCAATCTTATCTCTCTGTGACCAGGTCGAACCCCATGTTTATCAAGAAACTATCCGTTGCATTTTTCGACAACTTTTCTCTATTTTGTGGGATTGATTTCTAACACTATATTGATCATTTTAAATGGTTTCTTTGCAGCAAATCACTCCCCAAGGAGAGCCAATGTCCGGAAATGAAAGCCAAGTCCTCTACTATAAATAGAGGCTTCATTCAAGCAACAAGATACAACACACAATATACAAGCAAAGAGTAATTGAGCAAACAGATTTCATATATCTTGTTGTATTAGCCTAAGCACTTTCACTTGCACTTATTTGAGGTCTAGGCTTTCAATTCTTGATTACACTTGTACTCATATTGTATCAATCATTATTGAGTTGTAATCTTGATTTTGGTCATCATTCAACACAAGACATCCTTGTGAGTATTCTTGTGGTAAGAATACACTTGGGTGATCTAGGTGATAGGTGTTTGAAGGTTGTGGTAATCTTCAAAGGTGTTGTAAGAGGGTTGTGGTAATCCTCAAGGTGGTGAAAGAGGGTTGTGGTAATCCTCAAGGTGTTGTATTAATTTTTGGTAAATTAATAAAATCCTTTTTCTTTTTAAAATCCATCCCAGGAGATCTTGGGGTGGTAGAGGATTAGGCCCAGGTGGGTTGAACCTCTTTAAATCAACGAGTGTTGTTTATTTTCCGCATTTACATTCTCGTTGTTTGAAAAAGAGGGTGATTTGTAAAAAAATCGGCATAATCTATTCACCCCTCTAGATTATTGTAGCCACTTGGACTTACACTTAGCTTAGTGGAAAATTGTCACTTCCATACATAACAGGTCGTGGATTCGAATCTACTTGGTGGCAAAAAATAGTATTTCTACGAAGTGCTACAAAAAAAAGTGTTACATAAATTCATATGTAACACTTTACAAGTTTTTTTTTAAAGTGTTTCAAATATAAAAAGTGTGACATAAGATTCATATGTAACACTTTAGAAATATTGTTCCAAAGTGTTACCAATAGAAAACTTAATGTAACACTTAGAAAAAGTGTTACTAAAAGCTAATAAAAGTGATACCTTAGACTATAGGCAAAGACGAGCAAGTGCATCGCCATAAAAGTGCTACCTTTTGTCTATAGTAACATTTTATGGCCTTTAGGTAACATTTTTTGAGTGTTATCTAATGTCATTTATGTTGTAGTTGATTGACATGTATTTTGCATGTATTTTGGGCTTAATATTGGCTAGAATGTGTTGATATGCATGCATTATATGAGTAAATAGGGTTATATTCTGTTTTGTGGAAAAGGATTACGCTTTGCTCATTTTGTAGGAATTTAACGATATTTGGAGTGATTTTGTGACAAATACGAGCATTACGACCTAGAAGCATCAAGAATCGAGCGATTACACCCAATTGGAAGCCAATTATATTGAGTCTAGAGTCATAGTAATGATTCGTGTGTCAAAAGAAGCATGGATGATCAAACAACGGGGATTTATCTCGAGAACGCCCAAACGCGTCGGAATTTCCAAAGACTGAAAGGGTTTAGTAATTTGGCCATAACTCTCTCTACAAAATGGATATTGAGCTGATTCATGTGGCTACGGAAAGCTAAAGAGAGAGCTACAACTCTTATGAAGACCCCATAAGCAAATTCGGACGTTTGGATGGAGCACGGGCTGGTCGTGCGTATGAGCACGGCCCGTGCTCCGCCCGGTTTGAGCAAGTTCTGACGGCACCCCGGGCGTGGTCAGGCGTGCCATATGGCGCGGCCCGTGCTGCTCTCTGGGAAAAACAGAGTTTGACTCATTTTCAACTAGGTTTCGACCAAAACGAAGTACAAATAGACCCGGGCGGCCACAAACAGGAAGACGCTGATTTTTACCCTAGAAACCAGAGAGAAAAAAGCGAGTTTTCCACGGAAACCGAGAGATTGATCAAGACCGCAACCACACATTCGAGGATTGAAGATAGATCGAGAGATCGTCATCATCCCCGAGTCACTCATTCCATCGTATCGTTATTTCAATTAGTTAGATTTTGATTATGAATAATTTGTCTATGAATTGTTTATCTTCAATGTCTGGCTAAACATCTTGTGATTCCGGGTTTGGGAGTAGATTAATAAACACTTTTATGTGATGATTAAGGATAATTGAAGTTAATGTTTTCTTTCTCTATTCAAGTACTTTGCTTTAATTCTTGTTTTATCAAAAAGCCTTTGATCTAAACTTGTTTGATGTATTGATTCATAATTCTAACCGATGAGTTTCAATACTAGATCTTGAGTACTTGACACAAATAAATTGCATGATTGAGAAATCTGTGAATATTTGTGAGATCTTATAATCTTTTGAACTTTTGGGAGTTGGATATCTCATGTTGAGTAGAGATGCTAACATAGATATTCCAATCAACGCTTTTACATACATCTCGAGAGAGGGGGTAAATTACTTTGGTGATTGGTCTATAGAGAAGAATATGTTTAACCTTGGTTTGCTTAACCTGAGCATAAAAGTGGGATATTAATTGAAACCATAACCCAGGAATCCATCCATCCATACTTGATCTTTCAATCGCTCTTTACTTTGTTAATTTAGGATTAATTTCTGCTTTAGTAGTAATAAAACCAACCCTTCAAATTTCGATAGTTTAGATAAAAATAGGACTATTATAATCCAATACTTGGTACATTAATTTATTAATCCCTGTGGATTCGACCTTGCAAACCCTATTCTATAAACTGATCCGTACACACTTGCGGTGAAGCTAAAAAAATAGCGAACAAGTTTTTGGCGCCGTTCTTGCAGGGATTAATTAAATTTTTAGTACTAATATTGCGATAAATAGAACTATTCTTAATCTAGACATTTTTTTCTTTTTCTTTTTTTTGTTTAATTCTACTCCTGTGGTATTTGATTTGTTTCTTTGAGTTAGTTCGGGTAGTGCACGAACACCCGCTCACGATGAAGGAAGCCAATTATTTCAATAATCTGGAATCTCTACAATTCTTGGAATAATCCTACCCTACGCACTATTATCCAGGAGGCAAGGCCATCTATGGAGGACGTCTCACCGCATTCATGAATGAAACAAGGAAGGTTCAATACACATGAGGCTAATTTGGATAAAATCAAAAACTATGTCACACAATTGGGCACACAAATGAAAAATCTTGAAACCCAGTTAGCCAATTAGCTACGATCATTGGTGGACAAAATCAAAAGGGCCGGTTTAAAGTACTCATCAAGTCAACTCAAATGAACAAAATAGTGCCATTCATCTATGGAGTGGTACAGGAACACGAGGAGCCGGAGATCCTGGAAAAGCAAGAAAATTGAGTAACCAAACACGGATTTGTGTGTCCATGCACTTTCACCCCGTGTGTGGTACCGAAAAGGAGAAAAAACAGGACAAGGAACACACGAATCGTGCGTGTACACCGGCAGCGCGCGTGCGAGATGCCATAATAAAATTATTCGAGAATGAGACGAGCACCGGACTATGCGTCGCACCACGGACACCATGCGCGTAATTCAAATCAAAAGTTCCAACACCAGGACTCCAATCCTTGCTTGGAAATCCCAAGTATGCAATATTAGGTGCAAACAATGCAAATTTGGCACTTGACCATGACCCAAAGCAGTTAATATATGCATTCAAAGGAGGCACAAATTCATGAGCGTTACAGGCGTCAAGCTCTAGACGTTAAATGAAGCGCTTGTTGGGAGGCAACCCAACGGTTTGCTGTTTTATTTCTTCCCATGTTTTCTTGGTTTGTTTTCCTTTTCTAAGATAAGATTTATTTCTTCCATAGGTTATGATTTTTCCTTGTTTTTTTAAAAAAAAAAAAAAATAAAAAAAAACGAAAAAAATCGAAAAAAACCGAGAAAAAAAAAAATCAAAAAAAAAAATCGAGAAAAAAAAAATTGATGTTCGACCCCCAGCACGGGCGCTAGAGCACGGCCCGTGCGTGGGTCGGCTGAATCAGTATTAAGACGCGCAGGGGGTCATTTTTCTTCACAAAACCCCAAGAGCGGCGGGGAGTTGAAGATATTGCGGACGATGCATCGGATACGAATGTGGCATATCTCCGGGCCACTTCCCGCCGCCACCCCCGATAATCCAGTCCTATCCACACTTTTCTTTGAAATTCTACCTTCTCTTTTATGCGCTATAATTTCATTCAAGTTTGGGGGAGAGGTAGTAATTTTATTGATGGGTGTGGCGTTTGAATTCATTTAGTTGCATGTAGAGCATATCATATAGGGTGCGTGCATTAGATGTTTGATTTTTTTACGGTTTTAGCATGTTTATCGCTTTAGCATGTTTATTGCTTTCCTAGTTGTTAGGGAGTGAGTTGACCGCTATTGTGTGTTTGTTGTGTTTTGATTGTGATCTTGATCTTGGGAGCATTTGCGGATCGGTTTGTGTTGTTTTGAATTGGGTGTTGAGTGTGAGTTGACCAGGGTTGAGAATAGTTAATATGGAGCATGTGATTATTGGATCATGGTTAACATACTTTGAATTATGCACTTACAAGCCTTTGTGAGCTTTTGAGCACTTTTCGCTTTCATATTATGCGGTCTTGTTTGTGATTGAGTGTGCCATTCATGTTGATTTGAATTCTAGAATTTGCTCTCTGGTATCTCGTCAAGGTCACATGTTGTATGCATTCATGAAAATGATTTTAGGCCATTTTTGTTAAGCCTTTCAAGCCTTTTTGCCTACCTTATGATATTTGATTTTCCTAGTTAGCCAATTTGAGCCTATTGCCTGATTTTTGATAACCACATTTCAAGCCTTAGAACTTAATTTGATATATATGTTATCCTAAACTTGAGCGTATAACATTGAGTAAATGATAGAATAAAGGATTGAATGAAGGGGTATCGAGAAGTTAGAAAATAGTTTATATGTTGGGTGATTGGGAATAAAAAGAAGAAAAGGAGAAAAAGGGAGGATACTCACAAAAAAAAAGGTCGAAAATCAAGAAAGAAATTTCGAAAAAAAAAACGACTGAAAAAGTGAGTCGACATGTACTAGAAATATAAATTTGGAAATTGTGATGTAAGGTAAAGGAGAATGATTTGTATGAAAAAGAAGGGAGAAATAGAGAGGTGATAAGATATAAGGCGATTGGGAGTACATAGTTGGTTGGTATTAAAATAATTTGTTAGAGAAAAACGATGTGCTTACCAATCTATACGCTTGAGTTGAGTCACTTTATCCATATTTCCCTACCTTAACCAAAGAGCCTTCATTACTGACCATAAACAAAGTCCTTTATGATTTGTGAATTGCATACAAAGTGGCGGAGATGTGAGACGATTTGCAAGCATATGGTAATTCTTCAACATTGATATGATTTGGCGAATACACGCCCCTTATTATTCTAGTGAGTAGAGTATACACTTTATCCATGAGAGGCATGATTTGAAGTGTTTTACCATGATTTTAATAGACTTGTGCTCCGTGTTAGCTATTTGAAACTTGGTTGGTTTATGCTTGATGTCTATGGATAGATGACATGAATTGTGATGCGGTGTTCTTGAGTTGCTCTTCTTTACCCCATTTGTGTTGTCTTGTTTATAATGTGTTGTGGAATTGTCACGAGTTTAAGTTGGGGTTTGATTGACATGTATTTTGCATGTATTTTGGGCTTAATATTGGCTAGAATGTGTTGATATGCATGCATTATATGAGTAAATAGGGTTATATTCATGTTTTGTGGAAAAGGATTACGCTTTGCTCATTTTGTAGGAATTTAACGATATTTGGAGTGATTTTGTGACAAATACGAGCATTACGACCTAGAAGCATCAAGAATCGGCGATTACACCCAATTGGAAGACAATTATATTGAGTCTAGAGTCATAGTAATGATTCGTGTGTCAAAAGAAGCATGGATGATCAAACAACGAGGGGATTTATCTCAAGGAACGCCCAAACGCGCGTCGGAATTTCCAAACCGGCGAGGGTTTAGTAATTTGGCCATAACTCTCTCTACAAAATTGATATTGGTGATTCAAGTGGCTACGGAAAGCTAAGAGAGAGAGAGCTACAACTCTTATGAAGACCCCATAAGCAAATTCGGACGTTTGGGTGGAGCACGGGCTGGTCGTGCGTATGAGCACGCCCGTGCTCCCTTCGGCCGGTTTGAGCAAGTTCGCGGCACCCAAGACGGGCTGGGCGTGCCATATGGCACGGCCCGTGCTCCTCTCAAGGGAAAAAAAGAGTTTGACTCATTTTCAACTAGGTTTCGACCCAAACGAAGTACAAATAGACCGGGCGGCCACAAAGCGGAAGACGCTGATTTTTACCCTAGAAACCGAGAGAAAGAGCGGTTTTCCACGAAACTTGAGAGATTGATCAAGACCGCAACCACATATTCGAGGATTGAAGATAGATCGAGAGATCGTCATCATCCCCGAGTCACTCATTCCATCGTATCGTTATTTCCATTAGTTAGATTTTGATTATGAATAATTTGTCTATGAATTGTTTATCTTCAATGTTTGGCTAAACATCTTGTGATTCGGGTTTGGGAGTAGATTAATAAACACTTTTATGTGATGATTAAGGATAATTGAAGTTAATGTTTTCTTTCTCTATTCAAGTACTTTGCTTTAATTCTTGTTTTATCAAAAAGCCTTTGATCTAAACTTGTTTGATGTATTGATTCATAATTTAACCGATGAGTTTCAATACTAGATATTGAGTACTTGACACAAATAAATTGCATGATTGAGAAGTGCGTGAATATTTGTGAGATCTTATAATCTTTTGAACTTTTGGGAGTTGGATATCTCATGTTGAGTAGAGATGCTAACATAGATATTCCAATCAACGCTTTTACATACATCTCGAGAGAGGGGGTAAATTACTTTGGTGATTGGTCCGTAGTGAAGAATATGTTTAACCTTGGTTTGCTTAACTGATCATAAAAGTGGGATATTAATTGAAACCATAACCAGGAATCCATCCATCCATACTTGATCTTTCAATCGCTCTTTACTTTGTTAATTTAGGATTAATTTCGCTTTAGTAGTAATAAAACCAACCCTTCAAATTTCGATAGTTTAGATAAAAGTAGGACTATTATAATCCAATACTTGGTACATTAATTTATTAATCCTGTGGATTCGACCTTGCAAACCCTATTCTATAAATCGATCGTACACTTTGCGTGAAGCTAAAAAAATAGGCGAACAGAGTGTTCAAATCCAAAAGGTCTTTGTTCCTCCAAAATGTACGACCTTTTTAGAGATTCTGGTCCTAAAATTTTTGGCATTAACTGTTTGGAAAAACTTTATCCTCCCCCAAATACTCTTTTTGTGTGTGGCTTGCTATTAATGATAGATTGGCTACTATTAATAACTTGAAATACTTGGATGTTGATCCTACTTGCAAATTGTGTGGCAACTACCTTGAAAATGCATCTCATTTGTTTTTTGATTGTATTGTCACCAGATTACTTTGGGATCGTGTTAAAAGATGGTGGAATTTAGCCATTCCATGAGCACTATTGATGGGCCCGTAAATGGACCAAAAAAGAACATCTTTGCTCGCCCTAAAAAAAAAGCTAGAGTTTGTGGTCATTTCTTCGCACTATTTACCCATTTGGAGCGTCGAAATCGGTGTATTTGAGGGCTTGAACTTTTCAGAAGATTCTGTCTTTATTAAAATTCAAAAAGATGTCTATAAGGTTGTTCATAACCATTTTCCAGTTAATCTGGTTGATATTTAGGCCCCGATTTTGTTTGGGCTATTTTTTCACCCGGTGTGGGTGTTTTTGCTCATTCGGACATGTAAAATGTAATAACCATGATTTAGTGGAATCCCCACGAACTCCCCGCTTAGCCATCCCTTTCTCTGTGGATGTTGGATGAGCCGCTATTTCTCGCTTGGTCTTTTTATGGTTGTATTTGCTCTTATGCTTGACTAAATCTACAAAGCAGTTGAACTCTCCCGATTTGAAACAAGTTGATGCTCATATGATGACTTCTTCGTTATATCATTTTTTGTCAATTGGTTGTTTTAATTGATGGTTCGGTTCTCCATTTGGGTCTTTGAATTTGTTTCTGCTCGATGGATCGAGCGCGCATTTCGACTTTTCCACCCCGATTGGTTATTTTTCAGACTTAATTCTATTTTTGAGATTGCCTTTTAATGGAAGGCTTCATTGGTTTTTGGATCCATTCTTGGATGATCCTATTTCTCTTTTTTTTTTTTTTTTGAAACTGTTTGGGGTTGCAAATGTTGGATCCCATCCCTTTCCCGGTAGTCGGATCCCAATATGTGCCCAACAGGTTTCTCTTTTAATAAAAAAAAAAGATCTTTGAAAGCAACCTCGAGGTAATGTGAGCTTTTCCTTCTTTCTCGATTGCCTATATCATCCAAAGTGGACGGCCGGGAATTTCGGATAGCAGGGGGTCCAACTAATATTAATATAAAAAGAGTCCGTGAAATTTTTGGTTACTTCTACATAATAAAAATAGTTTTAACCATGTTTTCTTTTACCTATTTTTGAGTTCAAATTTATACTTTCTTTTTTTTTTTTCAATTTCTAGGGACGAGTCCACGACTCTGCATCGAAAAATGTACCCACATCGTTTTTTTTGAAATATAATTAAGTACCTCATTTAAGAACACAAGAAGGGTATAACCGTGTCAAAATGACTAAACAATATGTTTTCGAAAAATATGACTATTTTTTATTTTTATAAAACATAAGTGGACAATTGTCCACTACCACATATACAAATAAAAAACAATACATCAAATTTAAAATAAGCAGAAGTTTTGATTAAGTCATTGTATTAATCCAATCACATCTTAATATTCAACAATAAATAACAAAATAAAATTACATCAATATACCAAAAAGGAATAGAGGCACAAGAGAATAATGCAAATGTTCAAGATAGTTTTTATGGCGGAGCTTAAATAATGTGCAAAAGTTTAACAAAAGGAAAATGATCAAAACTCATATTTTTCAAATTCAAAAATAAAAATAGGAAAGAGGAATGCAATATAATTGAAGTCTTTTTTCCCCATTTTTCTAGTTTTTTTAAAAATAAAAATGTGAAATGACCAAAATACCCTACTTTTTCCAAAAATTGAGGGGGGGCGATGCCCTTGGCCCCCACATGGCTTCGTCCATGATATCATCTATATCATCTTGTCTCAACCTGGGTTGGTTCGACCCGACTTCTCACAAAATGATGGGGTATGCCCCTCCAAATTGTAAATTTTCTTGTAAATCTCTCGCCACCCTTGCTTGAGGTACTCTCGGGAGTGTTAGGTCGTGACCGCCTACTCCCTTTTGGTCCTCAATTAATTGGTTGTAGATCTTTTTGTTGTTTTTAGTAAACCTCTGTTGAGGTTTTGTTAGGATTTACTGTTGCTCTTTTGGATACAATTTTGGCGTGTTTTGGGCCTGTCCAATTAACACACTTTTTCAATCACTGGGATATACCCCTTTTAATTTGTAATTTTTCACCTTTTTTTAATGAAAATTTTCACATTTTCATCAAAAAAAAAAAAAAGGTATGGTGCCAAAAAAATTTGGAACTTCATATGATTCATGTTGGCCGTAGAGGTGTCAATAGACCGGGCCGGACCGACCCGAGCCCACCGGGCTTTTCGAAAAATCGGGCCGGGCCGGGCCAAACAGTACCCGGGCCACAAAAATTGGGGAACCAAGCCCGGCCTAAAAACAAAAAATACACTAGAAAAATCGGGCTTTTCGGGCTAGTCCGTCGGGCCGAGTCGATCGGGCCGGGCTTTTGAGACCCGACTTTTTTTGGGCCTTGAAAAATAGAGCCCAACCCACTAGAAAAACCGGGCTGGTTCGGGCCGGCCCGTCGGTTCGGGCCGGAATTGACAACTCTTGGCCGTGATATTTCTCCAACACAATATAAGGTATTTTTCTTTGAGTGGGTTATTAACCTCTTACAATATATATAACCTAATTAGAATTCTTAAATGAATAAACCTTAGTTTTATGGTTGAGATGAGGTAGGCATGACGAAACCGACCCATTTCCACTAAATAAGGTTTGTCTATTGCTTTTAAGATGATGCTTTATATTTTAATTTTTTTGACCGTGGTTCAATGTGACCCATTAGATAAAGTGCAATTAATTTAATGAAAACAACAAATGTTAATGTGAATAATGCATGGTAGGGTTCCACTTAAGTTGTGCGTGCTCAATAAAAGCGTCAACTTAACCTACTTTGATGTAACAAAGTCCAGAATAAAATATAGCACTTCTTTTTTAAAAGTTAAAACAAGAGACACGCTTTTACTTTCACCCTTACTATTAGACTAGTTCTAAAGTCGATGGTCAATACTAATCATTCTGCGAAAATGAATTTAATTAATAGTCATTTATAATTCTCGTTCTCCTTTCTTTTACCCCTATGGATATTACTTATAATTTTTTAACCGAAAACATTATAATTCAACTTTCTCGGGTTCCATTCCCTGTTTGAAGTTTATATATATGAAAACAAAAAAAGAGCTTTATATTTTAATTGATATAAAATAGGTTTGCTTTTTCTTTTCTTTCTTTTTATTTTTAACTCTTCATCTTTGTATTTTTTTTAAAAAAAAAACAACTCTTCAATGGAGATATGCGAGATTAATTACTGGGGGACATATGAGTTAAAATGGGCCAGATTAGAACTTGAGGTGTGGCCCAAATGTTCATGCAAACAACAGACTTGCTAGATTTGGATCGGGCCTGGGCCCCAAAAGAAGTCCAATTTCAATCTCAAGTATTTTACACAGATTAATTCGTTCTACTAGAAATATAATATTAAGTCTTAATATATTATTGTGCATATTAACCTCCTAAAATATTGTTTCATCGAAGTAATATAATTTTAATCTAAAGATGCAATATATTTATTGCATATGGAATTCAGCGATCTTTTATTGCATATTAACCTCCTAAAATATTGTTTCATCGAAGTAGCACGGAGTTTGGGAACTTAAAGAAATGTATTGAGGGAGCTCAAAAGGAACTATCTAGACTATATAAGGTTCACCCGTCAAATATGAATTTGGTACGTATTAAGGAGGTCGAACGGAAATTGGAGCACTTGTTGGCCCTTGATGAATATTATTGGAAACAAAGGTCTCGGGTGGATTGGCTTCGAGGAGGTGATAGAAATACGAAATTCTTCCATAGAAAAGGCTACAGCTCGTAGGAGAAAAATTGGATACATAAACTCAAGACGTGTAATGGTGATTGGGCGGAGGAAGGGGGATCGATTTCAAGGGAGATTCAATCTTATTTTCAGAACATTTTTACCTCCACATATCCATCCTGGGACGATATGGAAAGGGTACTTGCTAGTGTGGAAACTCGTATTTCGGTTGATGAGCTTGATACCATTGATGCCCCATTCACGGAGGATGAAGTTAAAGAAGCATTATTTGGGATGGGGCCACTAAAGGCTCCAGGGCCGGACGGGTTTCACCCTATATTTTTCAGAAAAATTGGGACACGGTTGGGGCGGATTTGGTGCAGACGACGTTGGGGGTGTTAAATTCGGGGACTTCTATTAGGGAGTATAATGAGACGACCATAGTGTTAATTCCAAAAGTAGCAAATCCGTATCAAGTGTCGGAGTTCCGACCAATTAGCCTATGCAATGTTATATACAAAGTGGTGACGAAAGCTCTGGCTAATAGACTTAAAAAAATTCTCCCATCCCTTGTATCAGAAGAGTAGAGCACATTTCTCCCGGGACGAGTGATTTCGGATAATATCTTGATTACTTTCGAGACATTACATACCCTCCGGAGTAAAGCAAATGGAAGAGAAGGGCTCATGGACTTGAAACTTGATCTTAGTAAAGCTTATGATCGGGTGGAGTGGTTGTTTCTCATTGAAATGATGAAACGTATGGGTTTCCGGCCGAGATGGACTAATATTATTTATGACTGCATATCCTCCGCTAGATTTTTCATCCATTTTAATGGTTAGTCTACGGGCCAAATCATCCCACAAAGGGGCCTCCGGCAGGGTTGCCCGCTTTCGCCGTACTTATTTCTTCTTTGTGTTGAGGGATTTTCCGCTCTTTTCCGTAGTTCAGAACGAAGCAACCTCATTCGGGGCATTTCTGTTTCAAGGCACGAGTGGATGATTGTGGTCAGATTCGAGATATTTTGAATATCTATTCGAGGGCGTCGGGACAACATATAAGTCTTCAGAAATCATCCATTATTTTTAGTCCCAATGTGGGAGAGGGTGTAAGAACTGATATCTGCAATCTTTTGGGCATAAACAACAACATTGGGGAAAAAGATAAATATCTGGGTCTTCCGGCTTTCATTGGGAGGAACAAAAACGTACCTTACAAGATATTCAAGAACGAGTCATGAGAAGATTACAACTGTGGAAGGCGGAGTCTTTTTCTATGGGGGCAGGGAGATTTTGATTAAAGCGGTCACACAGGCTTCTTCGAATTATGCAATGAGCATATTCAGGTTTCCTAGCTCCGTGTGTAAGAATCTGCAGAGTGCGGTAGAAAGGTCTTGGTGGGGCGGTGGGAATAATAAGTGCATACATTGGTGCAGATGGGAATTTCTTCGTCGTCCGAAAGGCTTGGGTGGGATGTGTTTCAAGGATATGGAGCTGTTTAACCAAGCACTCTTAGATAAACAGGCGTGGTCCCTCTCAAAAAAAAAAAAAAAAAAAGATAAACAGGCGTGGAGACTTGTGTGTAATGATACGTCCTTGGTAAGTCGAGTTTTGAAAGTAAAATATTTCCCCAATTCTTCATTTTTGGAGGCTGAAGCTGGGCGAAATATATCTTACAGCTGGAAGAGTATTTTGTGGGGAAGGAGCTTCTTCGGCGTGGAATTCGATGGCGGATAGGGGATGGTGTTTCGGTGAGAGCGTTTGGAGACCCTTGATTCCGAGGCCTTTGACTTTTAAACCTATTTCTTGTCCCACCGATGTGAGTCCGTTGAGAGTCGCGGATTTAATTATAGATAGACGGTGGAATATTTCTCTTATTAATAACCATTTTGGGCCCCTTGATAAAGATGATATATTAAAAATCCCCCTTGGGCGTGGCTCGCAATCTGACAGCTTAATTTGGCATTTTGAGAAAACTGGGATTTATTCGGTCCGATCCGAATATCGTTTAGCTTTGAGATTTGATATGCTAGAAGATCCGTCTACCATTGATAATTCATGCGTATGGTGGCGGAAGATGTGGCAACTGAGGATCCCAAGCAAGATAAAAATATTCGCGTGGCGGGCTTTTAATAACATCATCCCGTGTTCCCAGTCCCTCTTAAGGAGAGGAGTGGTGTGTTCTCCCAGATGTTTCAGGTGCGGTGCGACGGCGAATCAGTGGAACATGCTCTTCGGGATTGTGAGGATTCGATGGTAGTCTGGGATAATAGCGTATTCCGTGACACAGTATGTTTGTATAGGCGTGCGTCCTTCGCTGATTTCTGCTTTAATATTGTGCTGACTCTGAAGACTGATGAATTGGAGGTTTTTGTGATGTTGCTGTGGGCTATTTGGTTCTCGCGGAATAATGGATTGTTTAATAATAATGGCTTACTCCTGGGAAATAAGTGAATTAGCCAGACGCACCCTAGAATCGTACCAGAGCTGTTGGAGGGACGTTAATGCAGAAAGTCTGAAGCCTGATGTCAGTAGGAATCGAAAATGGTCAGCTCCTATTGGAACTGATCTGAAATTAAACGTGGATGTGGCTGTTGTTTGAGCATGAATTTATTGGAATTGGGGCTGTTATTCGGGACTCCTTCGACGTGATTAGAGCGTGTGTAGCAAGGCGTGCCACTTCAATTTTGGTTAGGTGATCAGCTCCCTGAGGTAGGATAGGTAAATCCTCAATTTGGATATTGGGTCATGGGCTCTTAATCTATAACTGATTCTCATCTTTGATTCCAAATGTATTACCTGATATATTAAATTGTTCGTCAATGTTAATTCAACAATCCAAACAAGTCCTAGTGTGAATAATCCTGATTACTTGAGCTTAAACCACAATTTGCGCAGTTAAAAGGCGTGATTAGAACATTGCTTGATAGCTTGGTATTTAAGCCATGAAAAATAAAAATGAATATGTACCATGTGCTCAATCTTACTTATCAGATGTTCCATTAGGCAAGCAAAAAAATCTTAGGAACGTTGTTTTGAGGTGCTGGCAGCTGAAGCCATAACATTGAGAGAGGGCTTGGAATTTGCAGCTGATATGGTGAGACACCATATCACAGGTCGAAACTGACTCCCAGGTACTTGCAAGATCGTGTGCGGCGTCCGAGTTGGTGAGAGGGGATGAAATCAGGTGGGTAATTGCAGATATTGTGAACCTTCTCAATCAAGGTGGATCTCCAAATTCTTGTTCTTTTGTTCCTAGAGAATGCAATGGTGTGGCACATTGTTTAGTTTTTTCTATTTTTGTTAGATCGAACTTTGAATTTGGGATTTCTGTTGTACCTCTTTGGTTAAGTTCGGCTGCTTTAGCCGACTTATAGTAATAAAATTGCTTTTCCCATAAAAAAAAAGTAGAATAGCAATTTTATTGAGCGAAAACTTATCCCTTCAAAAATCTTGCAATATTGGATTGTGCAATTATCCTTTTCTTTTGTTCTTACGAGATCAATTAATATTTTTTTTTATGAATCTAAAACTCTACGGGACTACGCCAATCAAACTATGGGGTTAGAGTTGACTTTTTAAGTCAAATACTCTAATAATTAATTATTTATTTTGCCTAATTTCTGGATAAAATTTGCACAAATCATTTTTAGGATATTATCCATCTAAATTCATGTTTGAATTTGAAATCTGCAGCAATTGTCATTGGAAGTTCAACGGAGTTAGACAAGAATAGTACTTTGTGGAACATTATTTCTTTAATCTCACATTCACCTACTACTTGGAAGTCTTCCGTGTGACCTATTTTGTAGGTTATTTGTTGAACTATATAAAGATATGGAGTAGTAGGAATTCCACACGTATTCAAGAGTAAAAAAAAACAAGAAGTAAAAGAGAGACCATCTTTATACAAGAAGTCTTTAAAGGAAGATGCTATAGTATTTTTGTGGTGAAGTCACCCTGCAATGAGTTGATTAAGAGACAAAGTGTAGGTTCATTTTATTCTTTACTTTTACCATAGAAAGTTGAATTAAAGATCAAGTATAATAGAAAAATCTTTGTCTTATTCTTTATTTTTTGTAATCGACATTATACTTGATGATTTTTGCCTTACGGGCGTCGTGCAAGTATTTTTACACTGCACAAATTTTGTATATCCTGTGTACATTTCTTATGCTTTGCATGTCGATTTATAAAACAAGTATGTTGTTTAAAAATTGTTAAGTCTCATTTGTGCCGATCATTTGCCAACACTTGCACAACACTTACTCGCAAATCTAGGAATTCACCCCTTTGAGTTCTAACCTATGGTTCAATGTTCATGCACGGATGAATACACTGACTTATTTTTATTACAAATTGCTAATTAAATACCTTAAAAGTTAAAACTAAATTTTATCCTGAAACCGATTTATAAATTAGGGCTAATAGCCTTCTCGAACACTATGTGTTGAAGTTCTGCTTCCATGTCACAATGACTTAAACCTTACCACAAAATGCATTCGTTTACTTAAAACAATAAAAATTAAAAGAAATTGATGATTAAATTTAGATAACTTTTTGGAAAATTAAATAAGGGTGGTCCATTATTTTCACTTTCAAACCCTAAAGCAAATTCAGTGCACGTGTGAGACTCAACTTTGGCTTACCTTCGATAATGGGGTGCAAAAGGTTTTGGGGATTGAGAAATCTTGGGACCATATGTATACAGATTGCACTTACTGCGCCAATTGGGTTTTTGAACATGAACCCTATGAGTGATTTAGGACCACATGTCACAAAAAATGTAGCCAACTTCTTCTTTATTGGGCTCATAATACTTTTGCTTGTCTTTTGAAAAGGAGTTTGATAAATAATTGGGAATACCCATTTTTAAGCAAATATCTGGTCTTTACGTTTTCCAATTCAATTTTACCTAATTTTCGTTTCTGGTGAAATTTTACCTAAATTTACGCTCCCCACTCTTTTTTTACACAACAATACACTCCAGCAAAAATTCCCGGAAAATTTTACGCTTTGTTTCAACATTGTTTCAAACATATTTCAAACATGTTTCTGTGTGTTTCAACATTGTTTCAAACATGTTTACATGTTTTTGTGTTTCAACATTGTTTCTAACATGTTTCTTTTAAGAAAAATAGGTAAAAAATTGTATTTAAACATCGAAAACTTCATTGAAATAACAAAAATATCGTGAACAACATTAAAAAGGGTATGTAAACAACCCAAAAACAACGTAAAAATATTTAAAACACAACATGAATAAAAGAGTTTAAAAATAGGTAAAAATTGTATTTACATTGAATACTACATGAAAACAACAAAAACAGCTTATTAGAACAACATTAAAAATATTATAAAACAACACCCAAACAATAAACAATGTACAAAATAATATATGAATAAAAAAACAACATAAAAAATAGGTTAAAGTTATTTTGAAACATCAAAAAACAACAAAGAAACAACATAGAAACAATAAAGAAAAACAAATTTAAACAACTCTAAAACAACTTATATAACATATAAAACAATGCAAGAACAAAAAAAAAACGAAAAAAATAAAAATAATCAAAAAATAGCAAGGAGCGTAAAAAAAAATTAGGTACAAAAGTAAAGAAATATAAACAAGAGTAATATGAGCGTGTTATTGTGTGGTAATGGTACAAAAACAACGTATTCTCGTGTAATTTTCTCTAAATTAAATAATATGTGAATAAGTTTAGATAGCATATATACTCCCTCCATCCCAATTATATAGTCAATTGGACTTTTACACATATTAAGAAAAATATTGGAAATTAAAAATGTGTAAAAATTTACTTGATTTGCCCTCATTTAATGAATAGTGTAAATTACAAAATGCATATTAAATAGGGTTATAATAGTAAAAGAATGGAAAAAGTACTATTAAATAGGGAAAATGGACTATATATTTGGGACATCCAAAAATAAATACTATATATAATTGGGACGGAGGGAGTATTTATGTTTGTTTAGTTAGTTAACGAACGTATATTGAACAAGGACTCATCTAATAAACAAAGTGAGCATAAAAATTGTATAATCGTTCAATAATAGCGTTGAAGAAATTTGTTTAGTGTTGCTCATAAAATGTTCATTAACAAACTCATGTAGCTTAATTTTAAAATTAAAATTTGCATAAAAGTTAAATATAAATATTCAAACGTTAAACATATATAATTATAAAAGTATTGTATAATATAATATAATTTATTATAATAAGAAAAAAATTAATGTTACAATATTAAATATATATCATTAACATTTAGAGTAAAGTTGAATTTGTTCACGAACATGTAATGAATACGAAATCATCAAACGTAGTTTTGTTTATTGTTCGCGAACAAAATTATTCAATATTCACGAACACGCAATGAACACGAACGAACACGAATGCATTCACGAATATGTTCGTGAATAAATTCAAACACTAAATAATTTTATAAAAAAATGAACAAGATTTTTAAAATCAAGAGACACTACAAGAAAACAAGTGAATTCCAACGAAAAAATCCGTTGGTATTTGGCCAATTTCCATCAGAATTATCTATTCCAACAAAAAAATTCCAATGGAAAAGCACCATTGGTATAATGACCGTTGGAATGACAAAATTCCAACGAAAATTCCAATGGAAAAAATATTCCAACAGTACCAAATGGTTTTGGTTATTGTTGGACTTTATGTTGGAATTTTTCAACGGTATGTTGTATCATTGGAATTTCTATTGGAAATTTGTAAATTCCAAAGATTTTTATTTCATTAAAATTTTTACGTTGGAATTTAATTGTTATTTTGTAGTGAGAGCTTGTATAAAATTAAATGAACTATTGACAAATATGTTAAAGTTTGCCTTGGTTCGGATCGTATATACCCATATTCATGCAATGAATTGGAGTTGAAAATTAAGATGAATTATTTATATTCGTTCACCTATAGCAATATTGAAAGGGAAGATGTTTTCTTTTTTTTCTTCATGTTCAAAATCAGTATATATTAATTGATACTAGGGAACATAAGGGTCGAGATAATTGAACTCTAAATCTATATCAAATGAGTTACTAAGCTAGGTTAGATATCCCACCTGACTGAAGCAAAACACTCAATAAACGATGATACCTTTTTTTTTTTTTTTTTTATATTTATAATATTATAAGTTAATAGATCGCCAATAAATTTGCTAACATCGTTACATCGATGATGGGATCACCCTTGTGCTCCAGTGGTTGAGACGTGTGTTGTATGGGCAAATGATCTGGGTTCGATCCCATACGAGTGCGTGTATTTTCCTTCCTAAATTCCCCCCATTGTATTGTTCCAAAATTAATATGATAACTTCTATACACGTGACAATCATCAGTACGATAAAATAAGAAATAGAAGATCCCATCCGAAAAAAATTGTTACATCGACTCTAACAAATTAATTAATACAAGTGCAAAACCGCAACCAACAGCTGTTCGAATTATATTTGAAGCTCTCTATATATGTGTCAAGTAAACCCAAAACTAAAATACTAGCTATCAAATAATCTCTGTTGTGACATTTAATTAATTGAGCCACCTCCATCACACATTGGCATGCAACCTGATAACATTTCAATTTTTTCCCTCAAGAATGAAGAATTACATTTCAATTTTTTCCCTCAAGAATGAAGAATTACATCAATTCATTAATCCAATCCGTAAACTTCAGCGGTACTTGAAATGATCAAGAGAATAAATTATGGCATGTCTCAATTTATACGAATTAATGTAACGACCCATTTCCGTATAGAGCGGATGGGATCTTATATTCCAAAACCGTGTTTCATCTCCTATTCCAACCATGTGGATGATTGACTTGATTTATGCTTGAAAATAAACATGGTAAGTGTAATACACGTGTCAATCATCTACATAGTTGGAATAGGAGATGAAACACGGTTTTGGAATAGAAGATCCCATCCACCATCCGGTTTCCTTTTGCAAATAATACCATGCAACTATATTACATTTTCAATTTCAAGACAAAATTTGCGGAAAGTTGATTATTGCAGAATAATCCACATAAGCAATATTAAGGAGGATTTGGTATTTTTCTCACACGTTGGACATGATTTTCACACGTGGATTTTACGTGGCATGAACACGTGGATGTCCTTTGAGTAGGCCATATGTAGGACAAAAATGGAGGGAAATTGGCAAGTACCTGCGGGTGTTGGAAGTTCAACTTAATTTGGTTTAAATAATATTGAGCTTAAAAATATATTATTGTGTTAAAAGATAAAAATAAGAGTCCAAACTTAAAAGACACAAATTCTAGAATTTTAGAAACTTTTTAGATATTTTGTAGCAAAATTCTAATGGATAAACTATAATCATTAAATCAAATAAATCCTACCCACTGGTTAGGAAGTTGTTTTAGTATAAATATGTGATATCTTGCTCATTTTGCAACAAGCCAAAATTTAAGAAGAATAAATATAAGCAAATATTCTTTCATCATAAGGTAGCTTTTATTTCTTAGCCTAAATATCATCATTTTCCTACAAAGAAAAATAAACCGTTTTCCAACCTCCAATTTCTAAATAACCCATTTTGACCAAAATTGAAATAAGGGCTAAACAGAAGGAGTCTTAGAGTCTATACTTGCTAACGAAAAAAGAACGACAAAGAAGCTGGTTGAGCCATGTGTTGTACGGTCTTTTCCTTCATTCTAAAAAAAAATAACAACACTACAGGAAATGGGTGTTTTTGTGACGAAGGTTTTAATGAGGATATTGTGTTGTCGCTAAAAATACTTATTGTGACAACAATTTTGACACAGTTGAACATGAAATTAAACATGACGGTCTATTTGCGATGATAGTCTATTGTCACTAATAACTTTTAGTTCCCTTCAAATTTTTGTGTGCGCCCTCGGCTTTCTTCTTCTTCTTTCTCTTTCTTTAATTTTCTCTGCTGAAGTTCTTTTGTTTTTCTTTTTGTTGGTTCAATTGGTAGTAATGTTTTGCATCTTCGAAAGATAACAAGAAAGTGAATTTTCAAGATCAAAGCAGCCAGTTGTCGATGCTACTCTATTTCACAATTGTCGGGCAATGCAAATTAGGTAGGGCTTTTTGCTTTTTTGTTTTTTTGTACATTTTACTTAATTAATTTTTCTAATTTTTCTGTTTCCATTTGAATTTTACATTATATATAGAGGGACTCTCTTGTGAGTCCGTCTCACGGATCTAGATCTGTGAGATGGAGCCCCATTTAGTAAAACCCGCTAGCCCACCCACTGAAATAGAACCCAACGCCATCCAAATTTGCTGCAAAGAAAATAGAGCCAGCCCGACCACCCGCATAATAGGACCTAGCCCGCTGCAAAAGCCCATACCCGTTGAATCGTGCCCTAGCAATCGTCTCCCTCAGCTCGAATCCAATGAAACAGTGTACATAGAAGAATTAGCTCGTGTTCTAGCGATTTGTCTCCTCACTCGAATCCTTTGAAACATCAGAGAATAAAAAATCTTAGCTCGTGTTCTCTCTTTCTCCTCTCTCGACATCAACGAACATAAAACCTCGACTCTTCTCGCTCGATGTCGACGCACATAAACCTCATTTGCTCGCGTTCTCTTATTGTGTCTCACGGTACATAAATTTCTTCTTCTTCGATTTACCTTTTGTTGCTAAATATATGTATGAAATTGGGGTTGTTGTTGGTATTTGTTATTGTATGAAAAAACTTATTATTCTCTAATGATTTTTCTTTTCCATATTCTGTGTTGGTTTTGTTGAAGACAAAAATGGACAATATAAAAGAGCTTGCAAAAGAAGGTATGATTTCTTCCATTAGGACTAAAAGTATTACTTTTATAGATAAAAGTATCACTTTTTCAATAAAAAGTATCTGATTTCTAACGAAAAGTATTGTATTTAGATGTTGTCACCGTCATTGACTCTAGTGATGAGGGTGATGAAATCAAAATTGACCCAGGGGATGCGTGTGATGTAATGCTCCAAGAAACTGAAGGTAATGTGTTACCTATTTTTTGTCACTTCAGTTTTTTAAGTATTGCTTTTCTAGTAAAAAGTATCACTTTTTCAATGAAAAGTATCGCATTTCTAACCAAAAGTATTACGCTTAGATGTTGTCACAATTCTTAGTGCTGCTCGTGAAAATGACGAAATCAGTATTACCACACAGGATGCAAGTAATACAATGCTCCAAGAAGCTGAAGGTAATGTGTTACCTATTTTGTCACTTCAGTTTTTGAAGTATTGATTTTTTAGTAAAAAGTATCACTTTTTCAATGAAAAGTATCACATTGCTAACCAAAAGTATTACGCTTAGATGTTGTCACAATTCTTGGTGCTAATCCTGAAAATGACGAAGTCAATATTACCACACAGAATGCAAGTGATACAATGCTCCAAAAAGCTGAAGGTAATGTGCTTCCCATTTTTTATCAATTATGTTTTTGAAGTATTGCTTTTTTATTAAAAAGTATCATTTTTTCAGTGAAAAGTATGACTTTTTGAATGAAAAGTATCACATTTCTAACCAAAAGTATTACGCTTAGTTGTTGTCACAATTCTTATTCTTTGCTCATGAAAATGATGAAGTCAATATTACCACACAGAATGCAAGTGATACAATGCTCCAAGAAGATGAAGGTAATGTGCTTCCCAATTTTTGTCACTTCAGTTTTTCAAGTATTGCTTTTCTAGTAAAAAGTATCACTTTTTCAATGAAAAGTATCACATTTCTAACCAAAAGTATTACATTTAGATGTCACAATTATTGCCTCTAGTGGCGAGGGTGATAAAGTCAAGAATTCCAATGATTTGGAGTGATAATGAAGATGAAAATGAGTTTGATGTGAGTGGTTGTCTTCTACATATAACAATAAAAACAATTAAGGATATGCATCAGTTGTATTGTCGTCATGCTCGTGCTATTGGGTTAGTGTACGAAAATCGACTACTAGAAAATCTACAGCTGAAACATGAGTTGTCATTGAGAAATACTACGTATGTTCTTCTGCTGGAATTAAGCAATCTACAGCCGAAAAGAAAAAGGTTAATGTTACACGCACCGGATGTAAAGCTTCAATGAGAGTAAAGTTAAATGGAGAGGGCTTTATGAGGTAGTTCAAGTATATTATGGAACACAACCATCAACTCACAAGAAGGGAATGGAGCCATCTACATCGTTCTGAGAGAGTCATTACAAATGAAAAAGGCAAAGCTATTGAGGATATGATATCTTGTGGGATGAAAGCCACTCAATCTTATCGTTATATGGTACACGGTGCGGGGGGAGAACAATGCCTTGGTCATACTTTGAATGACCATTTGAATTTGTTAATAGATTGAAAATGAAAGCAATAGAAGGTGGCGATGCCTGAGGCGTTAATTGATATCTTATATCAACAAGATGTCGAAGAGGTGGAATTCTTTCTTAGAGTGAAGTTGGATGAATTTGGTAGATTATCTAATGTATTTTGGATGGATTCCATGATGAAAGAAGACTACAAGATATACGGTGACGTTATGATATTTGACACAACATATCGCAAGAATAAATACAACTTGATTGGTGTGCCATTTGTTGGGGTCAACAACCACTGAAAAAACGTTATGTTTGGGTGTGCTTTTTTATCTGATGAAAAATCTGAATCAATTGAGTGGCTTTTTCAAGTCTTTACAAAATCAATGGGTGGAAAATGTCCTGTAACTTTGTTCACTGATCAAGACCTACCAATAAGCAATGCAATTGAAAAGGTAAATACTTTATGATAATAATCTGATACTTTTGTCTGTGACACTTTTATAGCTAAAAGTGATACTTTTAGCTATAAAAGTTATACTTTAACATGAAAATCAGATACTTTTGCCTCAAAACATATATGCCTAATTTTGTTATTTTTCTTCTGTGCAGATTTTTCCTCAAATAAGGCACATGCTATGTCTGTGGCACATTCACCAGAGTGCTATAAGTCGGTTTGGACGTTTGAAAAAAAATAATTATTTCAAAGAAGCATTCAATAAATGTTTGACTGGTTGTGTTGATGAAAGAGACTTTGAATTTAGCTGGAATTCTATGATTTTGGAGTATGAATTGCATAATGATTCTTGGTTTCATCGCATGTATGATTTGAAGGAGAAATGGTGTACTACATTAAGCAAGGATATTTTTTCTGCGGGGATATTATCTTCAAAAAAGAAGTGAGAGTACGAACAGCGCAATAGGATTTAATGCAAAGAAAAAAACAACTCTGACTGAATTTTATGGAATTTTCCAAGGAACATTAAAGTGTTGGAGGAACAATGAAAAAGAAAACGAATTCCAATGCTCAAGATCAATTCCGACGTCTGTACGACCATTGACTGGAATGTTGAAACATGCTGCTAAGGTATATACATTGACCCTTTTTAAAGAGTTTGAGAGTGAGTTTATTAAAAGTATCTCTACTGAATGCATCATTGTGCGTGTTGAAGAAAACATCATGGTTTATGACATTTCAATGCCAAGTGATGGGGGTTGCTGTCATCGTGTGGTGTATGATTGTTTAAATATGCTCATAAACTGTTCTTGTAAGAAATTTGAGGAGTGTGGTTTACTCTGTTGTCATAGCTTAAGAGTATATCATATGCATTCTATCTCCAAGATTCCTGAGTGTTACATTGTCAAAAAATGGACAAAATTTGTCAAAACAGAGTTGTGGGGGAAGTTCAATAAGATGGCTGAAAGTTCCCACAAACCGAAGGATTGTGTTCCTTGGCGGCATGAAATGGCACGAAACTATTATAATCTTATTCTAAAATGCCAAGACAATGAGGAGGCGAGAAGAATCATCGAAGATGGCTACGAAGAGAGATTCTTTTTTGTTGATGCGTTGATGAATACACCGAATTCTATGGAATAACATGAGGTTTCTAATTCTTCTAACAAAGATATCTTTGGATCCTACACGTTCGGTTACAAAGGGGAGAAGGCAAATGATCAAGGGGCATTTTCATCAGAAAAACAAGAAGAAGAAAAATAGTGATACAACAAGCTCACATCCATCCAAGGAGTTTGGTTCAAAGACTCCTAATCCCCGATTAGTTTAGTATTCCTCTTGTTTTAGTAATGAATTGTTGATTTTTAGTATTGAATTATTCAAATTTTTAGTATTGAATTCTTGACTTTTTATTATTGAATTTTTTAGCTTCAGTTTTATAAATGATATTGGTGATACCTTTAACCCAAAAAACGATACTTTTGTAACAAAAAGTGATACTTTTAACCCAAAAGGTGATACCTTTCCAATGGAAAGCTATACTTTAATGAGATGATACTTTTTTAACAAAAAATGATACTTTTAACCCAAAAAATGATACTTTTGTAACAGAAAGTGATACCTTTAACCCAAAAGGTGATACTCAATGGAAAGCTATACTTTAATGAGATTATACTTTTTTAATAATAAATGATACTTTTAACCCAAAAACTATACTTTTGTAACAAAAAGTGATACTTTTAACCCAAAAGGTGATACTTTTCCAATTGAAAGCTATACATCATGAGATGATACTTTTTAACAAAAAGTGATACTTTTAACCCAAAAAATGACACTTTTGTAACAGAAAGTGATACTTTTAACCCAAAAGGTGATACTCAATGCAAATCTATACTTTAATTAGATTATACTTTTTTAACAAAAAGTTATACCTTTAACCCAAAAAACGATAGTTTTTAAATAAAAGCAATACTACTAATCCTCGATTATTTAGTAGTTGTTTTAGTACACAAACTTATAAATGATGGGGATACTTTTAACACAACAAACAATACTTTTTTAACAAAAGGTGATACTTTTAAAACAAACGACGATACTTTTTAAAACACAGTGATACTCTAATAAGCCCATATTTATGAAACTGGCAACAAAATGCTCGAACATTACAAATGTGCTTATTCACAACCACACCAACTTACAAAATGTGAAAACATCTTTCTGTCATCTTCCCAGCAAATCATACAACCAAAAAAGATACACCAAAATACTATTCAATACCTATCAATGTAACTTGCACCAAACTAATTTATACATGCATAAAAATTAGAAACAATTCTTCTCTTTCATTCTCTACAAAGCCCTATACATACATAAATCAACTTGTTGATTTATAAATTCAATTGCTTCCTTCTCAACTTGCACTCTTAACTCATTTCACCGACTGAGAACAATCCTTGCGCAATAAGAAGTCCTTAATTTGCGTCGTTCACCAACCTTCAATGAAAATAAGATAAAACAAAGGTAAAATAAATATTTTTACGTGCATTAAGAAAACACCTGGAAATTTAATCTAATCTAATTTGCGTTGTTCACCAATCTAGTCTAATTTTATAACCAGCAAAAACATTCATACCTTACGCAAATCTGGTTCTGAGTAAACAAGCCCCTTGAAATTTTCCATGTGGTGCATTAAGAAAACACCACAGTCAATGTTGGCTATTTTTCTTTGCCATTGAAATTTGACATTATCAAATACATATTTTGCAACATCATCAGCCTTAGGGTGGTTTTTCTCCTTCAAGAAAATGCGCATTTCTCTTTGCTGAAAAAAAAAGAGAAATCACACTACTGAGTGATACTTTTCACTTCAAAGTATAACAAATAATGAGTAATACTTTTCAAGTGAAAAGTGATACTTTTCATATGAAAGTGAAACTTTCCAGTTAAAAAGTGATACTTTTCACTTCAAAGTATTACAAATAATGAGTAATACTTTTCACTTGAAAAGTGATACTTCTCATATGAAAAGTGACACTTTTCACTTAAAAAGTGATACTTTTTACTTCAAAGTATTACAAATAATGAGTAATACTTTTCAAGTGAAAAGTGATACTTTTCATATGAAAAGTGATACTTTTCATATGAAAAGTGATACTTTTTTTTCTTAAAAAGTGATACTTTTCACTTCAAAGTATTACAAATAATGAGTAATACTTTTCAAGTGAAAAGTGATATTTTTCATGTGAAAAGTGATACTTTTCACTTCAATGTATTACAAATAATAACATGAAAACTGACATTAATAATAACATCAACTAAATAATTTACCACCAATTTTGCTAGACTAATGATTCCAGCAATCTCTCAAATTTTTACTGTTATCCTGCCCTTTATCTCCAATGAAAAGCTTTTCAAAGTACATCTGTTGCAGAAGTGTGATACTTTTAAGATTAAAATTAATACTTTTAAAGCATAAAATGACACTTTTAAATAAAACTTATAGAATGTTGAGCATGGAAGTAAAAGTAGTTCGTTGCTGGTCTTTTGTTAAGCAACATAGCCCATGTGTCTATGATGCTTATGTGGATTATCATTGAATCGTGTAATGTCATGATGCCATCGTTAAATGCAATATAAAAACCCCCAGCATGTGCAAAAGCGTTTGAACCGAAAATTAAAAACAATTAATAAAACAAGAAAATGGATTTGAACTGGAAATTAAAGGTAATTTATAAAAACAATTTACTTACTCGATATCTTGCTCCTTCCTCGCAAGAAGAATTTGAGGCTGCTCTTGTGTTTTTTCATGAAAATGGACTTGAATTCAGCCTTTGGATCAATAGGCCATGGTTCGTCCAGTATTCTAGCATCCTCTCCTGCTTCTTCATCCACAACTTCTTCGCCGACTTCTTCACCAACTTCTTCCCCTATTTGTTTGCCTGAATCTTCCTCTTCTTCACCAGCTTTTTCAGAACTAACCTCCGGGATAAGGAGCTCAAAATTTGGCATTTGAGCTGCCAAATTCTTCATCAATTTAAAGTTTTCAACAGCTTTATCAATCAACTCGTACACCTTCGAGTCTGAGAATAACTGGCTTTTAGAGATTGACGAGTGCGGAGATGAAACTGTATCTTTCTTCTCTTGCTTCTCTTGGGTCATCTCATTTTTCAATTTTCTGAACTCGTCCATATGGAATTGTGTCACAAAATTAAATTTCTCTTGCACATCAAAAAAGCCTTGCGAACATTCTACAAAAATAAGAAGAAATATGTTAATATTTGACATGAAAAGTGATAGTTTTCACATGAAAAGTGATACTTTTCACTTCCAAGTATTACAGTGATTAGTAATACTTTTCAAGTGAAAAGTGATACTTTTCACTTGAAAAGTGATACTCTTCCCTTCAAGTAAAAACTGATACTTTAAATGAACTTACATCCCTAGCCAGCTTCTCCACCTCGTCATCGTCGAGCTCCTTCCCCTTTGGTAGTTTCAAATTTATATACTCATCATCACCAACCGCCTCTTTCTCAACCGTGCATTTATTCCTCGAGCAAACAGGGTATGTATCCGTTACCCATTCACCTTTCTCTAGCACAGCAATAGAGCTTTCTTGCTTTATTCTTTTCCTCAGCTTATCAGGGGTCCAATGAGATATCAACAGTAGTGTGGATGGTTCAGCGTTTCCCTGCCACTTCAATCTATGGAAATACAAAAACAATAAAACCAAAACACACCCACTGATGTATTTAGCTCTGGGGTTCCTATTGTATTTGTCCACCCTTGTGCACAGCTTTTTTAAAACATACGAACACCAGTCATAATCCCCTATTTTCTCCACATCAATGACTGATCTAATCGCATGCAAGTCGACTTTCCGATTCGTCCTCTGAGTCAAAAAATAAGACAAGCAGTAAATAACAAAAAGGCGCTTAAAGTCATCGCCACCATCCACCAACCTACTCTCAATCACATTCTTAACCTTGTAAACCAAACATTCCCCGTCGATGTCGTACTTCTCCTTCAACTCACCAATCAACCGAATATACTCTCCCCAATCCAATTCCAGAACATCATTCCCAACTTTATTGGGCAATAAAAAAAGATCACATATGTCATCTAATGTGACAACAAAAATCGTATTGTCGAACTTCAACATCCGACTGGTACCATTAAAATTCTTTACCAGATTTTTAACAATACCCATAGGGAATGCTGAATCGATACGAAGACTCAGCAAACCTCCAAATCCTATACTGACAACATCAACCTTTTGTCGATATGTCAATTTTTTCAGAAACTCACATAAATCTTGAGGAAAGTATTTCTCATAACACAGAAAATATATTCAAAGTGATACTCAATTAAGTGATACTTTTAATACAGAAAGTGATACTTTCATATGAAAGTATGTTAAAAGTGACACTCAGTTATGTGATACTTTTAACAGGAAAAGTGATACTTTTAACGAGGAAAGTGATACTTTTCACATGAAAAGTTATACTTCTATATGGAAGTATACTTTTAATACAGAAAGTGATACTTTTAACACATAAAGTGATATTAATACAAAAAGTGATACTTTTAACACATAAAGTGATACTTCTATATAAAAGTATGTTAAAAGTGATACTTAGTTATGTGATACTTTTAACAGGAAAAGTGATACTTTTAACACAGAAAGTGATACTTCTATATGAAAGTATTTCCATAACACAAAAAATATGTTAAAAGTGATACTCATTTATGTGATACTTTTAACACAGAAAGTGATACTTTCAACACAAAAAGTGATACTTTTCACATGAAAAGTGATACTCCTATACGAAAGTATATGTTACCTGGATTTTCGCCTTTTCTCTACGAGTTACCTCCACATCAGAGCTTTTCCTATCATCTCCACTGCAACAGTAAATACAATCAAACAAATTAACACAGAAACATCAAAACAACACAATATAATCATGCATTAAACATTGACTATACCTAGTTTAATCTTCCTCTTCTTTTTCAGCCTTTTGTGGTACTTTTCTCTTCTTTGGAATAGGCTTTGAATCTTTTGCTTGAATATTTTCATTTTCCTTAGCTTTCCTTTTTTCAGGAATACCTTTTTCATTTCTCGGCGCGAGTTTCTTTTTTCTAGGAGAAACTGTCGTGCCGTCATTTCGTAATATCCTATCTCCGGGACAATCGGGATACGAATACGAGGTGTTCTAGTATCTTCTTCCATAATCACAGAGGATATGTAAATGTGCACAAACAACGTTTTTTAGTTTACAACTGCAAAAATATAAAAAAAACCACAGATTAAAATGCTGAAAATATATAAATCTAATAAAAATAAATTAACATGACTACTTTATGAATACTAAAATGAATTTCGCATAAAAAACTCATAAACCCTAAACAAAATCGAGAACATAACAACTCCAACACAAGAAAGAACTGAAAACTGAACTAAAACGGAAGAAAAATGAAGAAAAATGGAAAAAACTGAACACCAACACCACCCCTTGAACACTAACACTAACCCCTGAACACCAACCCTAAATAAAATGAGAACATAAAAATTCTATAAACTGAACAAAAAACGAAAAAAAAACAAAGAAAAAGGGTAGAAACTGCATGGTTGACAAATCACAAGAAAAATTGAACTAAAAACTGAAGAAAAACGGAAGAGAAAAACTATAAAAAAACTGAAGAAAAATGGAAAATATAACTTACCAGTTGAAAAATTGAGGAATCGCGCAAGAGAATTGAGTGGAAATCGGAGAGAAAATGGAGAGAAATCGAGCGAAATTCCAATTTGTGGAGGGAGAGATGAAACAGGGGAGAAAGGGTTTAAGGGAACTTGGGAGGGAAAATAGTAGGGTTAAAATTGTGAATGGGCGCGGGTCAGTTGGACTAGGGCGGGTAGGTCAGGATTGGGCGCGGGTCAGCGGGTGGGCTGGCGGGTTTTAGTAAAATGGGGCTCTGTCTCACGGAACTAGATCCGTGAGACAGTCTCACGCAAGTTTTTGTGTTATATATATAGGGATGTGATCTCGTACAGCAACCTCTTACTATATGACAGTGTCGATTGTTCTCATCCATCTACACCCTTTAATCAATGGTCCAAATTCCTATTAAGAATACATGATTTATCAATTAATTAATATGTAGATAGGGCAAATGAGTAACTAGCAAAATGGTGTAACAAATACTTCCATGGTGACGCCCTACAATCAAGAGATTCATCAATATCATGTTTCCATAACTGATTATCACATAATCATAGCACAAACCATCTTCCTCCACCTTCTCTCTGCTCCTGCAAAACACATATAAATAAATAAACCATGCAACAAAAACAATCCAAGCTATCTACAAATTCATGAACAAAGAACAAGTTGTACACCATGCAGAAGAATATGCTCATTCACATAAAAGTGACATGTCAATGAACAATACAGATGAAAACGGCGAATTTGAAAGAGTGAATGCTCATATGTGTAATTCTCATACGAAAATAACAAAATTACAATCATGCAATATTATCTACGATTTCTGGAAAACAAATATGTTTACCACTTGTTTATTCAATCACACCTTTAAATAACATACTAACTAGCATGTAGTATGTGTTTTTTATGTATAATTTATAAAAAACGATGAACATTTAGTTAAACTTTAAAACACGGCTATGTTGAAAAGTTACAACTTAATTTTTATCAAATATGAAAAATGATGCACAACTAGTTTTTTTTTTGTGATGTATATATAATGTATATGTAATAATACACAATTAGTATAATTTGGTGGGTATATAGTACGTGAATAATAAGCATTAGGTATAACAATATTTATAAGATGCTGCATGAATAAGATAATGGTGCATGCTTAGCTATTATTTGAGAAGTATGTCAATTAGTCAGCCATGAAATAAACGTAGTAATTTGATGCTTATTTAGGTATAAAGTTATTCATAATATGGTGCATAGATAAGCATACAATGGTGTATGTTTAGCTGTTATTTGATAAACGTATGCCAATTAGTCAGTCATGACATAAACATTGTAGTTTGAAGCTTATTTTGGTATACATATATTCATAAGATGGTGCATAGATAAGCATACAATGATGTACGTTTTACCGTTATTTGAGAGAGTATGCCTTGATGCTTATTTAGGTTTAAATATATTGGCAATATGGTGCATATATAATTGAACAATGGTGCATTTTTTGTTGTTGTTTGCAAAAGTATGCCAATTTAGTCCACCATGAAATAAACATTGTAGTTTGATGCTTATTTGTACTTACACAGTGCATAATATTACAAAACTTGTGCAGATTTAATTGATGAAAATATCCAATTGGTTGAAGTACGAGAGCACATTGTAATATCCCCTGCCTCTACCAAGTACTGGATACCTGAAATAGAACAAGATAAAATACCATGAATAGGCATGCAATTTACCACAATGGAGAAAGGTATGCAATTTTATAGGGAATACGACAAATGATGCGGCTTCAACATACAAATAATCACCTCTAGAAAATTTAAAAATAAAGAGATCCGATTGCAATACATTGTGTGTAACCGAGAGGGCTACAAACATACAACAACTATGGGGTCTGGATAGGGAAGCAATACACATACAAATCAACACAATATTCGCAAGCAGGTGAATTACCGATTGATTTCAAGAATTTTAAAAGAGATTTGATGGCATACATACGAGGTGCAAACACACAATTAATAATGGAAAAATTCTTGAAAAAAAGAGACGTGTCCAAGAATGGCCTTTAGTTATGACGTGGATGAACACGACCAACTGACGAGACTGTTATGGACATACTCTATTTCAGTATGCAATTATGCAATGTTTAGGGATGTAATTTCATTTGATGCCACTTACAATACAAACAAGTCAGTTAGAAAAACTATGTGGCATATATAGATCACAATGTGTGTACATATATGAATGTTATGGTATACGTTTACTGAAACAATGATATAATTCAAATATATTTGTTCTCAATAGGAAAATACGGTTCATACATAGATCAATACTTGTGTATAAATATATATAAAATGGTGTACTTTTACTATGACAATGATGCATTTCAAGTTACGTGTTCCCAAGTACAAAATGGTTTTTGTACCGTTCACAAGCGTTGACATTCATGGTCACTGTGTTACAATTGCATGTGGGAGTTTTAAGTATTACAAAAATAAACACTATTGGAGTTAAATATTTTGTTCATTATTGAAGAAATATGTCCAAGAAAATTATGCCAAAAACACAATTTACATTCAACTTTTCCACCAATATATGTATATACACTTGTCATTTTCGAACAAATTTGTGTTTATATAGCTAGTTTGATATTTTACATAATGTTGATATTTGGTGGTTTTTGTGTTTGGGTTTATATCAGTGGTTGAATGGATACATTGTGGTGTTGATATTAGGTAAATATTGATATTATTGTTGGGTAATGTTGATATTGTTATTGGTGAATACAAGTTTAAAAAAGGGATAGTAAAATAAAAACAAAAAATGGAGTTTTTTTTACGACAAAATTCATAATAAATAATCTTCCAGTACAAAAGCTCTTGTGACAACACATGACGAAACAAAAATATTAAATCACAAAAAGTGTTTTTGTGACAACATTCGATCTTTTGAGACAACTTTTTGTTGTCACAAAAACCTCTTTTTCTAGTAGTTTAATTTAACTACCAGTAACAACCTAACAACTCAGCTTTATGCCAGTTCACTACTAAACATCGTCGTTTGGAGGAACGCTCTCTTGGGTTAAAAACGGACTACAACACTTCAAAGTGGAGAACATGATTTACATCCAAAATTAGAAATACAACTCTACAGATGGAAATATGACTTGGAAACTCTGTCATTATCTCGTAACAAAACCAATCCCCTTAAAATTGATCTTGTCCTCAAGATACAAAATGAGTATACAAACGGGCCATCTCATCAAAATCTTCCTAGGTGGCCTCCTCTACGGGTAAATGAGCCCATTGCACCAATTCCTGAGGCACTCCAAGGTTATTACGCTTAACCAATCTTCTATCCAGGATAGCTACAGGGTGTAAAACTATTCTACCCGCCTCATCAAACATTGGCAAGTCACTAGACACAAAATCAGCTGCACCAATCTTCTTTTTAATAAGGAGACGTGAAGACTGGATGAACCTTCCGCACGAGATGGTAACTGAAACATGTAGGCCACCTCTCCCACCCGCTGAAGTACCACAAACAGACTCGCAAACTTTGGGCTTAGCTTCCACAACTTTGGAATTATGCAAAGAAAGTTGTATATATGGCTTGAGTTTCAAATAGACCAAATCACCCACCGAAACACTCTCTCCCTTTGTTTCTATGGCCATCCTTTTCATTCTGTCTTGTGTGCGGTGTAAACATTCCTTCAATATTCTTGAATTAATTGCCGACCCTGCAAAGTTTGTTCCACTCAATAAGACTAGTACTCGATCTCGTGATAAAGTTAGTGGGGTGGGTTTATACCCATATAAAGCCTCAAATGGTGACATTTGAATAGTAGAATGACAACAATTGTTATACCAATATTCAACTTACACCAACCAATGGAACCATTGCTTAGGGTTAGCTCCATGCATGCACCTTAAGTAGGATTCCAAACACTAATTAACATTTTCGGTTTGGCCATCCGTTTGAGGATGGTAAGCGGTACTTTCGGGTGATGAGTGACCCCAAGGACTGAATAGTTTTTGCCAAAATTGACTAGTGAAAACTTAATACCTATCAGTCACCATGGTCTGAGGTAGACCATGCAATCTATACACCACCTCCAAAAAACGTTGAGCCATTGTAGATGTAGTAAAGGGATATTCAGGTCGCAAAATGTGAGAACTTGGTAAACCTATCCACCACCACCAAAATAACATTATAACCATTGGAAGTTGGCAATCGATCTATAAAATCCATGGATACATGCTTCTAAGCCTGATCCGGAATGGGTAATGGTTGGAGAAGATCCCCGAGGTTTTTGCGTTTCATGCCTACATAGTTGACACTGATGGAAACACTGAATCATGCCGATTACCATTTGTTTAATATTAGGCCACCAAAACACACTTTTAATTCGATCAATAGTCACAGTTTGCCCCGAATGACCTCTTTCTCTGGACTCATGCATATAACGGAGTATATTAGTTCTCAAATCAGTTGTTGCCCCCACATATAATTTGCTCTTGTACTTCAATAAACCTTCTTTATAAGAATAGAAAGACACGTCATAAGGACGAGCAATACACTCAACTATTGCTTCTTATGCCAAGGTATCTTGTTCATAAGTCAGTTGAATCCCTTCCATCCATATAGACTTTAGGAGAGAAATAGCATAACAATGTTGGGAAGGAAACTCCTACCTTGATAATGCATCTGCAACTTTATTCTCGACTCCCTTTTTGTACTCAATCCTGTAATCAAAACACAATAACTTGGTCATGTATTCATGTTGCAGAGGGATGGAAACTTTCTGTTCCAATATAAACTTCAAGCTTTGTTGATCAGTTTTGATGATAAACTGACTGTGCAACAAATATGCTCTGCATTTTTATACGGCCATGATGATAGCTAGAAACTCCTTCTCATATATAGACAATCCCAAATGCTTGTTACTAAAATCCTTACAAAGGTAGGCCAAGGGATGGCCTTCCTGCATTAACACTGCACCCAACCCATAATAGCATGCATCAGTCTAAACAATAAATGATTTGGAAAAATTAGACAACTGTAGTACATGGGCTGTGGACATAGTACATTTCAGCTTCTGAAAAGCCTCATCAACTGCACTATCTCAAATAAATTGACCCTTTTGTGAGATTGGTGAGGGGTTTAGCAATAATTCCATAGTTCCTCACAAATTTTCTGTAATACCCAGTTAATCCCAAAAATCCTCTTAGAGTCTTTATATTATGCGGACTTGGCCATTCTTGTATAACTTGAATCTTACTAGGGTCTGCTGCCACTTCCCAGTGATAATATGTCCCAAATATTCAATGGTATTCTGCCCAAAGTTACATTTAGAACCCTTGGCAAATACTGGTGCTCCTAGAGGGTAAGAAGTACCAGTTTCAAGTGAACTTTGTGATCCTCCATTCCCTTGATATAGAAAAGGATATCATAAAAAAACCAACATAAAACTCCTCAAATATTACCTAAACACTTTATTCATCATGGCTTGGAAGGTGGCTGGTGCATTGGTTAGACCAAATGGCATTACTTTAAACTCATATAAACCATAAACAGTGACAAAAGTTGCTTTCTCGACATCATTGGGGTGTACCCTTATTTGGTGATATCCTGACCGTAAGTATATTTTAGAAAAAACTGTATCTCCTCCCAGCTTATCCAATAGATCATCTATCAATGGTATAGGAAAGTTGTCTTTAACAATCAGTAAGTTAAGCTTCATTAGTCTACACAAAACCTTCAAATGCCATCTTTCTTCTTGACTAATAGAACTGCTGATGAGAAAGGACTCTTACTAGCCTGTATGATACCTCCCTGTAACATCTGTTGCACCATTTTCTCAATCTCTACCCTCTGCATATAGGGATATCTATAAGTATGCATTTTAAATGGTCTATGCTAGGTTTCAATGTAATCTTGTGGTCTTGCTCCCTTATTGGCGGCAGTCCAGTTGGTGTCTCGAATAATCCAGCAAATTCAGCTAAGAGAGTGTGTAACTCCTCAAAGACAATCATAATCCTTCTTAGCTCCAACTCGTAATAAAGCACGACATCCACAAACTTTAGATTTACCCTGAATAAACATCCTTTTAAACTCATTTCGAGACATCATCTACAAAGTTGCTTTCCTTTAATCCCTTCCAAAATTACCTTTCCTTGATGCCCTTGAAAGTGTATATTATGTTGCTCAAAACCAAAAGTTATTGGACCTAAATGTCTCAAGAAATCGACCCCAACCACCATATCACATCCTCCCAACTTGAGTAGCCTCACTGGCACTGTAAACATGCAACCTCTCATACTCCATACAAATCTGGAGCATTTAGCATTGCAATTGATCCTATTGCAATCTGCCACCGTGACCAATTTTGGAGTAGTAAATTCCACAACACATCCCAATCTCTTTGTCGTATTAGGGTCTAGGATACTATGAGTACTGCCGGTGTCCACCAAAATAGTAATTTGTTGTTTCTCACTTATTCATATGACCTTGATAGTATCTGGTGACATTTGTCCCACTAAAGCACTTACTGAAATGTGGTATTCCTCATGTACATTATCATCTTCTTTTAATTCCACTTCTTCCTCCATTGGTTCCTCGAACAAAATGACAAAGAGTTTTTTACATTTGTGTCCTAAATGAAATGGTTCATCACAGCTAAAACATAAATTCTTCTTCCTCTTAACATCCAGCTCTTCAGGTGTGAGTCTCTTCACTGGAGGAGTTTTATCTTGATTAAATGCTAAATTCTTATTTCTCATGGATACAACCCCATCATTCTGTCCTCCTTTACAAGGGTTTGGATTTGAAAATCCTTGATCATGTTGGTTCCTCTGTTCTCTTTCACCTTATTTGCCAACATGACTTCTTGTTTCCTTGCCAGTTTCATGGCTTCGATTAGATTTTGCGGATTAAGTAACTCCAACATCTGTCTGATTTATGCTTAAAGTCCACTGATGAAACTTTCCACGAAATATTTTTCTGAATGTGTTCTATTTATTTTATCGAGCATAAATGCTCTTAGTTCTTCAAATTCCAAGATATAGTCATGCACCATTCTCTCCTGCTTCAGTTTGTTAAATTGCCCAATGACAAGACTACCTTCTTCATTCAAAAATCGGTCTAACACATACCGGTAAATTTCTCCCATGACATGTTTTCTTTTCCCTCAATATATTCCAGATACCAGTGATCAACTATCCCATCCATATTCATGCCCACCGTTACAATTTTCTCAAAATCAAACAATGCATTATACAATAAATATTTATTGCATTTTCGCAGCCATAAGCGGGGATTCTCTCCGTTGAATTTTGGAAATTCAAATTTAGGAATACGAGTGCTAATCAAATTTAAATGCTCAACATTACGCATATTAGGGGAGTAGTAAGTACACCGGTTTCATTTCAACCTCGTAAATGACCAGCTGATGTAGTCGCTGCATTTGTATTCACATTTTCCTTCCCCATAGTTGTAGCTGCTGCAATTTCCTTAATCTTTTCGTTCATTGTCTTCGAAAAAATATCCTCCACCACATGTGTAAACACTTCTATTCGAAGTGTGAGCTCCTCCATATGTTTCTTCATCGTAGTCTGAAACTCGGCTTGATTTTGTGCGATTTCTCCCAGCTATGTTTCCATCATTTCCATCCTATTGTTATTTTTTGCCATTAATCATTTTGTTAGAGTTTGGTGCGTAGGCAGAAACTGGCTCTGAGGCTAATTGATAAGAACGGAACAAAAGATACAAGAATAGTCGAGAAGGAAAGAGAGATTGAGAGCCGGAATAAAGAATCAAAATTTGTTATTCACTCCATAAGCGCACAAGAATAATCGAACAACTTAGTTTTATACCATTTCACTACTAAACGTCGTCGTTTGGAGGAACGATCTCTTCGGTTAAAAAACAGAATACAACACTTCAAAGTGGAAAACACGATTCACATCCAAAATTAGAAATACAACTATAGAGATGGAAATATGACTTGGCAACTCTGTTATTAGCTTGTAACAGTGAATCGAGCAAAACTCCTTTGGTTGTTCGTCCACAATGGCACTCCATTTTTATGAGTTGAAGGTACTAGAGTTCTTCGAAACTAATTTGGAGATTTTTGCATGTTGACAAGGATGTTATAAAGGGAAACCAACTTCCCTCCATTTAGGCCGTACTTGTTCATGCCACGTAGGATCCACATATGAAAATCATGTGTGGCGTGTTAAAAAAGTTGGAATCCTCTTTTAATTTGTTGATGTCATGTGTTATACATGGGTTATTCCGGTGAAAAAGAAAAATATATACAACAAGACCAATTATTGTGAAAGCCTGATAATTGGAAGACCAGTTTCACAATTTTCCATCTTCAATTAATTCAACGAGTTAACCACGTGAGACTTGTCCAATCAATACTTATCCAATTAATCAGTTGAACCCTTTTATCAGGGAAAAAATATTTACTAGGATATCATGGTTGTCATTTTCTGTATCCATACATGAACAATATTTCAAAGTGCAGTCTTCTCTTGATACTTTCTATCTATAGACCAATTCTCAAAACTAACAGTAATGATTGGATGATATATGCCACTCTTCCATACAAAATTTGCATATGATAGTTAAGAAAAACAAACCTAATATCTACACAAAAGTGCATGTCACTCCAAAGCAAGGAATCTGATCGGTCCAATTTCTTCTCCGGAATTGATGATATCTTTAGATAATGAAAACTAGCTTGCAACAAACTAAACAAGGTTATATAATCTTTGGGTTGTCTTAGGAAGACTCCTCCAAAGTTCAAGTCCGTTATTATCGGAGAAAAAAATTCAAAGCATATATGTAATTTAGAGTAATTAATTGAACTTACAATCGTGATGAAGGGAAAGTTATACCCGGTTGATGAATCACATATGTATTGTATGATAAAGTGGGACGCTTGCACCGTAGTAGGTCTCGTGGATCATAAATAATGGAATGAGCTACTCAATAATGGCTCGGACCTCATGGGCCAATTGGAAGTATTTGGGTCCAATAGTGAATAATTGTTGAGAATAGAAATGTAAACTGATTTCATATATGTGAATTGCATTTTACAGAGGAGTTTACACCTTATTTATAGAGAGGGAGCTGGGTGTGCATGTGTACAGCTGGGTGTGCGTGTGTACAGTTGTAACTAACAACTAACAAAATAACTAACTCTAACAGTGATGTAACTAACTTTGAACCTAATTACAAACTATGGTTTATCAATATCACAATATACCCCAGCTCAATGAATGTCTAGTTTGATATCTTTTGGAGAAGCAAGAGTCAATTTAGAACACAACATCTGGAACCTAGAAGCATAGGGATTTAGTGAACATGTCTGCAATTTGTTCTTCAGAGGGTACAAATCGAACATCGATAGTCTTGGCAAGAACCTTTTCTCGAACGAAATGCACGTCTATTTTGATATGCTTAGTGCGAGCATGGAAAACAGGGTTGGAGGCCATGGCTGCTGCACTTTGATTATCACACCATATCAATGAAGGAGACCCACTATCAATCCTAATTCCTAAAGTAAAGACTGAAGCCACACAAGCTCTGTTGTAGTGTCAGCAAGTGAGCGATACTCACTTTCAGTACTACTCCGGGAGACAACGGTTTGTTTCTTAGAACTCCAACTGAGAAGGTTTGGACCAAAATAAATGCAATGCCCCCCAGTAGACTTCCTATCATCCGTGCTACTGGCCCAATTTGTATCAGAAAAAGCTTCCAGCAACATCCTCAGAGCAGGGTAAAAAGCAATACTAATAGAGCTGGTGCCCCTAAGATACCTCAATAAATGTTTGCAAGCTTGCCAATGAAGAAGTGTAGGGGCATGAGAGAACTGGTTGAGCTTATTAACGACAAAGGAAATGTCAAGTCGAGTTAAAGTCAAATATTGCAAAGCTCCAACAACACTACGATAAAAAGAAGGCTTATCAAAGCTGGCACTATCAAGCAGAGAGAGCTTGTGAGTTGTGCTGCTAGGAGTGGCACAAAGCTTACAATCAACCATATTAGTCTTAGACAACAAATCCTCAATGTACTTAGTCTGTGTAAGAACAAGACCCTTAGAGGACCTTGTAGCCTCCAAACCCAAGAAGTAACTGACTTCTCCCATTATTTTTAAAGCAAACTTTTGACCCAAAACTGAGATCACATGCATAACCTCAATGGAATCCTCCCCAGTCAATAGTATGTCATCAACATACACCAAAATGAACAACAACTTACCAACAATTTTTCTGAAAAAGAGGGAACTATCAGACACAGACTCTTGAAAGCCTAGTGAGACAAGGATGCCTTTGAGCTTATCAAACCATGCCCGATGGGCCTTTTTTAAACCATAGAGAGATTTATGAAGCTTGCAAACATAATGCAGATGTAAGGAATCAGTAAAACCAGCAGGTTGTGCCATAAAAACTTGCTCATTCAAGTCACCATTTAGAAAGGCATTATTAATGTCAATTTGTTGAATGGACCAGTTGTGTGTAACAACAAGACAAAGAATGTGCCTGATAGTAATTGGTTTCACAACCGGACTGAAAGTTTCAAAGAAATCAACCCCAACAGTCTGTTCAAAACCTCGAGCTACAAGTCTAGCCTTGAATTTATCCACACTTCCATCAGGCTTGTTTTAAATTTTAAAGACCCATTTATTGCTGATAACACTCATATATGGGGTATGGGAACAAGAGACCACGTATTATTACGCATCAATGCATCAAACTCAGCCTGCATAGCATCCTTCCACATGGGATCTTTGAAAGCCTTAGTGACAGAGCAAGGCTCTAAGGCAGCAAAGGAAGAGAGAAAAAGCTTTGGGCTTGAGATGGCCAAGTTTTGATCTTGTGACCATGGAATGAGTGGAAATATAAGAAGTAGGAACAGATGGAGGAATAGCAGAAGAGGGAGGAGAAGGAGAAAGAGAGGAAGTGGCAGCTGAGGATGGGGAAGAGGAGCGAACCTACAGTGGAAAGGAAAAAGATCCACCATGAGGTTAATCCCAGGAGAAGGTGGAGGAGAAGAAAGAATAGGAAGAGAACCAAAGAAAATAGAAGAATGAGAGGGAGGAGGAGCTGACTTAGAAGGGCTGGAGAATAACTCATCATATGGAAATTCCTCTTCGTTAAATTCCACTATACTAGCAATATAAACCCTGCCAGCGGAATTGAGGCACTTATAGCCCTTATGTGTGAAACTATATCCAAGAAAAATACATTTGGAGAACTTGTACTGAAATTTATGAGAGTTATATGGACGAAGGAATGGAAAACAACTACAAACAAACACCTTAAAGAAAGAATAATCATGAGGAAGATGAAAAAGTTGTTGAAAGGGAGAAGTGAAGTGGAGTGTGGTTGTAGGAAGCCTGTTAATGGTAAAAACAGTAGAGGAGAAGGCATCCCACCAAAACTTTAATGGAAGTTTAGCCTGAGCAAGAAATGACAGCCTCATCTCAACTATATGTAGATGTTTCTTTTCAGCCCATCCATTTTGTTGATGGATATGAGGGCATGGATGTCTAAATTGGATACCTAGTTGAGATAGCAATGGAGTAAAAGAGCGAAACTCACCCCCCAATCAGTTTGGAGACACTTGATTTTGGCATTGAATTGTCTTTCAACAAAAGAGTTAAACTAAAGAAAAACATTATATACTTCAGACTTAAGTTTGAGAGGAAATATCCAAGTAAACCTGATATAGTCATCTAGAAAATGAATATAATATATGTATCCTTCTCTAGATAACACATGTGAGGAGCCCCATAAATCAGAATGAATAATCTGAAAGGGATGAGTGGATTTAGAGGGATGAGATGCATAGTGTTGTTGATGCAATTTACCTAATTTGCATGCATCACAAAACTGTAATTGACTGAGATTCAATTTAATATTCATAGAATGCATAACATGAGAAAGAACAGATGAGCATGGATGGCCAAGTTTTCGGTGCCACAGAGTTACATCAGATTTTCAAGTAGATGCAACAGAAACATTACAAGAAGGTACTTGAGTTTTATTGAAACTAGCAATGGAATTAATACTAGACAAACTGGAAGACTGGGAGGATGCTGGAGCTAGCCTGGGAGAAGACTTGAATTTGGGATGCTTGAGATGAGAAAGATCAAGTCGATACAATCCATCTTTAAGCAGTCCTTCCAGCAGAATCTTGTGAGTGTGTTTGTCCTTAGCAAAAAAACAATTATGATAAAATTCAATTAGAACATCATTGTCTTTGGTGAATGATGCTTAACAAATTTTTGGTAATATGAGGAACCAGGAGAATGGAATTGAGTAACAAGGATTTAGAATTGTCCGAGGAAGAAAAGAAGATGATCCAATGTGTGAAATAGCAAGGTTAGAGCCATTACCATCGTAAGCTTCTCGTGTCCCTGGTAGTTAGTTGTGAGGCTAAGGTTGTCCATATCAGCAGTAATATGATTCGTGGCTCCACTATCAAAATACCAAGAAGGATCCATATTTGAAGAGCTTGAACCACTAGTAGTGAAGAAGGCCTGTGGAGAGTTAGAGGTGTGAGAAGTAGCTTGAGCACCAGTAAAACTAATATCAAACCTTTTGTAACACTTGATTGCAAGATGATTTGGCTTTCCACATAATTGACAAACATGCCTAGTATTGTTGTATCGTTGGAAACGACCTCCGCGGCCATGACCTCTAGAAAATCGACCTCTGCCTCGAGAATGCTCATAATGCGTAACAAGATGTGTAGAAGGAGGTTACAAAACAGAAGATTGCATAGCTGCATGGGTACCAATAGCAACTTGATTTTGCAAACGCATTTCATTTGTTTGAAGAATAAACTGAGCCTCTTGTAATGAAATAGGATCAACTCGAGTAGTTAGGTTAACAATCACAGATTCATAGTCATGGCCCAAGCCCCCAAGGATGTACAATACTAACTCATCATCAGTAATAGCCTGACCAATCGATCCTAAATCATCAGCTACATACTTCATTTTTATTATAAACTCATCAATTGTAAGATCACCTTTCTTCATAGTCTGAAGAGACAAATGAAGTTGCATTGCGCGAGCATTGGATTGTGTAACAAACAATTTCTCAAACACATGACCTAGCATTGATTCACCAATGGAGGATAAGAGCCAACTAAGCAAAAACTGATCACGTCGTAGCCAGATTTGATACTCAGGATTCGAAACCAATTCGAAAGTACTAGCACCAGAAACAGGAAGAAATTCTGGTAGAGAACGGATTGTGCCATAGAGATATCCTTCTAAACCATGAGCTCGGATGTAGATAGTACCTGAGCTTTCCAAAAATGATAGTTCCCCCCGATCAAGATGAACACTGGTCAGAATGAAGTGCGGAGTTGATCCAATAATCGAAATTGGAGAAGAATCCATGAAAATCGGTTGTCTAACCGGCACCGGAAAAAAAAAACTTAGTTGAGCAGTCAACTGGCTCTGGATACCATGTTGAGAATAGAAATGTAATCTGATTTCATATAGAGAGGGGGCTGGGTGTGCATGTGTACAGCTGGGTGTGTGTGTGTACAATTGTAACTAACAACTAATGTAATAACTAACTCTAAAATGATGTAACTAACTTTGAACCTAACTACAAACTCGGTTTATCAATATCGAATAATAATCGTGGGTGAATAATGACAAAATTAGATTAAAAAAATATAATTACGATTTTATCCAACTATAGAAAAAGTAGTTTTAACATCATCGTCTTCATTCAAAGATTATTGGTATCAACTTTTCTTTTGTCGATCCGAGTATCCCAACACTAGCCGGGGCACATACCTCACACTTTCTTCGGACTATGGGACATTCATCCTTCTTATAGATGGTCTTAATCTCTATGGGAGAAGGGACAAACTCAACCCCAACACTTTGCGTTAGTGGGAATTAAACCTAGGACCTTAGGATTGCAATTGAAACCCTCACCACCAGGTCAATCACCTGGAGTTGTATCAACTTGTTTTTAGTCAGCCCATATTTGGAGGAAAAAAATAACTACAAAATAATAGTTTTGAGTATCATGGTACCTGAGTCAAATAAATATTGGTAAATTCTTTATTGGTTTAATTGCAATTTTGGTTCTGTAAGTATAATGGAGCATACTTAGTCTTGTAAGTATTATGTGTAGCAATTTTGGTCCCATAAGTATAAAGAGGTGGCATATTCGGTTTTATATAAGGATGATCACAGTGCAGGTTGAGCAGGTTTTTCAATATTTTCAAACCAAATTGTTAAGTGCGGTTCGGCCACAAATTTGATTTTAAGTCGCAGTTTTTTATAAACAAACATGCATTTTTCGGGCGGTTTTAACATATAATACATGAATATTATATGGAGCAATCAAAATGATAAAAAACAAACTTATCAATTCGATAACTAAAAAATTAAGGATATGTTGTTGCCTAAATTTAATGTTTACATGGATTGTTTACAATCACAAAAAAAATATCTCTCATATTTTGGCTTAAAAAACACTTTTTAGTGTTTTCAAGAGTCAAATTCTACTTTTGATTCTACTTCATTTAATTAGAATCTAAAAGCATGGAGCGGGTGCTTTATATTTATGTTTGTGTATCTGGTTTGTCTTTTACAAACACATTTGCATTTTTACAACTTTTTCACCAAACTCTCGATTTCTGATTCTCAACTTTTGATTTTAATTTGAATCTCTACGAACTTCTAATGACCAACTACTTCTACTTCTGCTACAATAAATTATTTTTTTCTAAAAGCTGAAGTTTTAACAAACACACCCATAACTACAATATTTCAATCTCCATGTTCATAATTTTCCTAGTATAAATCCATTATACAATTTATATCAATAACAAGAAATGAAGGCAGGAAACCTACTGACCTAAGGTTTTTCTTTACTTTTGATGTATTAAACTATTAAGTAAATTGATTAATATACTCACAATAAACCAGTGAAAATAATTAAATATGGCAATACATAATTATACACAAATATCTATAGATTGAGATAATATGCTAATACATATAGCATATATATATATATATATGTGTGTGTGTGTGTGTGTGTGTGTAGTATTCTACTCATGGTGCGATCAGTGCGGCTTGAGACTTCAAATTGTAATCGCACCATCTACGTGGTGCAGTCTGGTTTAAAAATATTAATCGCAGTGTTTCCAATAAATAAGCAATTGTTGTGTGGTGCGGTTTGATTCGATTGATTTTAACAGTTTTCGATTCTTGTTGATAAGCCCTAGTTATATATGTATAACCTATGTAGCAAATTTGGTCCACTAAATTTTAATTTTTGTGTAATTTTGGTCCCGAAAAGCTGAAATATTTGAAGGACCCTTTCGTGACTAAAATTGCGCAAAAGTAGAACTAATCGGACCAATTTGCACAAAAATAAAAAATAGGGGACTGAAAGTACTACATTAGATATTTATACGACCAATTATGTTACCCCGTTAAGTTTACAGGACCAAAATTGTGCAATAATCAATATGTATGAGACCAAAATTGATGTATTAGATTTTCACAGGATCAAATATGACACGCCTTTATACTTACATGACTAAAATCGCAATTAAGCCATTCTTCATACCTAGAAAGTCATCATAACAATTTCCGAACCGACTGATTAAATCAACAACTATTATCATAGAAAGCTATAACAAATAGCAAACAAAAAAAAAAACCTAATATATAATACAATTAATTCTCTCTTTCTTAGGAGACAAATTATTTTTTTATGTTTACATCATTAATCCTTGGAACACAGCTAGAACTCCTCATTAATAAAACCTTCTTCCCACCGGATAAATTAATCCTTCTCTTCTCACCATTTTTCTTGACAATATCCCTCATTGCCCATGTCAATGATAGCTTAGGATTAACCCTATTAATATTGAAATCTCGAACAAAATTCGTGTGAGTTATCATGGCTTCTTCCATGGCTATCGGGTCGTGGTTTAGCCTTTCTTTTACGGCTTCCGAACAAAGCCCGCAAACCCATTTACCCGAATATGAATTTCGGATCCTTGAAATGTATTCTTTGGTGCACTCTTCTTTCAACCCACAGCATTCACATTCGGCTTGTAAAATTGTTTCGTGATCCATTTCAAGAATGGTTTCCAAATCTTTGCTTATTTCGTTTGTTACATCATAGACTACCTTTCGTAGTGGTCGATGATCAGGCTGCCACACATACATGAGAACAATAAAACAAATTATTTGGAGACAATAGAAAAATCGAAATAAAATTAACCATTTAGCCAATAATTGTGTAAACTTCATATCTATTAAAAATTGGCATGTTTGGTCCACTAAGTATTCTATGTAGCAATTTTGGTTCCGCAAATTTTGATTTTTTTTTGCAATTTTGGTCCAATAAGTTCTAAGTTTGTGCAATTTTGGTCCTCAAATAATGAAATGTGACTTACTCATTTGAGACCAAAATTGCACAAGAATAAAACATATGAGACTCAAATTCTACAAAAATTAAAATTTACGGGACCTAAATTGCTACATAACATACTTGAAGGACCAAATACGTTATCCTTTTAAATTTATAGGACCAAAATTACTACATAATATACTAATAGGTCCAAATCTGCCACCCCCTTATACTTACAATACAAAAATTGCAATTAAGCCCACAAAATGCAACAGTACAATAATATACATATGTGTTTCTAACTTATGAAATGCTATAATAAGATACTATGCATATAATTAAAAGGGTGTTTAACTAAGCTTATTTAAAAGAACTTATAACCTCTTAAGACATTTTAAGAGCTTATAAGATGCATGTTAGATCCTATTTTAAAATAAATTGTTGAATTTTTTTGGATAAAATAAATTGTAGAATTTATAAGATGTTAGTAATAGAGTTGTCGAATGGGCGGACTCGAGCCAAAGAAAAAATCGAGTCGGGTTAGGTCAGAGTTTTGTTAGGATGAGATTTTTGAGGCCCAAGCTCTGAAAATACACATAAAAAGTCGGGTCATACTCATTTTGACCTCTAGTTAGTAATGACAATTTTGTATGTAATTAAAATGGTCAAAATCAAATAGATGCTTAAAATAATATCTTATTTTGAAAATAAGTCAGGACCCCAATTTTTTTAAACAAAGTTATATGCTCCAGGTCTTATTTTGGGAGATCTTTTTGTAAAACAAAATCAAACACTTTTGGAGAGCTTATAAGTTTTCAAACATCATATAATTAAGATGTTTTAAAGAGCTTATAAACTCAGTCAAACAACCTCTAAGCACATCTCTAATACTCAACCAAACAAAAATCTCATGCACAACTTTCTATGTGATACATCACTGCTACCTCAAAAATAAAACACATACATTTTATAAATCTTTTTTCACAATCCATAAAACTAAACCACCGCTTTTCTATGGAACCCATTATCAACTCACAATTATTAATTATATATGTTTATCCCTAAACCTAGTTACAACGTGGTTGATAGATATCAACCACTTTTTTCCATACCAGCATCAATCGAGTCACTCACGATGGAATGGGTTTAAATGAACCAAGTTTTTGCATAAAAAACCACAACATAAACCGAGCATCATAGATGCTCTAAGTATTTAACATACACACATATATGTATATATATATATATTGTGTCTAAGTGTTTCGTTTTCTATAAATAGGACATTTGACACAATTATTGATTTGGCCTTGCTTGTATAAAGAGACTATATAGTAGAATTAAAAAGGACTAGCTTAAACAACATGCATGAAATCTAGCCAAGGATAGATTTATATATAATATATCCATGATCAATTGAAGCTTAATTGCATATTTGCATACCATGATCATTGGAAGGACATTGGATTCGTCTTCATCATTTGGTTTAGCTGTCATCTCTTTTAATTTTGCTGGAGAATATTAATATAAACTCTAGTACTACAATGTGTATATATATAATGTGCGGTTGTGAGCTGATGACGGCGGATTGGAGAATTTGGGATAGCCCAATGCCCAAAGGGCTTTATCTTGGACAGAAGAAACATGAGATATATATATCTCACAAATTGCTTTAATTAATTCGTAGTTAAGTTCCTTTTGTATGCCAAGAAAAAAAGAGCACCCTTTACAGGTTAAAGTCTTTGTATTTGAATAGGTAAGAGTCGCTTCCTTGTCAGTGCCATAAATGATCAAATTGCAAATATAGGCCTTTTTATATGTTGCAATTTGGATATGCAATAGATATTATTTACAGTAGCTATTTAAGAAGTAATGGTACATAATGGAACACCAAAATCAATTAATATCGTGGTCAAGATTGATTTATTCATCAGTAGATTTCTTGTGAGACGGTGAAAATTCGTGAGACCGTGAGCCGGTGATACTTTTAATGTAAAAAGTGATAATTTTTAAATGTATGTAGACAAGTATTATTTTTTACACTAAAAGTATCGTCGTCTTACAGTCTCACACAGTCACACCATCTCACATAGTTTTTGCGTTTATTCTTAGTATTGCTAAGACCATTTGCATTGGCAATTTGGGCAGAATACAATTGGATTGGGATAAGGATCATGTGACTCAATGTAGTTCATAATGGATCTGATTAACAAATAGGAAACCCTACTTGATCAGAACATATTAATGTAGGTTTTTTATTTTTTGCTGGGGAAGGTAATTCCTGCTGGTTCAGATCAGCTTGAAAATGTCCACTTGACAACTAGTTGGTTAGATATACGCACGGACGGAGGCAGCTAAACTTTAATTTTTTTTTCGGTTTTTACTATTTATTTATGTATTTATAAAAATTGTATATATGTATATGTATTAATTAGATTAGAAAAACGTACAAAGCGTGCCCCCATCAGTTTTTTATATAGTTTATAATTGAATTTATTGTGTACTTCTCGTAAAGAATCCGTGAATCCATTCCTAGGTATAGTGATATGTATTAAATATGAGAGTACAAATATGACGTCATCATATTCATGTTATATGTATTGATATTGTTAAAATAGAAGATAAAACATTAAATAGAATAGAATGTATATCTCAATAGTCTATGTAGAGTTGTAGCGGGCTCTCCTGATCCCCATCACGGTATGAGATTTTTTATTCCACTTTATATGTTTCACTTCCTACTCCATTGTTGTGGATGATTAACAAGTGTAATAAGATAAATATATGTTGTTGATATTTTAGATACATTTATACTTGTCAATCATCTACAGTAATGGAATAGAAAGTATAAAATGAAGTGGAATAGAGTATCTAGCACAACCCAATTTAAGTTGGGAAACTAATTTTCTTCTTCTCTGTTTTGGAAATCGGCACGCTAATCTAGAACCAAAAATGATGCGGTGGAGGTGGGGGCAGTGCGGTGGATTCTTCGTTGGACAGCGCCAGCAGCGATGAAGGTGGTTACGGGTGCAAGGTTCAATGATGGGGTCAGTTGCGGCCTGTGGGTGCAAGGTTCGACGGTAAGGGTGCGAGCCGCGAGGTTAGAAACTTAGACTTAGACGACTGTGTAAATATCACTGAATGTCCTAATTCAAAATAATGAAGTTGTTCCCCTCAAAAAAAAAAAAAAATAATGAAGTTGTTGAATATGCTAATTAAAAAATGAAAAAAATTATTGATGTCGGTTGTGCTAACAAACGATACCTAAAGTCGAATTAAAGGTATATGTTTTTGATTAATGTTAAGTTGGTTTTATACCAATGTATTGAGTGCTCTAGACTAGGATTTTGCGTTGTTTTCGAGTATATTAGTGTCGTTTGAGTCGATTTTGTGTAATTTGGTGTCGTTCGAGGTTCGGGACTGATCTTGATAGCCGAAATTGAGCAAAAACGGTGAAAAACGTGTTTGGACGGTGAAGATCGCATTTTAGAAGTGGAAAAACGGAAAAATATCGTGCGAGAACGAGTAAGAATAAAAAAGCCTTGTGCCGCAGCTGGGGTCAAAATTAGTACAACGGAGCAGGGGAAGATGGGCGCTGCAGCGCTCAAAAGCAAGGGTTGCAGCGCCCAAATGCACAACATACAAGAACAACAATGACTTAGCGTAGTAAAGGCTGCGATGCGCGGCGGATGTCTGCCAGCCCAGGAGGAGCGTCTGGCAAAGAAGCGGATGTGTGTGCAAGCAGAGCCCGGGACGGCGTAAAGGCAAAGGCAGGACGACGGCGTGCAAGCGGCGATAGGTGATTCGTGGGGCAGCAAACATGCATACAACCTGGACGATGTGCAGCAAAATGCAAGCATCAAACAGCGATGGGCAACAGACGTGCAGCGCGCGCTGCAGCGTGCGGTTCGGACTGAACATGGGCTGTGAAATTGTTTGGGCCTTTTGACACGATTTCGAGGGTTTCGAGCCTATAAATATGAGAAGTGACATACAAACAAGGGGGTCGGACATTATTTTGAGCACAACGCAAGGTGAGAGACATAGAGCGGGGGTTCGGGACGACAATTGGAGGCACTTCTCGTCTGGACACAGAGAGAATTCCTTCTCTTTTCTTCTCAATTCTTTCTTTGTTTCTCTTTGTCGATTTCTTGAGATGTATAATTATTTCTTCATGAGTTTTTATACATCCAATATGAGTTAAACCTATATTTCTAGGGGATTGATGTAACTTACGTTTGAACCTATGTTTTGATTTCCACTTTATGAAATTCGCATATTATTAATCTATTTGTGCTATTTGATTTGATTGCATCTGGATTATCTGATCAATAGTTTAGATTGTTTGGCGTGTTTGATTTGACGCTCGAGAGAGGTAATTGAACGTCTGGCCATAGAATAGCACAACCTAGGGTTTCATAGAATCGATAGGTTTATGAATCTTTTGAATCCTGTGATAGAATATTCACTGAGTGTATTAGGGTTTAATTTATGATTTTTGTAGAGATATCGAAATCAAAAATTGGAACCTAGAATCACTTGGCACTCGAGAGATGAAGTGATAAACGGTAGGAATATTGGCTTATAGATTAATAACTTGTGATTATTAAACTGGATTGAAAACATAGGGGATAACTAGGTGAAATCAACCCTCTAGAATTCATCTTCTAAGTGTTTGATTAATTGTCTGAACCAGTTATTTGCTTATATTTAGTTTTATTTTTAGTTTAATAAATTCTCATCTCTTTTCGATTTCTAGATAGAATTAAGCTATTTTAATTATAGTACTTAGTATAAAATTCGATAACAATCCCTGTAGAGACGATAACCCTACTTTCAAAACCTATACTAAAACTTGACACTGTACGCTTGCGGTAAGATTTTCGCGATCAAGTTTTTGGCACCGTTGCTGGGGATTGTTTTATCTTATTTTAAACTAATATTATTACCACGTAGTCTTAATCCTAATCTAGACTAGTATAGGAATTATAATTTCGTTTTTCTCATTTGACTTGTCTGTTTATGCGAGATTCTAAAGATATTAATTTGCTTCCTTTTGATCCAGAGATTGAAAGGACACTTCGAGCCATCCGAGCAGCAAAGCGAGCAGATAATCGAGCAATGGCAGAAGGCGGGGACGATGAGAATAACAAAAATCGGGTCGTAAACATGCCAGCACAGCCTGGGGCACCAGAAAGGGCAATCGAGGATTACTTTCTGCCCACCGTGAACCAGAATTACTCCGGAATTGTGCGCCAGCCCATAAATGCGAATAATTTCGAATTGAAACCGGTCCTCATAAGCATAGTTCAGCAGAATCAGTTTGGGGGGAGTCTAGTGGATGATCCGAATACACATGTGGCCACATTCTTGGAAATTTGCGATACCATCAAGATGAATGGTGTTACTGATGAGGCCATTAGATTGAGGCTTTTCCTATTTTCACTCCGGGATAAGGCCAGGCAGTGGTTACAGACGTTCGCTCCTGGGAGCATTACAAGCTGGGATGATCTGACTCAAAAATTCTTAGCAAAATTTTTCCCTCCCAGCAAGACACTCCAACTAAAGAGCGAGATAGCCCAGTTCCAACAGATTAATTTTGAGCCGTTATACGAAGCTTGGGAGCGATTTAAAGATATGTTGCGGAGATGCCACATGGTCAGGCAGACCGAAGAGAGTTGATATTTTTACAATGGGCTTAATGGGCATACGAGACGATACTTGATGCGGCATGGGGTACATTGATGGCTAAAACACCGATCGAGGCCTTACTTCTTCTTGAAGAAATGGCCACAAACTTGACTATCAATGGCCCTCCTCCGAGAGGTCGGCAAGCCGCTTGATTCTTTGGTGTTCTTGAGCTTGATATAATGTCAGCTTTGGCAGCTCAAATCTCGAGTCTGACAAAGCAATTAGCAATCATAAATACCGGCAGCACACCACAACAAGCCACACTCCCACCCGCAGTCGTTCATGCAGACGCCACTCACGAGGTCGAGCAAGTCAATTATGTGAATAACCGGGATTTTAATAACAGGGGTAATCAATTACCAACTCACTACCACCCGGGACTTCGCAATCATGAGAATCTCTCTTATAGCAACAACAAGAATGTATTGAATCCACCTTCGGGTTATCCAAACCTATCCAGTTCCAATGCACTCGGAGGTGAAAAGAAGCAGTCGCTTGAGGAGATGCTCGGCTCATTCATCGGAGAGACCAGGAATCGAACGAATAGGAGTGAGGCGCAGATTGATGGTCTAAATACTAAGATGAGTACAATGGAGACGCACATTAGGTCGATCGAGACACAAATGGGTCAGTTGGCTACAGCCGTGAATTCATTGCAACAGAAGGGAAAGTTCCCAAGTGATACAGAGGTCAATCCGAGAGAGCACTGTAATGCAGTTTACGTGGAAAAAGAAACAAAAATTCAGCCTGCTCCCGAAGAATCAGCTATTTATGCGAAACCAGTGGAATCCAAGAAAATGAAGTTGGAAGAGTTTGAAACTGTCTATCTGACAGAGGAGTGTAGTGCAATAGTCCAGAGTAAACTACCTCGGAAAATGAAGGATCCAGGGAGTTTTAATATTCATTGTACTAATGGAGGAGTTTTCTTTGAGAGACCACTTTGTGCCTTGGGTCCAGTGTGAATCTGATATCTCTTGCTGATGTGACGAAGTTTGGGCTCGGGGAGGTGAAGCCGTCCAATATCACTTTGCAGTTCGATGATCAATCCATCACCTATCCATGGGGAATCATTGAAGACGTGTTGGTAAGAATTAATAAATTTGTTTTTCCTGTGGATTTTGTAGTGTTGGACGTGAACGAGACAAGAAAGTACCCATCATCTTTGGGCGACCGTTTTAGCTACAACACGGGATTTAATCGATGTAGAAACGGGGGAGCTAACATTGCGGGCAAATCAGGAGAAAGTTGTATTCACCATCCATCCAACCAACAAGCTAAAATCTGACATAAATAATGGTAAGCAGATGGTTGGGAATATAACTGAAGACATTGGAGGTTGGGAAGTTTCTAAGGGCAATGTGGATAACATGCCTATTGGAGCCCCAACTTGAGAATAATCTGACATAGTCTGGCTGAAGACTGTAAACTTAGTGCTTCTTGGGAGACAACCCAAACACCCTTTTATTGCTTTCTTAGTTTTAATTTAGTTTACTAGTTGTTTTTGTTTTTCTGAATTTCTTGCATTTTTAGGAGTAGTAAGTTGCATCATACCCCACCCCTTTTATTTGTGCAAATCCCACATATCCCACTCAATCCTCACAAAGGTGCATTATGACACCACACACACCATCTTCATCTCATTCACTCATTATTTGGTAAGTTTGCAACTTTCCAAACCCCACCCCATTTTCCCCATCTTGTGATTGTTGTGTGGTTGGATTGTAGCAGTGCTAGGATAATTATTGTTGATTTGTGGATTATGGATTGGTTGCTCCTGCTAGACTTAGGCTTGGTGTTGATTTTTGGGATTGAATTGAGTTATCCATTGCATTCACTATCTTTGACCAAATTCATGCATATGAGGTGTTTGATAAAATACCCCAATGACAAATTCACATTGTTTAGTGCTATCTTGCATATATATGCTTATCTTTTTGACATGGTACTATATTTTCTACTTGGGTGCATTATGTATGGGCTTTGATTTTCGATTTCTCACCCATAACCGAATTCCTTGGTTCCACAACTTTTGTTTTATTGTCTATCTTGCTAGGTTGCAAAAATGCGAAACCAAAGAGGGACCGGACTAAGGCGAATGGGAAGAACAAGACCACACCTCGGAGGCATACGACACCCACGGGCTTGTGCGCTAGGATACATTGTGAGCTTCTACGAGACACCTCCTTCACATAGTAGTACCACATGACTTAAGGAGCCTTCGCTCCTCGGCTACCAGGAAAGTCAATTTTTCCCACCTCTCCATTGGGGACAATGTTGTATTAAGTTTGGGGGGGTGCAGTCTGTTTTTATTCTTTGAGTCGAGTCTTGAGTAAAAAAACGAAAAAAAGAGTCTAGAGTCAAGTCGGGTCGTTTGTAAAACTGTGAAACTGCATGACTAAGTGAATCTGCTGAATATGAGTTGAACGGTCAAAAGAGCATGTGTTTGAACTGTGATTTAATCTTCTTTCCATTAATTCCATCTATGTTCTTAACTCTGTTGATTTATTTGGGGATGATTTATGCGGTTGAGTGTTTTTTTATGATCCCACCGGATTCTAGAACTTGTCTGATCACTAGTCGAGGCGAAATCCTAGGTGAAGTAACATTAAGGAAGTGATTTAGGCCATCTTTGAACAAGCCAGAGCCTAAAATGCCTACCTTTGTATTATATTTTCCCTAGTGTCCCCCTTTGAGCCGTATAAACCCGTTTCTTTGGCAACCAATCTAATACCCACAACCTAAATGTGAATATCCTAAATATCAATCACTTATACAGACAAAGTATAGAAAAATGTTAAAGGTTGAGGAGGGTATGATGAGGAGGTATGTATTTAATTGAATGAAGTTTCCCGAGGAAAGAAAATATGAAACCCCATGTATGCAAAAGAATAAGTTTGGGGATTCCGAAAACAAAAAAAAAAACAAAAAAAAAGGGAGGAAAAAAAATGAGAAAAATCAGCGGGAGTGAAGATTCATAAACATTGGGGATGTCAAAAAAATGAAGGGTAGTTGCTAATTGATGATTCGAAGTGATAATTGTGTGTTTGGGTGATTTGAGCTACTTAATCCTATATTTTCCTACCTTACCCTAAGCCCACATTACAAGCTTTAAAAGTCCTATTGATCTTTGTGTTACATTAGCCTACATTAGTGGAGATTAGTGAGAAAGACAAGCCTATGGAGTCCGGTAAGCATCTCATCTCTATAATCAAAAAAGTGGATCAATTTGAAAACATTTGATTGCGTGAATCTATCTGGATAATGAAAACGGGGTTGGCATGAACATTCCACCTTCATGGTCACCTTGTGAAAATACGTGCTTGATTGATAGTGAAACGAAATTTGACGAATGAGTTTGGTTGTGAAATTTCGCAGTTGGTTTGTTGAGTCAGTCGTCTTTATTTTTGTTTCATTCATGTTTGTCGATTTTTAGAGTCTGTAATTGCTTGAGGACAAGCAAACATCTAAGTTTGGGGGTATTTGTTAAGTTGGTTTTATACCAATATATTGAGTGCTCTAGACTAGGATTTTGCATTGTTTTTGAGTATTTTAGTGTCGTTTGAGTCGATTTTGTGTAATTTGGTGTCGTTCGAGGTTCGGGACTGATCTTGATAGCCGAAATTGAGCAAAAAACGGTTAAAAACGTGTTTGGACGGTGAAGATCGCATTTTAGAAGTGGAAAAACGAAAAAATATCGTGCGAGAACGAGGGTCGTGAAAAACCCCCCCGCAGCCGGGGGTCAAAATTAGTACAGCGGAGCAGGGGAAGATGGGCGCTGCAATGCCCAAAAGCAAGGGCTGCAGCGCCCAAATGTACAACAAACAGCAGCAACATCAGACATAGGCGCGTTGCAGCGCCATCGAGGGCCTTATTTGCAAGACGGCCGAATGTGCGGCGATTCTGCAGCGGGGAGACGACTGCAGCGGCAATAAGGCGGATGTGCAAAGCGAGAGCCAGCGCCGGCGGCGGCAGGGCAGCGGCACGCGGCAAAGAACATGTGATTTGTGGGGCAGCAAACATGCAGACAACCTGGACGATGTGCAACAAAATGCAAACAAAGAAAAACGGCGATGGAGCGAGACGTGCGGCCTTGGCTGCAAAGACCCATTCAAAGGCGCAGCGCGCGACCGAGCAAATGGTTGGTGATCTTTAGCGCTATTGCAGCGCCCATTTCAAAAAGGCCTTGTAGCCCAAGGTCCTGGATCGAACATGGGCTGTGAAATTTTTGGGCCTTTTGACGCGATTTCGAGGGTTTCGAGCCTATAAATATGAGAAGTGACGTACAAATAAGGGGATCGGACATTATTTTGAGCACAACGCAAGGCAAGAGACACAGAGCGAGGGTTCGGGACGGCAATTGGAGACACTTCTCGTCTGGACACAGAGAGAATTCCTTCTCTTTTCTTCTCAATTCTTTCTTTGTTTTTCTTTGTCGATTTCTTGAGATGTATAATTATTTCTTCATGAGTTTTTATACATCCAATATGAGTTAAACCTATATTTCTAGGGGATTGATGTAACTTACGTTTGAACCTATGTTTTGATTTCCACTTTATGAAATTCGCATATTATTAATCTATTTGTGCTATTTGATTTGATTGCATCTGGATTATCTGATCAATAGTTTAGATTGTTTGGCGTGTTTGATTTGATGCTCGAGAGAGGTAATTGAATGTCTGGCCATAGAATAGCATAACCTAGGGTTTCATAGAATCGAGAGGTTTATGAATCTTTTGAAGCCTGTGATAAAATATTCATTGAGCGTATTAGGGTTTAATTTATGATTTTTATAGAGATCGAAATCATAAATTGGAACCTAGAATCACTTGGAACTCGAGAGAGGAAGTGATAAACGGTAGGAATATTGGCTTATAGATTAATAACTTGTGATTATTAAACTGGATTGAAAACATAGGGGATAACTAGGTGAAATCAACCCTCTAGAATTCATCTTCTAAGTGTTTGATTAATTGTCTGAACCAGTTATTTGTTTATATTTAGTTTTATTTTTAGTTTAATAAATTCTCATCTCTTTTCGATTTCTAGATAGAATTAAGCTATTTTAATTATAGTACTTAGTATGAAATTCGATAACAATCTTTATGGAGACGATAACTCTATTTTCAAAATCTTTACTAAAACTTGACACCGTACGCTTGCGGTAAGATTTTCGCGATCAAATTAAAAATCGACGCATGATGCTTTTAATTTAATTTTGAAAAAAATAAAAGATATTTATAGGCATCTGTTTTTAATATACAACCAATTCCTAAAAAATTGGTTTTATTTTCAAAATTGCCACCATCCTTCTTGAGGCATCGGTTTAAGTGTAAAACCAATGCCTTTTGGTGATTTATGGCATTTTTTATACTAGTGTGATTTAGCAATTTTAATACCCTTAATCACTCCAGTGCAATTTGCTTGCCAAATAAGGTTTGTAAAAGCTTCTGAAATGATCAAAAATAAATAAGGTAATATTGGATCACCTTGTCAAATTCCTCTCTTGAATACCACATACCCACATGATTTACCATTAATTAAGAAGGAAAAAGAAGGAGATCAAGAAACACAGGCCATGACCCAAGGCACAAAGATAGGGGAAAAACCCATTCTACCTATGACCAATGCCAAAAATCCCCACTCAGCTGTACATATGCTTTAGCCATGTCAACTTAATTTGATAGCCATAAACGATTTCAGGCCTACGTCAGAAAATAGTTCAGATAACATATTTCTGATAGCGCTTTTAGATGGAAGTGCTATTAAAAAAAATCCGCAGATATTTTAAACGACACTTTTGTAGGAAAGTGCTATCACAGTAAACCATATAATAGCGTTTTATTAATGAAGTGTTATATGAAGATAGCGCTTAATTAAATAAGTGTTATATATGTTTTTGGAATAACGCTTCGGACAACAAGAGTTAACCTAAAGCGTTATCTCTCGATCGAGTCTGTTTTATTAAGATAGCGCTAATTAAAACACGTTATATATTTTCTCATAATAACGCTTTGTACAAAAAAACGTTATCTTAATGTTATCTATGGAAAATAATTTACCACATATCTATTCTTTCTTCACAAACATGGGATATCGCTTCTTCCCAAAATTGCTATCAATTTAATATCATATAACGCTTAATTGTATGGAGTGCTATCTTATTAAAACAAATATGGTATAGCGCGTCCTCGAAAAAGCGTTGTCAAATATGCATCTCAGATAACGCTTTATAAGCGCTATCTACAGGATAGTACTTCATATAACGGTGATTCCGATAGCACTTTAAAATGCTATCTAAAGGGGAAAAAAGTGTTATCTAAGTGCTTTTCCTACTATTCAAAATATGGAAGCATTCATGAGCCATAACAATATTATCAAGGATTTGCCTCTCAGGTACAAAGGCAGAATCACTAACACACAAATTAAGGCATGGTTTAATCCTATAGCCGGAAGCTTGGAAATAATTTTGTACATTGTATTACAGAGACTAATGGGCCTAAAATAAGAAATTAAAGTAGGTTTTTTTTTTATTTTAGGAAAAAGAGAAACAATAGTATGATTCATACTTTTGAGCAATTTAGGGAAGTAAAAAGTTTTCTAACAGCAGCACAAATGTCATTTTGCACAACATCCCAATATTGTTGAAAGAAATTACTACGCCAAAAAGTACTCATATAACGTTTTTTTCCCTTTAGATAGCGTTTCAAAGTGTTGTTGGAACCACTGTTATCTGAAACTCTATCCTATAGGTAACGCTTATTAAGCGTTATCTGAGATGCATATTTGATAGCGCTTTTTTGAGGACGCGTTATCTCATATTTGTATTCATAAGATAACACTCCATAAAAGAAGTGTTATCTGACATTAAATTAATAACGCTTTTGGCAAGAAATGTTATCTCATGCTTGTATTCAGTAGATAACACTTCATAAAAGAAGCGTTATCTTACAATGATTTTTCTGCTTTCAATGTTCAGCCAAAATTATTTTCCCCGCCATTTAATCATGTGACCAACAAAGAGTAAACAAAATGCAATAGGAGAGCGACAACATAATTCATAAATCATAAAATTAAAAAACAAAGAGACAAAATTTATCCTAAAATATTGTTTTAACAGTATAATAATATTGAATGCTCCATCATTCACTTGAAACTAAAACAAAAGTATCTCAATATAATGTGATAAGAATAGCTCGCATCTCCAAAATAAAGCTAATAAGTCTTAGAATTCAAACAATTATCTGGTAGTTTTAGAACTAGAGTTACGCTAAGGTAGCTTCTACTGAAGAACATTACGTGTGCCATTCACTTGGAAACCATGCATTTTCTCAATTTTGCCAGATCAAGAACCACATGCATGTGTATTTAAAAAAATAAAACATAAAAAGACAATTAACAAGTACTAATTTAAAATATCGTTATACATATTGCAACATGTACAAAACATAATATAAACCGAGAAACAGAAAAGAATAATAAAGTTTATTGATCGATCCATAGTCTCATCTATCTAAGAAGGTTTATGAAAATAAGAGACTTAAATCATAAGATATAACAACAAAATCAACTGAAATTAAGGAATAAGATTAAAAGAAAATCACTTCATGCAGTGCTATTTACCCGGCAAACTAGCAACATAGTGAGACCATTCTTCTCAAACATCATTTATCTGCTCTTCTGAATATCTAACGCATTGGCACCCAGAGAAGTACTACAAAATATATAATTATATTAAAATGAAATGTTAGAATATATGTATCAGTTTTTCATTTATAATTATCACACACGAAATTACCTTGATTTTCTTCCATTTTATACTCTTTGATTTACTTTTGGATACCACCATTGAGCTCGAAAAACTTGTAACGCCCTAATAACAACAAAAAGAATGATAAAATCACATAACAAACAAACCAAAGAAAACAGTACTTATTTAAAAGTTTTTGCAAACACTCCCAATATAAATAAATCGTGTGGCAGCGTCTTACCGTGTGGCAGTGTGGATTGATCACATCCATCCACAACCTTTAATCAATGGTCTAGATTGCTATGAAAATACATGAATTATCAATTAATTAATAGGTAGAAAGGGCAAATGAGTAACTAGCAAAATGGTGTAACAAATACTACCATTTTTATGCCCCTAAAATCAAGGGAATCCTCTATATCACGTTTCCATAACATATTATCCTAGAATCATAGCAATAAACCATCTTCTCCACCTTCTCTATGCTTCTGCAAAACACGAATTAAAAAAAAAAGAAAAAATAAACCCTGCAACAAAAAACAATATAGTCTATCTACAAAATCTTGAACGAAAAATAAGGTGTACACCATGGGAGAAGAATATGAGAATTCACACCAAAGTGACATGTCAGTAGACAATCCAGATGAAAAAGGTTAATTTGAAGGAGTGGGTGCTGGTATGTGCAATTCCCTTACAAAAATATGAGAATTTACACCAAAGTGACATGTCACTGGACAATCCAGATGAAAAAGGTGATTTGAAGGAGTGGGTGTTGGTATGTGCAATTCTCTTACAAAAATTACAAAATTACAATTATCCAATATTATCTATGATTTTTGGAAAACAAATTTGTTTACCACTTCTTTATTCAATAACATCTTCAAACAACTGGCATGTAATATGTGTTTTTTTTTGTATGATTTATAAAAAAATGATGAACATTTAGTTCAACTTTGAAACATGACTATGTTGAAAAGTTACAACGTAATTTTGACCAACGTGAAAAATGATGGACAAATAGTATTTGTCTGATGTATATAATGCACAGTTAGTATAATTTGGTCCATATATACTACTTGAATGATAAGAATTACGTATATCGATATTTATAAGATGGCGCATAAATAAGAATATAATGGTGCATGTTTAGTTGTTATTTGTGAAAGTATGCCAATTAGTCAGCCATGAAATAAACGTAGTAATTTGATGATTCTTTAGGTATAAATATATACATGCTATGGTGCATAGATAAGCATGCAATGGTGCATGCTTAGCTTTTATTATAGACATGTATGCCAGTTAGTCAACCATGAAATAAACGTTGTACTATGAAGCTTATTTTGGTATGTATTCATAAGATGGTGCATACATAAGCATACATTGGTGCATGTTTTGTTGTTATTTGAAAGAGTATGTCTTGATGCTTATTTAGGTATATATATATTGACAATATGGTGCATATATAATGGAACAGTGCATTTTTAGGTTGTTGTTTGCAAAAGTTTGCCAATTTAATAAGCCATGAAATAAACGTTATAGTTTTATGCTTATTTATACTTACACGGTGCATAAAATTACAAAATTTGTGCAGATTTTATTGATGAAAATATCTAACACGTTGAAGTACGAGAGCGTATTGTAATATCCCCTGGCTATACCAAGTACTGGATACCTGAAATAGAACAAGATAAAATACCGCGAATAGGCATGCAATTTGCCACATTGGATAAAGGTGTGGAATTTTATAGGGACTATGGAAAACGATGCGGCTTCGACATACGAATAAGCGCCTCTAGAAAATTTAAAAACAAAGAGATCCGATTGCTGTACGTTGTTTGTAACCAAAAGGGCTACAAACATACAACACTGTGGGGGCTGGAGAGGGAAGCAGTACACATACAAAGCAACGCAATAGAGTTTCAAACCATTGTGGCTGCAACGCAAACTACATACTGGAATACACAGTCAACGGTGAATACACTTTAAAGAATTTCGAAGAGCGCAATTCAGAATCGTACTGGCATTTTCTTAAGGAAAATCGGAATTTAAATTTTGGACACAAATAATTTATAATAAATTGTTCAAAGGTCTACATAGGCGGTTCAAAGTCACACCACCTATTTAAGCAGATGGTTGGTGGATATTCGCAAGCAGATGCATTACTGATTGATTTCAAGAATTTCAAAAGAGATTTGAAGGCATGCATATGAGGTGCGGACACATAATTAATAATCGACAAATTCTTGAAAAAAAGATGTATCCAGGAATGGCCTTCAGTTATGATGTGGATGAACACGACCAATTGACGAGACTGTTCTGGGCAGGCCCTATTTCAGTGCGAAATTATGCAATGTTCGGGGACGTAATTTCATTTGATGCCACTTATAACACAAACAGGTTTGTTAGAAAAATTATGTAGCATATATAGATCACAAGATGTGTACATATATAAATCATATGGTATATGTTTACTGAAGCAATGATGTAATCCAAATATACTTGTTCTCAGTAAGAACTTACGGTGCATACATAAACCAAAAATTGTGTACAAATATAGATAATATGGTGTACTTTTACTATGACAATGATGCATGCCAAATCTTACGTGTTCTCAGGTACAAAATGGTTTTTGCACCATTCACAGGCATTGACAACCATTGTCGTTCTGTTATGTTTGCTTGCAGGTTGCTATTGGAGGAGGATGAGGAATCCTATGTCTGGTTATTCAGAAACTTTATGGAAACAATGTGCAGAGAGTCATACTACATTGTAACCGATCAGGATCTGACGATGAAAAACACATTCCAAATAGTTTTCAAGACTGCAAGACACCGCTTGTGCATGTGGCACATTATGGAAAAAGGTTAGCACCAAAGACGGCCATACATTGTTCAAAATGAAAAATTGTTACGTCGTCTTAACTCCGTAGTTTGGAATGACCAAAATGAACCAGCTGAATTTGAAAAATTATGGCAATCAGTAATGACATATTTCGATCTAGAAAACCATCCTTGTTTACTAAATTGTTTGAAATCAGAAAGAGTTGGATCCCTGCTTATTTTAAAGATGTTCCAATGGGGGGATTGATGCAAACTACGTCACAGTCTAAAAGCGTGAACAGTTGGTTCGGCGGGTTTACCAACCCACATGTCAATTTGGTAGAGTTCTTCATGCACTTTGACAGCGCAATGGATTCGCAATGACACGCAATACACAAACTAAACAACGACAGTAACACCCTTATTCCCGAGTGCAAGACACCATTGGACATTGAAAAACATGCAGCAACATTATACACGCATGCTATTTTTTTTAAAAAAATAAGCCTAGAGATTGCAATCTCTTGTTACAAATGTTCGGTGCATATGGTCACCAAATTAAGGAGCAGTTGTTCCTACTCAATAAAGGACAAAAATGATGCCATTTTCAATGTATTGTACTACAAAGAAGAAACAAGCACGATGTGTAGTTGCATGATGTTTGAAATGCACAAAATTTTGTGTCAGCACATATTCTTTGTATTCAAGGACCTCAACAAAATTCCCAACAAATATTTACCTACGAGATGGATGAAGCTAGCATCCATACATCCATCAACAACAAGAGGTCAACTATACGAATTCGAAGATGGGGAAGAAACAACCACAACAACAAGCATGTAACAAGGGCAGCGGGAGCCGGATTAAAAAGTAGGTTACATAGTCAGAAGGAAAAGGCAATTCATGCAAGCACTAATCTAAAAAGAAAGTGTGGCACATGTGTTAAAATTGCATCGCACAATAGCCTTACTTGTCTCGATCAACTAGCAGAATGAGAAACCCCATTTTCAATAAGTTTCAGTATTATACTATGCAAAAACTCAGTACAATACAATGTTGAATCTTTAATAGTAAAAATATTGTGTACAATTACATTACTCAATTTACCACTATTTGTGTGCCAATTTACTATTAATTGTTCACTACTTCATCGTTAATTATGCACTAAAATAGTTTGTCTTTAAATTTGTGTATTTTTATACTAGAATACATGGTCAATGCAATGAGAACCCCCATTTTCAATAAGTTTCAGTAATATACCATGCAAAACTCAGTACATAGCATTGTGCACATTTCAATGGTGAGAAATATTGTATATAATTATATTACTCAATTCACCACTATCTGTATGTCAAATTACTATTAATTGTTCACCACTTCATCATTATTTATGTACCAAAATAATTTGTCTTTCAAATTTATGTATTTTTAACGAATCTGCATTATATTAAAAAGCATTCATCAAAATAGTACTAATAGTGCACATAATACTTAAAAAATATGCACTACAAAAAAGTCATTAAAACACATGTAAACAAAACAAGCTTGTGGATAGCATATATAAAACAATATATTGCTAAAGATGTACCATAATGTTATTAACTGTGCACCATTTCTTCACATTATATAACAAAAATAATCATAGTTGAAAACAAAACAAACATATTTTGCATCAATGCACTGATATAAATTCACCAAAATATTATTAAATGTGCATTAGTAGTAAAAATAAAAATTTCATAGTCTAATCTATATACAAACATTCAATATGTAACAATGAAAATTACATCACTATTCAAAAATAAAACTACGCTAAAAACGTACTCAGAACATACAATTCAAAGGGAAAAATCAGTTTCCAAAATACAATGAACACCTCATCAAAAAAACCACATAATGTCACTGTCAATTCTACTTATCATTGAAACTTGTTTTAGCCAGACTTAGAACCCTATCCTTCTCTTGGTTCAAGTCATGCATTAGAATTGCTTGGCAATATAATATCCTCAATCGTGCAAATTCAGCGGCATCAGCCTTGTCAAATCCACAGTTTCATTTCTTCAATGTTCCCCCCATGTAGGTCTTCATGTGACGCATGGCATAGACCCCACTGTCGACTTTATTTTTCGCATCCCTCCACGACATAGAAATTCTAGTTGGGGAACATTTCTCAACGAGACGCGCTGCCTAGTAACACTCACGTGCTTGCAAATATCGAGAGAAAACACCCAACTGAAACACATACAACAAAAAAATCTATTTACAGCAAAACAGTCAAACAAAACAACCAATACATGCATTAAAACCATCTGTGCATCATTTAATAACTAATAGTACACCATTTATTATCCAATTATATATCATTTCTTAGCTAATTGTATATCATTTTTATGTCCAAAATAAAATCAACAATAACTGGGCAAAAAAACAAAAATGCTAAAAGTTACCAGTCTCTTCGGCATTTGTTCATACTTGTCGCAACGGGTACCACCAACTGAAGAGTTACCAGTCTCACTCTTGAGAATCGGGAAGAAGAACAGAAAAAAGAGCAACATATAGCCAATCATACTACCCAAAAAAAATTCTAATAAGCTTCTAGGCAATCATACTATCTCAATAGCCTGTAAATTAACCGTTGTTGGGTCCACAAATTCCACATCAAAAGCCTCTGAAAACAAAGCCAAAACACATTCATCGGTTAAATCATCAGCACGGGGCACAACATAGTACAACTGCAATACAGAAAAATATGAATCATTATGTAATAATTATCACTTTACCCTTTACACCTGAATGTGCAAAAAATACACTGTGTAATAAATTATGCACCATAATATAAGTAAATGTGCATCAAATTATACATAACTGTGCACCATAATATATGTAAATGTGCATCACATTATATATAATTGTCCACCGGATTATGACTAACAGTATACCATATTATAACTAACATCATAGTATACATAATTGTGCACCCTATTAATAACTGTTCAAATTATTAAACTAATTGTTAAAACGGGATATTTATAAGCAACATTAAGACACTAGATTAAAAAGACATATACCGTCACCATATTTGTCGAAAAAAACCTCGAAGAGGAGTTAGCATCTGTCGCTTCCTCCGTCTCATTCAGCAATTTGGCCCACTCGTCAATAACATCAACACTTATGTACTCCTCGGGCCTCATTGTCGCCAAATCTCTCTCATAAGCAACGTATCTCCCATCCTAAAAAGAACATTGGTGCTGCACACGTTTAATAGGATTATACTAACAAACTAATAAATCAAAACATATAAAAAAGACAATATTAAAAACACATATAGAAACACACAACATGTAGCCCATATGTCCTCAAAAACCCACTTGGCAACCGCGTTGTGAATCTTGTTCATCTTCTGAGCAAAGTCAACATGTCTAGCCGAGAAGGGCGACGTCAACATAATAGTCTTACGCGACTTTCTCTTACTCTTCGCGTGTAAACCGAGCCTCAAAGCATTTAATAGATGCATTTAAAGGGGGTACTAGTTTATGCGAGTTGATATGTCGGGGAGAAGTGTAGGAGAATACTACAGAGATCGCTCATCAGGCGACCACAACGTTGGGTAGACGTTGGGGTCACTACCCACCACCGCCTTCTCAGTAAGTCAGGTTGTCTCCACACTTATTTTGCATTGAAATTCTATCTTTCCATACATGCGATATAATTCCATTCAAGTTTGTGGGGAGAGTTATAATATTTTGATATGATCGAGTGTGGAAAAACAAAATTGCATTCATACAGTTGCATGTAGAGCATTTAGGTTGCATTGCATTAGTAGCACGTTTACTGCTTTATTTATTTTTGTTGTGTGGGATGCGGCTTGATTTATTTTTGAAAAATTTGTATTGTTTTGATTGGGTGTTGAGTATGAATTGATTGAGCTGTGAATAGATGATATAGAGCATGTGGATAGTGAAAACATGGATTTTATGCTTTGAGTTACGAGTTACAAGTCTGTGAGCTTTTGAGCATTTGCTGCTTTTATATTATGCGGTATTATTTATGATTTGAGTGTATCATTCATGTTGTTTAGAATTCTAGAACATGCTCTGGTATCTCTGTCAAGGCCACATGTTGTATGCAAATTGTGAAAATGATTAAAGGTCATTTTTGTTAAGACTTTCAAGCCTTTTACCTACCTATTGATATTGAAATTTTTAGCTAGCCAATTTGAGCCTATTGCCTAATTTTTGATAGTCACAATTCAAGTTGTAACTTGATATATATATATATATATATATATATATATATATGTGTGTGTGTGTGTGTGTGTGTTACCCTACACTTGAGCGTATAACATTGAGTAAGGGGATTGAATGAGGTTGAATGGGATGAAATCAAAAATTTAGAAAGTTGTGTGAAGGTTGGTTTATGGGAATCAAAGAGGAAGAAAATGAGGAAAAGAAATAATGAATACTTACAAAAGAGTCGGAAAAAAAATATATCAACTTATTGGGTGAGTTTTCTATGAATAAACTTGTAGGCTGAGGATTGTGATGTTAGGTAAAAGAAACTGTGAGTTCCTCAAAAGAAAAAAAAAGAAAATGAGATAAGAAAAGTTGATGAAAATTAAGGGTGATTTGAGTGGCATATTGGGTTTAAATGAAGATGAGTGATTTGAAGGAATGATGTGCCCACTAGTCTATACGCTTGAGTTTTGAGTCACTTTATTTATATTTCTCTACCTTAATCAAAGTGCCTTCATTACAACCAAAAGAAAAAGTCCTTTTTGATTCACGAATTGCATACATTCTAGTGGCGAAGATAGGGGACCAATTTAAAATCAATGGTCCTATGTGGGTCAATGAGTTGATTAATGAGGATGATAATTCCTGGAATGAGGAACTTGTGAGATCTACATTTTCAGAGGTGGATTCAAACCTCATCCTTAACATTACTTGGATTGGATGCTAGAAAAAAGGACAAATTATGGTGGCATTTTGATAAGAAGGGAGAGCTTACTGTGAAATTTGTCTATGCTTTACTTTTGAATGATAAGCTGTGTGCGATGAATGTGGCTGAGGGAAGTGAAGATCACCAAAAGAATATTTGTACCAGGAACCATAGTTGAAGAGTGGGAGTCAAAGCATTTGCAAGCCTATGGTAATTCTGCAACATTGACATGATTTAAGCGTAAACACATCCCTTATACATTTGAGATGAGAGTATACACTTAATCAGTGAGTGTTGTGATTCAAAGCATTTACCATGATTTCATTGATATGTGTTCTATGTTAGATGTTTGAGGCTTGTTTGATTCATTTCTTGATACCTATGATGAGCAGTATGGATTTTGTGGAATTTTTCTTGCGTATTGCTTTTCATTCCTCCCAGTTATGTTTTATTTTATTTATAAAGCGTTGACCGGGACGGTCAACAGTTTAAGTTTCGGGTTTGTTTAGTGTGAGTTTTGCATGTATTTTGGGTATGATTTTGGCTATAATGAGTTGATAAACATGCATTACCTTAGTAATATGGGTCGTGTTCTCAATATGTGGAAAAGATATTACGCTTAGCTCGTTTTGCAGGAAAATCACTATTTTTGTAGCACTTTTTGTGGAAATTGGGAGCATTGCAGCTATTAGAACCCTTGTGAATCGTGAAAATATATGTGGAACAATGAGTACACGAAGTAAAGAGTTGATACGAGAAAAACCGGCTGAATCGTAGCAGAAAATGATCACACATGGGCAGCCCGTGCATGTAAGCACGGGTCGTGTGTGGGTCACGCATGGTCTGGAATTTTGGTATTTGGTTCGGCATCACACACGGGCAACCCGTGTGTGTAAGAATGGGTCGTGCATGGGTGTCTGTGCTGGAAAGTCAGAATTATGCGATTTTTTACCTAGGTTTGGCCCAACGGGAGTATAAATAGAGGCGAGGCAGCCCTAATTGAAGAGACACCGATTTTTTCCTAGAAAGCGCTTGAAAAAGAGCAACCTTCTACCTCTATCGGAGGATTCGAGAGATTGATCGAGGTCGCAACCACACGCTTAGGGATTGAAGATTGATCGAGAGATCATCAATATCTCTGAGTTTGCTTATTCCATTGTATCTTTTACTTTCATCTAGTTAGATATGAACATGAATAGTTTGTCTATGAATTGTTTATTTCCCATATCTGGCTATATATCTTGTGATTCTGGGGTTTGGGATTATGTTAATGGATACTTTTGTTTAATGTTTAATTGAAATTGAAGTTATTATATTCGAGTACTCTGTTTTATTTCTTGTTTTATCAAATGGCCATTGGTTTAACTTGTTTGGTGTATTGATTCATAATTCGAGAGATGAGTTTCAATACTAGATCTTGAGTACGTGACATGATTATTTTGCATGATTGAGAAGTCTGCGAATATTTGTAAGGATAAATGATCTTTTTATGCTTTTGGGAGTTGGTTATCTTATGTTGATTAGAGATGCTAGCACAGATAATCCAATCAACATTTTTATTGTGTATTGGGAGAGAGAGCAAAATACTTTCGTGATTGTCTTATAGGGAATACTAATAATAACTTTGATTTTGATTAATCAGATAACAAGAGGGATATTAATCAAAACCATAACCCTGAAATCCATTAATCTCATTGATCTTTCAATCAAACTCTTTACTTTGTCTTTTTATGATTATGATAAAATCTTGTCTTGCTTTTATAAAACAACCATCAACTTTTGATCGTCTAAATAAAAATAATAATATTCCAATCTCAATACCACATAAATTTATTAGTCTGGGATCGACCTTGCTAATCATATATATTAACTACATCGTACTGTAAAGATCCAATTTTATGAAATCAAAGTACTCTAAAATATAATTAAGAAAACACGAATTTATAAATTAAAGTGATGCCAATAATTATCAAAAATTCAATTTAGAATTTTTAATTCTTAATAAAAATATAATAATAATAATAATAATAATAATAATAATAATAATAATAATAATAATAATTCATCCAAATTAAATATCCAAAAATTATTCTAAGCATAAACTGGAAAAATTAAAGACAGAAATCCAAAATTTAGTCCGATCATAATTATTTAAAACGAAATATAACATGATTTATTCCACCATCCACAACATCATATCTTCAGCCGGATTCCTCAACCTGAAAGTCATGATAATGATAGGGGTGAGCTTCATCTCGCTCAGTAGGGATATATCTATCAATATTTAATATAACATGAAAAACATTCACATAATTACAACAATAAGTTCATTTTTTTTGAGGAAACAATAAATTCATTAGTTTCCTCCTTTTCCTCTGATTGGCCAGTTCCTTCATATAACATTGCGGGTTCACCCCGAAGATACGTTTGATCCCGGACCCTTTTCATGGCCCCTAACTTATATGAATTTATTTCCTGTTGACATATATTGCAATCAATGAGGTACAATCATGAAACATTAAATAAAGACAAATAATATAGGAATCCCTACCTTAATAATCACAGATATTTGTTGTAGAAAAATGAACAATAAAAGTCCAAGTCCTCGATCCCTTCGTTTTCTCCTTTAAATAAATATATATAATTAATATGTGATTTTAATAAATCAAAATTAATCATGAAATAATTTGTAAAAAAAAATATTGAAAGAAGGCTTGTGAATTGTGAATATATATATATATATATATATATATAGGGAGGGATCCTGTTTGACCACTCTCTTGGGTTAGTCCATAAGACCGAACTGGACCATCCAAATAGTAAAACAATGGCCAAGATTCGTTACAATCTATACAGTTTATGAAAGTAACTATACAATAGGAAGGGTAAAATTGGAATCCGAAAAATTAATAATGGTAATCTCCTCCTACATTATAGGGACGTGATCTGTTATTGATCACGTCCCCATAAATCGCGCAATTCACCATATACAATCAAAAACAGACGACTCCTTCTCAACGCCAACATTGCATCGCCATTATCAAAATCTCTGTAATCACGATTATCACCCAAAATCGACCTGCAAATCATCCACAAAAAAATTGAACACGACAGATATCTAACAATTTGCACGGAATTATCATCGGTTTGATTGGATACAATTATTAAATGGAAAAAAGTGTTGATTACAATGCAACTGAAGAATGTCCTGTAACGTCTCGCCTTCCAGATCGACGATTGTCCCCGCAGACCGTGCATGTAAGCACGGGTCGTGTGTGGGTCACGCATGGTCTGGAATTTTGGTATTTGGTTCGGCATCACACACGGGCAACCCGTGTGTGTAAGAATGGGTCGTGCATGGGTGTCTGTGCTGGAAAGTCAGAATTATGCGATTTTTTACCTAGGTTTGGCCCAACGGGAGTATAAATAGAGGCGAGGCAGCCCTAATTGAAGAGACACTGATTTTTTCCCTAGAAAGCGCAGAAAAGAGCAACCTTCTATCGGAGGATTCGAGAGATTGATCGAGGTCGCAACCACACGCTTAGGGATTGAAGATTGATCGAGAGATCATCAATATCTCTGAGTTTGCTTATTCCATTGTATCTTTTACTTTCATCTAGTTAGATATGAACATGAATAGTTTGTCTATGAATTGTTTATTTCCCATATCTGGCTATATATCTTGTGATTCTGGGGTTTGGGATTATGTTAATGGATACTTTTGTTTAATGTTTAATTGAAATTGAAGTTATTATATTCGAGTACTCTGTTTTATTTCTTGTTTTATCAAATGGCCATTGGTTTAACTTGTTTGGTGTATTGATTCATAATTCGAGAGATGAGTTTCAATACTAGATCTTGAGTACGTGACATGATTATTTTGCATGATTGAGAAGTCTGCGAATATTTGTAAGGATAAATGATCTTTTTATGCTTTTGGGAGTTGGTTATCTTATGTTGATTAGAGATGCTAGCACATATAATCCAATCAACATTTTTATTGTGTATTGGGAGAGAGAGCAAAATACTTTCGTGATTGTCTTATAGGGAATACTAATAATAACTTTGATTTTGATTAATCAGATAACAAGAGGGATATTAACTGAAACCATAACCCTGAAATCCATTCATCTCATTGATCTTTCAATCAAACTCTTTACTTTGTCTTTTTATGATTATGATAAAATCTTGTCTTGCTTTTATAAAACAACCATCAACATTTGATCGTCTAAATAAAAATAATAATATTCCAATCTCAATACTACATAAATTTATTAGTCTGGGATCGACCTTGCTAATCCTATATATTAACTACATCGTACTGTAGAGATCCAATTTTATGAAATCAAAGTACTCTAAAATATAATTAAGAAAACACGAATTTATAAATTAAAGTGATGCCAATAATTATCAAAAATTCAATTTAGAATTTTTAATTCTTAATAAAAATATAATAATAATAATAATAATAATAATAATAATAATAATTCATCCAAATTAAATATCCAAAAATTATTCTAAGCATAAACTGGAAAAATTAAAGACAGAAATCCAAAATTTAGTCCGATCATAATTATTTAAAACGAAATATAACATGATTTATTCCACCATCCACAACATCATATCTTCAGCCGGATTCCTCAACCTGAAAGTCATGATAATGATAGGGGTGAGCTTCATCTCGCTCAGTAGGGATATATCTATCAATATTTGATATAACATGAAAAACATTCACATAATTACAACAATAAGTTCATTTTTTTGAGGAAACAATAAATTCATTAGTTTCCTCATTTTCCTCGATTGGCTCCTTCATATAACATAACATTGCGGGTTCACCCCAAGATACGTTTGATCCGGGCCCTTTTCATGGCCCCTAACTTATATGAATTTATTTCTGTTGACATATATTGCAATCAATGAGGTACAATCATGAAACATTAAATAAAGACAAATAATATAGGAATCCCTACCTTAATAATCACAGATATTTGTTGTAGAAAAATGAACAATAAAAGTCCAAGTCCTCGATCCCTTCGTTTTCTCCTTTAAATAAATATATATAATTAATATGTGATTTTAATAAATCAAAATTAATCATGAAATAATTTGTAAAAAAAAATATTGAAAGAAGGCTTGTGAATTGTGAATATATATATATATATATATATATATATATATATATAGGAGGGGATCCTGTTTGACCACTCTCTTAGGTTAGTCCATAAGACCGAATCTGGACCATCCAAATAGTAAAACAATGGCCAAGATTCGTTACAATCTATACAGGTTTATGAAAGTAACTATACAATAGGAAGGGTAAAATTGGAATCCGAAAAATTAATAATGGTAACCTCCTCCTACATTATAGGGACGTGATCTGTTATTGATCACGTCCCCGTAAATCGCGCAATTCACCATATACAATCAAAAACAGACGACTCCTTCTCAACGCCAACATTGCATCGCCATTATCAAAATCTCTGTAATCACGATTATCACCCAAAATCGACCTGCAAATCATCCACAAAAAAATTGAACGCGACAGATATCTAACAATTTGCACGGAATTATCATCGGTTTGATTGGATACAATTATTAAATGGAAAAAAGTGTTGATTACAATGCAACTGAAGAATGTCCTGTAACGTCTCGCCTTCCAGATCGATGATTGTCCCCGCAGACCAACACGAGTCTTTCCAGCGCGCTTTGTCCTCACTCACGCGCACCCTGAGAGCAGCTTCCCAAGGGGTCACCCATCATGTTATTGCTCCAGGACAAGCACGCTTAACTTTAGAGTTTTTACATGATGAGCACCAGAAAAGAAGATGCATCTTGTTGATATGAGTAGTACCTATCAAATCATGTAACGCCCGGGGCCGAAGAGGGCGGGGAGTGATCGCCGGTGCAAGAAGGCACGGACAAGGTGCGGCTCTGGCAAAGCTTCTAGGTGGGGGACATGAATGAACCGATCCCACACACGAAGAAGAGAGATTCGAGATCAGCGTGTAGGTATGGGACTATACGATTGAGGAGGAGAAAAAGATTTGATAGGTACTACTTATACCAATACTAACAAGATGCATCTTCTTTTCTGGTGCTTATCATGTAAAAACTCTAAAGTTAAGCGTGCTTGGTCCGGAGCAACAACATGATGGGTGACCCCCTGGGAAGCTGCTCTCAGGGTGCGCGTGAGTGAGGACAAAACGCGCTGGAAAGACTCGTGTTGGTTTGTGGGGACGATCGTCGATCCGGGAAGCGAGAGACGTTACATAAGAATCTCCTCTTTTTCGGGTGTGGGATCGGTTCATTCATGTCCCCCTCCGCCTAGAAGCCTGCTAGGAGCCGCTCCTTGTCTATGCCTTCTTGCACCGGCGATCACTCCCGCCTCTCTTCACCCCCTGTGTGTCACATGATCTTTGATACCATTTGTAACGGCCCGCCTTCCAGATCGACGATCGTCCCCACAAACCAACACGAGTCTTTCCAGCGCGCTTTGTCGTCACTCACGCGCACCCTGAGAGAAGCTTCCCAGGGGGTCACCCATCTCATAATTGCTCCGGGCCAAGCACGCTTAACTTCGGAGTTTTTATGAGATGAGCACCAGAAAAGAAGATGCATCTTGTTGATATGTGTAGTACCTATCAAATCTATTAAGCTCTCCTCAACTGTATAGTCTCATACCTACACAGTCTCAGAATCTCCTCTTTTTCGGGTGTGGGATCGGTTCATTCATGTCCCCCTCCGCCTAGAAGCCTGCCAGGAGCCGCTCCTTGTCCGTGCCTTCTTGCACCGACGATCACTCCCCGCCCTCTTCGGCCCCGGGCATCACAAGCCCACCAGCTTCCGCTTGGTTCGTCCCCGAACCACACCTTACTAGGAGAGGTCCCGCTCTGATACCATCTATCACCTCTAAGTTTACCACGTGTAACTTAATAGCTAGCATCTAATAGTGTATAAGTGAGTTCCAAAATTATAGAACTAGTCATATCGTATAAAATAATCAAATTATGCAAATAGCACATAATCAACAGTAATGCATGAACTATATTGACCAGGTGAGTAATGAGAAGCTCGGGTATTACATCCTCCCCTCCTTATAAAAATTCCGTCCTCGAAATTTACTTGCTGAAATAAGTCAGGATATTTAGCTCTCATCTCGTCTTATCTTTCCCACGTAGCTTCCTCTACCGATTGATTCCTCTAGAGTACCTTAACTAATGAGATTCTTATGTAACGTCTCGCCTTCCAGATCGATGATTGTCCCCACAAACTAACACGAGTCTTTCCAGCGCGTTTTGTCCTCACTCACGCGCACCCTGAGAGCAACTTCCCAGGGGGTCACCCATCATGTTATTGCTCCAGGCCAAGCACGCTTAACTTCAGAGTTTTTACATGATGAGCACCAGAAAAGAAGATGCATCTTGTTGATATGAGTAGTACCTATCAAATCTTTTAAGCTCTCCTCAACTTTATAGTCCCATACCTACACAGTCTCAGAATCTCCTCTTCTTCGTGTGTGGGATCGGTTCATTCATGTCCCCCTCCACCTAGAAGCCTTCCAGGAGCCGCACCTTGTCCGTGCCTTCTTGCGCCGGCGATCACTCCCCGCCCTCTTCGGCCCCGGGCGTTACATGTCCTCCCGGTAATTTCTGAGACAGAAACATAATAACATCCATACGCCTGTGAATCAACAACTGATGGTTGAACTATATTATTGCTTTGTATGTTTAGAATGTTAATGTTGTCTAAATAGTGTGTCGATATTGTATATATATTTTTATATGTTTGCATGTTACCCACTTGTATGTAGGTTGCAGCTGAATTAGTAGTTTGTATGTTCAGAACAAATAATTTGCCAGTTTAGAATATAAGTGTATAATGTTGCTTTGTATGCAAAAATATGTAAATGTATTATTGTTGCTTTGTATGTTTAGTGTGTGAATTTTGTCTATTTAGTGAGTTAATATTGTATATATAGTTTTATATGTTTGCATACTACCCACCTGTATGAATGTTGAATCTCAATTAGTAGTTTGTATGTTTAGAACAGATAATTTGCGAATTTAGGATATAAGTCTAAATTGTTGCTTTGTATGCAAAATTATAGAACTGTATTATTGTTGCTTTGTATGTTTAGTGTGTGAATCTTGTTTATTTACTGTGTCAACATTATATATATAGTTTTATATGTTTCCATATTACCCAGCTGTATGAAGGTTGCATCTCAATTAGTAGTTTGTATGTTTAGTACATATAATTTGCCAATTTAGAATACAAGTCTCGTGTATATAACATTAAGTATATGCATACTTACGCCTTGTCTGCATGTAGTACATTTGTTACCAAATTCGTTGCATGTTTGTTCAGCAATTACAACATGTATATATTTATTTATTAGTTGGATATATATAAGACAACAGTTGTATATTTATGTCTGTAATTTGTTCAATTAGAAATTGTCTTGTCAAAATAAATTAATAAGTTTGTATACTTATAAATCAAAACGTGCATGTATAGACTATGAAAAATGTATTAATGATGTTATAAAACAGTATATATAATTTATATATTTTGTATTATTGACTAAATAACCATTGTGATGTCAAAAAACAACGTAGGACAACGGCTCGAAATCTCGCCAGGATCAACAAAATATTGGATACCAAAGGTGGAACACGAAAAGATTCTGCAAGTGGGAATGCATTTCGCTACATTGGAAATCGGTGTACAATTTTACCAAAACTATGGAGCAATTAGCGGATTCGACATCAGAAGGAGCACGACAAAGCGATTCAATAATGAAGTCATTCGCCAGCATTATGTTCTTTGCAATAGAGAAGGCTTCAAAAACACAAAAAACACCATACCTGAAGAACCTACAGAAGAAAGCGAAAGTAGCACAACGCATGGGTCGCGAAAGAGGACTTTAAATCGTGTCGGGTGCAATGCACGCTGTATTTTCGAGTACACTAGTAACAGCGCCTATAAAATACGCAGTTTTGAAGAGCGTCACACTCACCCAATGGCGGTGGATACATTCAAGAAGTTTCTTAAAGTTGATAGAAACCTTAACTTCGGTCATCAGCAATTTATCATCAACTGCACGAAAGCTAATATAGGGAGTTCTAAGCAACATGAATTATTCAGGGAGATGGTGGGCGGGTTTCCACAAGTCGGGGCATTGAAGGTTGATTTTAAAAACTTCAAGCGAGACTTGAAAGCATACATCAGTGGTGCAGACGCACAATTGGTAATAGACAAATTGTTCAGACAAAAGGAAGTTAATCAAGGGATGGCGTTCGATTACGATGTAGACAAGGATGAACAACTGACAAGGCTATTTTGGGCAGACCAAAAAGCTATAAGGAACTACGACACGTTTGGTGATGTGATTTCATTTGATGCTACATACAATACTAACAAGTTAAATGGATCTTCTTGTTTAATTAATGCTGGTGATGAGTATACTTAATTTTATGCAATTGTATATTTTATTTTAAGAATTGTTTATATTAAAGAATTTTATGCAAATCTGTTCCATTGAATAATTACCGAAGTGGACTTGTATATTAATACCTCTAAATTGTATACATATTAATGTTATGTTGTTTATTTTAACATTTGTATTGTATGCTACATAAATTGCAACTACATACTAATTGTATATTAATACCTCTAAATTGTATACATAATAATGTTATGTTGTTTATTCAGTGAACTATATGCTTAATTTAGTTAGTACATCGAATTTGATTTACACTCCTATACTGTTGTAGATCAACTTTGGTGAATTGCATACTTGTTTCGTTGAAGTTGTATGCTTACTTTACTATAATTGTATGATTAAAAATTGGTTTCATTGCAGTTGTATACTTAGTTTAGTATAATTGTATACATGTTTTAATTTAGCAGTATAGATTTATGCCGTAAACTTAACGTAACAAAAATTTGCAGGTATAAAATGGTTTTTGCTCCATTCACCGGAGTCGATAACCATCGCCGATGTGTCACATTTCCAGTTGGTCTTATATTAAAGGAAGATGAAGAGTCATATACATGGTCGTTCACAAAGTTCTTGAAAGTCATGGTGGTACGGAGCCATACTATATAGAATGTATCAGATCCGCAATGAAGAAAGCAATACAATCGGTATTCAAAATAGCAAAACACAGATTGTGTATGTGGCACATAATGGAAAAGGTTAGTGTAAAAGTCGGTCACACCCTATTCAAGGATAATAATTTCATAAATCATCTAAACTCAATCGTGTGGGATAACAGCATTTCAATACCAGATTTTAAGAGTCAATGGAATGATATTATGACTGACTTTAGTCTGAAATCGCATCCATGGTTCACGCATTTGTATGAGGTTAGACGAAGTTGGATACCAACTTATTTTACAAATGTGCCAATGAGTGGTTTGCTCAAAACTACCTCACGGTCAGAGAGCACCAATAGCTGGTTTGGGAATTACATCTGGTTCGAACTTGGTTGAATTTTTCATGCACTTTGAAAGTGCAATGGAGTCACAACGCCATGCAACAGATAAATTGGATCACATCTGCCAAACATCGTTTCCACAATGCAAGACAAAACTGACCATTGAGAAGCATGCATGTTCAGTGTACACACACACTGTATTTACCGATGTTAGCACAGAAATTGAATCAGCCTACTATGAATGCACGATTACAGAGATAACAGATGATGAAAACAAGTGTTCCTACAGAATTAGAGACAAAACAAGTCGAATTTTTGATGTCGTAAATTATAAGACGGAGACAATGATAAACTCATGGAAATTGCAAAATGTTCGAATGCAGGACGGGCTTATCGTGTGTTGTCATGTTTTTGTAATCCTAAAGGGTCCGGCCAGAAATACCTATGAAATTTTTAGCTCGACGATGGATGAAGACTCCCTCAATAACACAATACACAAAATTTGGCCAGATTTATCAATTTGCGGGGGGCGATGAAGCCGCGATCACGCTAAACAACCTTTGGTCCGTGTTAGAGAATTTTCTAACCGCAAGTCTACGGTGTCAAGTTTTAATATAGAGAAGTAAGGTTGTCGAATCCACGGGGAATAATTATTGAATTATTGCTAAGTACTATAATATAGTAGTCTATCTTTATTTAGAAATTCGATATATGATGGAGTTGATTATACTAAAAATACTAAAAATAAATCAAGAATATGAAAATATCAATGAGTTTATCCAAATGATTGAATGAATTCTAGAGGTATGATGAATCTAGTTATCCCTTATGTTGTCAATATGGTTTATTAATCATCATTACCAATTTATAAGTCAAGATTTTCTACAATAATCATTCCCTCTCTCAAGTGCCAAATGATTTTAGATTCAATTGGGAAATCAATATCTCTATAAAAATCACCAATTAAAATCTCAATAAAAGCTATGAATCTTGATAATGACTTCAAAGGATTCACAAATCTCTCAATTCTATGAAATCCTAGGTTATGCTATTCCAAGGTCATGTATTCAATTACCATTCTCAAGTGTCAAATCAAATACACCAAACAATCTAAATTATTGATCAAGTAATTTAGAAGCAATTAGATCCAAATAGCACAAATAAATTGATAGATCTAGATTGACAAACCACAATCTCAAAACATAAGTTCAAACATAGATTACATCACTCCTCTAGAATTATAGAGTTTAGCTCATGATTAAAGAAAATGAATCCATGAAAATACAACAATACATCTTACAAGATATGAAGAAAGTAACAAAATAAGAACAAGAGTAGATGGATCTTCTCTATTTCTAGACAATAGAAGCCTCCAATCTTCTTTTCCAAATTTTTCTCAAGATGCTCCAATCCTTCTTCCTTGTCTTGTAGCTGTTTTTGTTTTCTTCCCAAGGGTTCCAAGATCCCCTATTTCAAGCCCCAAGACTAGTATTTATAGTACCCAAAAGTCCAAGAAAGGGGTAGGTGAACATAGGTTTTTCCGCCCCCGGGCGCTGCGGCGCCTAGCAATCTCGTACCAATTTATCGCACGGAAATGCTGGCGCCAAAGAACTTCCTAGCAATTTTTCCGCCTGCTGCACAGAATCACGGCGTTGGGCGTTTGCAGCGCCCACATGCCTTTCGTCCCAACTGCTCGCCGTCGCGGCCGCGGCGGCTGGCTGCCAGGGCCGGGCGCTGCAGCGCCCGCCCGTCCTTGGCCAAAGTGCGATTTTTCCTTCTTTATACGCGATTTCTTCTTTCTTCAAGCCGTTTTTCATCGTTTTCTTCATTTCTCGGCTACCAAATCAGATTGACTCTACATCGACTCTAATTGAAATACATTGGACTCTAACTACTCTAAAAACACCCAAAATAAAACTAAATTCTACTCTAAAATACTCAAATAAGTTGGTTAAATACCAACTTAACAAATACCCCAAACTTAAGCTATTGTTTGTCCTCAAACAATTATAACTCCAAAAATGAAAGACAAACAATACAACAATGCAAGCAACTACAAAACTCTATAAACCAATAAAATTTGTCTAAAAACTCATTTCACTATCAATCAAGCATGCATTTTATCATTGTGATCAAAAGTGTTGAATATTCATGAAAATTCCGTTTACATTATTCAAATTGATTTACGCAATCAAACGTTATCAAGATGATCCACTTCTAAGTATCAAAAGATAATGACTACCGGATTCCATAGCTTGTTATTCACACTAATCTCCACTAATGTAGGCTAATATAACACATGGATCAATAGGACTTCCAAAGCTTGTAATGTGGCTTAGTAGGGGTAGGAAAATTTAGGATTAAGTGACTCAACTCACCCAAACACACAATTACCTCTTCAAATCACCAATTGCCAAACAAAATGGCTACCTTCACTTTTGTTGAATTTTCAATTATTCTCCCTTTACGAGCCTCTACTTTCAACATTTTTTTTTGAGACCCCCAAACTTGATCTTTTGCATATTTTAACACATGGGGTTTCATTATTTCTTTTTCTAAGCAACTTTATGCGAGTGAACATCTACCTTACTTATCACATGCTCCTCAACCTTCAATCATTTTGTGTGTATGAGTGATGGGTAATTAGGATTTTCACATGTAAGCTCAAGGTAAAAAAAATTGGTTGCCAAAGAACAGGTTTAATAGGCTCAAAAGGGGACACTAGTGATATTATATCGTACAAAGGTAGTCATTTTTGCTCTAGCTTATTCAAAGATGGCCTAAATCATTTCCTTATGTTATTTCACCTAGGATTTCGCCTCAATTAGTGATCAAACAAGTTCTAGAATCTGGTGGGATCATACAAGCAACTCTCGACTTCATTAATCATTTTCAAATAAGTTAACAGAATTATGCATGAATATGAAATCAATGAAGCAAAATATAGATCACCACTTAAAAACATGCTTTCGTGACAGTTCAACTCGTGATCAACAAATCTACTTAGTCATGCAGTTCTATAGTTTAACAAACTACCCGACTAGACTCAATTCAATTTTTTTTTATTTTATATTTTCATTTTTTTATTAATTTTTTTTTGACACGACTCTGACACGACTCAAAAGACACAAATACAGATTTGACACGACTCAAAAGACACAAATACAGATTACACTCCCCCCAAACTTAAATTGAACATTATCCTCAATGGAGAGTGAGAAAACTTTCCTGGTAGCAGAGCGCCAGGACTCTCATCCGAGTCGTGTGGTGAAAAATGAGCAATAGGATCCAGGTGGTGGTGGTATTGGGAACTGGAATTGCGGGTGTGTCTGGCTATATATCTGGGCAAGTACTCGGTTGTGCTCATTCTCATATTCTTCTCGTGCTACTCTGTGACGTTGCTCAGCTACAAAAGCCCTTCTCAATTCTCGTACTTCGCGAACTAGTGCGTCTGAAGGGTTGTTATCGTGATGTGAGCGTCTAGAACGATAACGTCTTGCCGTTGAACTGGATAGAGTGTCGATATTCTGTGGTTGGGTATGAGTATCAGGCTCAATAGCGTCTAGAACAATAACGTCTTGACTTCTCAGCTGGAGCGTGGAGCTGAGCTTGTGAGTATCCTTGTTTGACTTATATGCCTGCTTCTTCTCTAGCAGCTAGATAGTTTCTATGGTTGTTTGCTTATGCTTCAGTATGTCATTCTCTTCTTCCATTCCAGTCAAGTTAGGGTCATCTGCATCCACTGGAGCTATAAGGGATCCTCTTATAGCTGTTGTTGCAGCCTGCTATCGCAGGGTGCCTTGTGCGACTTTTTTCAGGAGATCTTGAAGGGCTTCTTAAGCCAGATAAACTTCTTCAGCTTGTGAAGCCCTCCAAAAGGGGGAGATTATGGAAGGGCGCCACTTTGAGTTGGGTAGGGGTGCCCCGTTGAGTAGGAAAGGGTGCCCCCTTGAGTCCTCCCAGCTGGTGGGGGGCGTCTCTCCTTGCTCGGAATTCCTGGATCCGGAGTTAACAACTTGGGGGTTAACCCCGCATGCTTGTGACCGTGTCTGTATTCTCGTGTCTTGATTGTCCCCATGGACGGCGCCAAAATATTGATGCTTAAAGTCACAGGTCACTCCAAGTTGAGGTATCTAATTAATAGGTCCAATTTCTTCTCTGAAATTGATGAAATCTTCGAAAGAGATCTAGCCTGCAAAACACAGAAAAAGGTTAGAAGGTCTTTGGGGTTGTTCCAAGGAGACCCTTCGATGCTCAAGTCAGCGACTGTAGGAGAGAAAAATTTAAAGCACAAGAAATTAGTTAACTAAGCCTCATAGGACCTGTTACTTACCTGGGATAATGGGCCGCATGGTCTTGATGTAATAAAGTGGGCCGCTTGTGCTGTAGTAAGTCTCGTGGGCCGTAATTACTTAATTGAGCCTCATGGGCTGTTCAAGAATGGCTTGGGTCTTATGGGATAGTTGATAATATTCGAACCCAATAATGAATATTCGTGAGTTAATAATAAAATATTAAGTAAAAAAATATAAGTATAATTTTACCCCAACAACTATGTATGAGTATAATATAGATTTAAAAAAAAAGTTGGACCTAAAACTTCCATAAGAAAATTCATAAACAGATAATATCTGATTCCACAAATGTATGAGTAAAATAAAAATATAAAAAAAAGTTACTTATATTATATGTGTAGTGGTTTTACTCGACCACTTTAAGATGGATTTAATTGATTATGATAATATGTAAAAATAAACATATAACAACAATTAATCTTTCTATAGATTGTTAAAATAATATCTCTATGAGATGCCATCTAATTAAATGTAATACGCATAAAGTATATTATTATTTGTAGGGTTTTCAAACAAAAAATATTAATCATTTGTAAAAAAGAAGTACTTTTATAATTCATTGAGTATTATACAAAAAGTCCATTTTTTACATTTCAAATCAAAGGTTGAATCTTCCTAAAATAGCATTACATGTATTATTATTATATATTATACAAATAATAAAACGAATTATTACCAAGATATGTCCCTAAATATCATGATCAATCTTTAACGTTATTCCTCTCTAAAGTAATGTCATCGATCCTTTAAAATATTTGCATTAATAAATAGGGATAAATATCGTGAACGTTCCAAACTAAACTAGTTTTGCTGCTTATCATTTAAACTTTGAAATGATACACTTTACTTCCTCAACTTTGTAAAATTTTACACTTTACCTAAAATTCCAGATTTATCCCTATGGACATGTTAGTTTGATTTTAGTTTCCCCTTTAAGCTTTAAAGATGTTCCACTTTACCTCCCAAGTTATAAGAATTATTGCGTATTCTACAGTTGCTCTTATATAATCTGTTTTGATTATATTTTGGTCTTGTGATCCTCGTAAATGGTATTAAAATCTGGTTTTATTAAGAATTTTAAGTTAAATTTATTATCCTTTGGTGAGGAGAATTATCTCCAAGAAAATTGATCTGGATGAATGTCCATTATGTGTTTACATCACTAACAGAAGGTGTCGCCAAATTCTAGTGATGTATGAACAGCAGCACCAATAGAAGATCACATATTGGGAAAACCAACATGAGGAACTAACGAGGACAGAGCAAGCATAGAAATCCTGAGGGCTTTTAATAAACAAGTGGTGTGCAATATGGGTTATCTTTGAGTAAATTAGATGTTACGGGTGGATCTCATGAATCATAAGGAAAAAGCACATAAAAATCATTCATGAGTCGTGGTAATTTACTAGAATGGAGCGAGATTCTTCCCAACACATCTAAGTTCTCCCAAAATCTTAGAGAAGTCCAAAAGACAGTATAGAATTATGGCACCTGCCATAACAATATACAAGCACAATTTCATCAGATCCAAATCCAGATGGAGATGATAACCAAATATCATAAAGGAAATTTTGAAATCCTACGTGACATTCAGAAAAGAGTCAAGAATTCAGAGGGCATACTAATTTCATCCGAAGAACATAGGCGTATAAATTTTGGAATGTTATCATGTTTACATGAATATGGGAAAACAATTGGAGTTGTAAGATGCATGACTGAAGATGAAAAACTTATTGCTATCATCAAAGGAAAATCTGTCACATCTAAAAAGCAATGGATGTAGAGAAGATTAATCTTGAAGATCTATATGACCTTGCCGAATCATATATAGACTTGGAAATTGTAGATTTAAAGACAAATACTGAGGATGGATCTGGGGCAATTATAACTTGAATTGATCAAGTTCCACCTCCACCACCAGCAGTTAATATTAACATATCATAAAGGTCTGGTTCACATTATGCCGGCTGGCCAATGCCACGCGTTGAAGATTTACAACAAGAGGAAGTCCTATAGATTTTGTTGGAACCAGACAACGTTCCAAAAGGCTAAATGTATACAACACACCATATGGAAAGTCATAACTGGATCCTATACATCTATATATGTTAATGCTAAATCTGGATATCCTTATATTTTAAGAATATAGAAGTTTTTATTGATGATTGGGCATCTGCTATGAGAATTACAGTAGGAATGCTCACCTCACCTCGAGAAGTAATTGTTCATTTTACTACTTGAAATGGCCTTGCAGACCGATGAAAATTTCATGGAAAATGACCAATCCATAGATTCATAGCGAAGTTACAAGTGGTGCATGTTTGAAAGGTATAGTCGAGAAAATGGCAAATTATTTAAAATCCATTTTATCGGTACATTCTACTTTGAGGGAATCGAAGAGAAAAGGAGAAGGAGATACAAACAATCTCTCTATTGCCTATAATTACATGATATTTATCATATAGATGAGTATATAATGATATTCACCGAATATAGATGGAAGTCTAGGTAAATGATGGCAAATCCTTGAAATTATTCTTTGCGAAAATTCTAAGTCCATGAAGAGAAATGATCATAAGGGAATACAAGGCTGCAGGTGGCCTGAATAATGCTAAGCTATCATAATGGTGCCATAAAGCAGCACTATGCATAAACTATAAGAAATTGCGAGGAATCAATAAAGTAATTCCTTTATAATGTGATAATGATGACATCCCAACAGTTGTGGGAAGTCAACCATGGAGGTTTAAAAAAGAAGCAGAGAGGCCATCTATATATCTATGGAAGCAGCAATAGAAGAAGTAGGTCTTCATAGAGACCTAAGATTTTCTGGTTAAAACAAAAAGCCCGAAGTTACAAATCAGGGCAAAGACCAATACCTAGCAGGAGTAGAGCCTCATCATCTGACTCTAATCGAAGTAGTACTAGAATAACTCCACCAAGAAGAACTTTCAGACGAACTCATGTTTGAGCTAATGAAAGTTTTATTGTAATTGCTGGACATATGGAGCAAAAGGGCAAATATCTCAATGGATTGCCCAGATAATCAACGACGAGGAGTTAGGCAGTTAGAAACAACACCAGAGTCTGATGAAGCTATCCACTATCAAGATCTGGTACAGGTGTATCAATTTGAGGATATTCCCTCAGATGAAAACATCTATGAAAAAGAGATATATTCAGACATTTAAAGTGAATCCAGTTCAATATCAGAGTGAAGAAACAATTCTTCAACAAACGGTGATAGAGGATATTTCAGAATTCGTCTCTCATACTACGTTTTTTCATAAGACCCTTATTGTTAAAACAAAGTCATTTTTGGTTTTAGTGATTTCAAATTAACAATTTTATTTTAACCAAATTGCTCTCTGAAAACTCTATTTCAAACCCTAAGAGAGCAACCGGTGGTTATGCATGATAATAAATCGATGTGAAGGGTGAAAAGTCCTTTTGAGGAGCAACATGTCTCAGATCTTAGCCTAGTGTCTTTTTTATTCACATTTTATAACATAGAGTCCGATCGCTACATCGATCCGCCGGCCAAGATCGATCATTTTGAACGTTATGTATAAAAACAACTTTCACTTTATCACCTTATCACTTTTGGCTATTATTTTTTGGATCTTTTGATCTTCTTTTGCATACAAAATTCAAATGAAAGGAACCTATGTTCGAATACAAATCTTGGACCCTCTACAAATAGATGAAAAATATTGGAGAACCAATACAACACAATTCCACAACACAACAGGAAAATATCAACAAATATTCCCAAGCTTCTATTTTCATGCTCTTGTTGTAATAGCCTAAGTTTTGCACTCTCACATATTTCTTTCTTGATTAATCAAAAATCATCCAAAATAAGATATACTTGTTAAATGTTCTTTTGGTAAGAACACATTTGGTTGATTAGACTAGGTGTTGAAGAGTTTGATGCTCTTCATTATTGTTGTAAGAGTTTGCTGCTCTTCAAAGTTGTAACAAGTTTTTCATCAATAAAGCGAGTTGTTAGAAAATCCACTCGAGATATTGGGTGGTAGTAAACGTAAGCTGTAGGTGGGCTGAAGCACTGTAAATCATTGTGTCATTTTCAAATTTTAGCACATTCTTTTTAATTATTTAACTTCACCATTAAAAAGAGCAAAAAATCAAAAATTGAGTGAAAATCTATTCACCCACCTACAGATTTTTGTGGCCACTTGTACTAACAAGTGGTATCTGTGACACCCGGAAAAAAAAAAGAAGTGTATTTAATTAGTTAGATAGCCCATTAGTGAATTATTATTATTATTATTATTATTATTGGATTGATAATCCAATTACATGGCACATGAGGAATCCTAAGGTGCTTAGGAAACTACCTAGGGTAATTATATTAGGAGTCTTTCATTATTAGGATTTATTATACCACATTAGGGAGGACAAAAACAAAACGGCTCCAACTCTATTTCTCTCTGTGCCATTCAGCCCCCATCATCTACCACACAAACGAAGTTTTTCTTCAACACTATGATTCCTCAATTGTCTTCCCTATTTCATTATCAATTCTTAATGTAATTTTCTTATAAATTTTGAAACCCAATCTGTACTGTTCATAATTTTATGATATTTTAATATGCTAGTCTTCATGACGTTTCTATCGTACAATTAAAATTTCATACTAATCCGATGAGTACTTTTGTAGTTATTGATTTTTCAAACTAAGATGCGAGAGTTTATGTTATTTCCTATTTTTATTTTAGAAAATCCAAAATCCTACTTATACATATCCAAAATTTGTGAACTTTTAATATGTTATAGTGTCATATGTTTATAATATTCGGTTAAATGTTCATATACTTTTGAATTGTATTTTATTTTATATAAAATCCGCATTCATGCTTACCAAATCTTGGGTATACTGAGTTTCTGATTTATAATTTTAAGAAACCATGTGTAAAGGCCTTAAAAATACCTGAAATTTATATATGTTATGTATTTTAATGTATAATACCGTGTGATAAACTATCAAATTATTCCATATTATATTTATTTAAATATAATTAATTTCCAAGATATTACAGTTTTAGCAATGACAACAGCTTCATTTTATAAAATTCAAAACCTAAATTTAAAGAATTTAATATATTATTATTTTTTGATATGTTATACTATGATGTGTATATTATATGTCTTTAAAGCTTCAAATCATATAGTCCTATAGTTATTTAAATATAATTTTTCTCCCATAGTTATGCAGGTTTTAATGTTACAGCAATTTCAGTTTCACAAATTCAAACTCCATAGCTAAATATTTCTAATATTTCTGAAATTTTTATATGGTATCTATTTTTGAATCTATTATCTACTGTAAAAATATTGAATAATTATAGTTAACGTTTTATGAGAAAATATTATTCGATCCAAACTACGCAGTGATTTAGTATTGTTCAAACCTACTAAGTTGAACCCTAAACCTTAGGAAAATACCGTGAGCTTCCACGAATGTTATTTTAGTGCTTCCGCTATCGAGGTTAATACTTAAATTTTGACTTCTAGGAACTAAGATGTATACATGTTAGGCGACGAGGACGACGAGCTCTGAAGTTCAATAGGGATATTGCACCATCATTCACTATTTTTCAAGCAAAGTTTTAAGGTGGGGATATTTTTATCACTTATTATTTGTCATCTTTAAATGCTTCATATATGCGTATTCATTTATGTAAAATATGGAATAAAAGAAATCATGTTAGCCAGGGACCATAAGAAAGTCCGGGATCAAAAGTATCCTCGGGGTCAACCCGCAGTGCTATAAATAGTCTGGGGCTGTAAGAAGGTCCGGGATCAAAAGTATCCTCGGGGTGAACCCGCAGTACTTAGTCAGGGTCTTTAAGAACGTTCGGGATCAAAAGTATCCTCGGGGTGAACCCGCAGTACTATAAAGTAATTGGCCAGTAAAAATAAAAGTTAAGGTACATGTTTAATGTTTATGACTATGGTTATTGTTGTATTTAACTATGACAAATGTGTCCCCATTGAGCGAGTTTGAAGCTCACCCCATATTTATTAACACTTTTTAGGTTGAGGAGTCTGAGCGAGGATTGGAGGCGGTGGATGCAAGTCAATAATTTTATTTATTTTACAACCTTAGGAAAATCTTATTTTATTAATGAATTTAAGTTACTGTAAACAGTTAGTATTTTATTTTTGGAGGACCAATATTTTAGTTTGAATACTTTGTTTATTTTTACGCAAAATTTTATAATTAGACTATATTTTATGAAATCAGAGTGGCGCAGCGGAAGAGTCAAGAATTATTTGGGGTTTATTAATAAAATAATTCCGCTTATTTTTTAGATGTGTCTTATTCATAAGCTTTTAAATACGTTTTATTATTAAATTAAGTTACTCCTGTATTTTGAAAACTGGGGCGTTACAGTATCAAATCCAAACACTTGGCAACTCATTGAGTCTACGTGAATAAAGAGCTTAAAGGTCCAGGAATACGAACGTAAACTATCTTCCAACCAGTGCTTTATCCAACAAGCCACTTCTCTTTGATTCAAACAACTATGATTTTTGAAAGATAAAATGGAGTGCTTCCTACAAGAGTGTGGATTCGATATATGAAATGCGGTTATTGAAGGAGTTGCCAAACCAACAAAGAAATTGGAAGATAGAACGTTAGCTCCTAAGGTTTTGAAGGAGTTTGATGAAGGCGACAAAAAACTCTTCTCCTTAAATAGTAAGGTTTTAATTATTTTGCATTATTCTCTTATCGCTACCAAGTATAATCGGATACGGGGAATTAGATCCGTTCATGAAGTGTGGACAAAATTAGAAACCATTTGTGAAGGAACAAAGAAAGTGAAAACAAGCTCGAAAAACCATATTGGTCAAAGATTTCAAAACTTTAACAATGTTTGAAGGTGAAAATATTTCTAAGATGCTGGAAAGGTCTGATAATATTGTCAATCCTTTAATGTCACTCAGAAAATTATTTCCGAAGAAAACGAGGTGACTAAGGTGCTAAAGGCTCTTCCCTCTACTTGGTTGGAGAAAGTCACGGCTTATATGGAAGCTCAAAATCTGGAAACTCTCAAGATTGATGAGCTTATTCGAAATCTCCTTATTTATAAAATCTATCTCAAGGAAAAGAAGAGTTCCAAATCATCTACTTCTCAACCCGATATGCAATCTAATCCAAAATGTCCTTCCTCAAGTTCCAACAATGTACATTATCCTAGTGATGCGGAGGTCGAGGAAACGCCTACTCTTATGAGAATATTTTCTAAACTGGTGCACAACTTAGTGATCGTTTGAAATCAGGACTTGGTTACAAACCCATTCAAACCAGTTTTAAGAAAAAGAACCAAGTTCTGACTTTTATTCGTGCTAGTAGTTCTAAAAATATTACATGCTTTTATCGTGGTTAAAAAGGTCATTTGACTAGTACTTGTAGAGTTAAATATAGTACTAATTATAATTGGATACCCAAATATCTCAATGCTAAACCCTATGGACCTCAACACTCAAGGCTACCTAAAAATAATTTTATTTTACGTACTTCAGGCAATAACGTTCAAAGAGGATTCCAAATGACTCGTGGACAGAGTATGCTCATGCCGTATGACCGAAAAAGAACATCTCTTTACCAACATCAAGCAACAAGAAATAGGAATGGTTGTGTTCGGTAATGGGAATAGCAAAATCCTTGACAATGGAGACGTTGATAACTCTTCTTTCTCTCTTAATGATGTTTTATTTGTAGATTGGCTCAAGTTCAATTTGATAAGTATGAGCCAACTTTGTGATTTAAGTTATAATGTTCTTTTCAACCAAGAAAATGCCTTAATGATAAAATTATTTGTGAAGCAAATGGACAATGCAATCTTTACATAATTTGCACAAGTGATTTGGTTAGTCAAAATATTTTTTGTCTTGTCGCTAGCAACGACTTAACTAGTTTATGGCATATGCGACTTAGACGGACATGTTGGATACAAAAATTTATAAAACATTTGCAAAAATCAACATGTCAAAGGACTGCCCAAATTATATTTTGAAAATATTCGCTTATGCGACACTTGTCAAAACAATAAATTAGTTAAAAAGTAGTTTCAAGCCCAAAGATAAAATTTCCACAACGAAGCCTATAAAAGTTCTTCATCTAGATTTGTATGGGGATATTGGCACAACAAGCTTAAGTGGAAAATATTATACATTCATTATTGTCGATGATTTTTCTCGATATATACTTGGGTTATCATAATGCTGCTTATGAGTTTGTTCAGTTGTGTACACTTATAGAAAATAAAAATAAAAAGATACTATCAAAACTATAAGAAATGATCATGGAGGTGAATTTAATGGAGAGTTTAGAGTTGTATGTGAAACCAAGTGATACTCTCATAATTTCTTGGCTCCAAGAACTCCTCAACAAAATGGAGTAGCCTAAAGAAAAAATTGAACTCTTCAAGAAATGTGTAGGTCGATGCTCAATGAATTTTGACTTCCAAATTATTTTTGGGCCAAAGCTATAAATACCACTTGCTATAAGGTAAATCGAGTTTATCTTCGACCAAAGTTGAATTAAACTCCATACGTGCTATGGAAAGAAAGAATACCAAATATTAGTTATTTAAAGGTGTTTGGTTGCAAATGTTTTATTCTAAACACCAAAGATCATTTGGACAAGCTTAACTCCAAGGCCGACAAAAGTATATATATGGATACTCGACTAAGAGTAAAGCCTATCCAGTATACAACAAGACAAGTCTAGTAGTGAAAGAATTAACACATTTCATTTAAAGAAGCCTCTGATGTTCAACATATCCTAAATGAAGATAGCGAAGATGAAGATGACGTCGAACAAATTTCAAAATCTACTCAAAATGGTCAACCTTCAACTCAACAAATATTCTATAAGGAGAAAAGAGTGATACAATGGATCTTCCCATTGCATTAGTTATTTTAAAAAATCATCGTAAAGATCTTATTATTGGGGACCCACTTGACAAGGTTATGACAAGAAGAAAATTTGCCGAGAAATCTCTAATTTCTCTAGAAGAACCTAAAAATGCAAAGGAATTAAGGACAAAGATTAGTTCTTAGAAATGCAAGAAGAGCATAATCAATTTGAAAGAAATGAAGTTTGGGAGTTTGTGTCATGTCCTCCATCTCACACTATCATTGGAACAAAATGGGTATTTCGGAACAAGCTAGACAATCAATATAACATCATTCATAATAAAGCAAGGTTAGTTGCACAAGGTCATTGTTAAGAAAAAAATATTGACTATGGTGAAACTTTTGCACCTGTAGCATGCTTAGAAACTAATCGTATTTTACTTGCTTATTCTTGTTTCCAAAATTTTAAACTTTACCAAATAAATGTTAAATCCACTTTTTCAAATGGTTTTATTCAAGATGTATATGTTTAACAACCTCCGGGATTTTAAATTGTTTTCAGACCAAATGATGTTTATAAACTTAAAAAATCTTTATATGGTCTTAAATAAGCACCCCGAGCTTGGTATGATAAATTAAGTTCTTTTTCTAGAAAAATAGTTTTACAAGGGGTAAAATCGACACTAATTTTTTTAGTTACGAAAAAAGGACAAGATAGTTTACTAGTTAAATTTTTTGTAGATGATATTATTTTTGGTGCTACTAATGATTTTTTTTTGAAAGAATTTTTCTAAGTTAATGTAGGGAGAATTTTAAATGAATATGATGGGTGAATTAAATTTATTTCTTGGAATCCAAATTAAATAATGTCAAGAAGGGATATCCATTTCTCAATCCAAATACACAATGGAACTTCTTAAGAAATTTGGAATCAAAGAAGGAAGAGCAGTAGCAATGACAATGCCAAAAAATATCAAGCTTGACAACGATGAAAAAGGTAAAATGGTGGATGAATCAAAATATCGAGGTGTTAGGAAATTTATTTTATAGATTTTGATGATGCTTAGACAACTATGTATTAGAAAGTTGACACTCCATTCCAATGTAAGTTCTGCATGTGTAATAGATAAGACTTAGGTTGACTCAAAAAACAACCAAGTGGAATCTCAGAAGACTTAATGAAAAAGTTTCAGAAGACTCACAACTAAATGGTGGAAATTCAGCAGACTCTCAGCTGAGTAGCAAAACAGAAGACTTTCAGCAGAGTATGCCAGCCAAGTCAAAGAAGACTGACAGTAGAGTAAGATAGAAGACTTACTCAGAAGACTCAAGTATCAGTCATCAAAAGGTAAAACAGGTGAAGGACCAAAGTCAATTGAAGAAGTCTGTTGCACTGTCTATGGAAGATATTCATTAACATCATCAAAAGTATGATAATTGGCCATAAACGTGCAAGATATTTAGAAGGCAAGGAGGTTCAACCTATTAGAATTTGCCTGCAGACTGTCATTTTCATAAAACTTCAGAAGGCATAAGAATACAAGGAAAGGTCAACATCAAAGCTGCGAAAAAAGACATGTCAACTGTCTAATGGTGAAATTTAAATTTTTCTATCTCTTTTTAACAAACTAAATTCAAATCTTCACTATAAAATATGGGGATTCTTTTGAGAGAAACATGACATAAGAGACTAGTGAAAGAGTAAAAATCTGATTATTTAGAAATATCTCTCAAGATAAACCTACAATCCTCAAGCTTCTTCAAAAACACTTCATCCAACACTTTCAGTTAAAGATAGAAGGAGTTTCAATAGCTGAAGAGGAAAATTTGTGAAAGACAACTGGGGTTTACAAATGGGTGTCAGGTAAAGTCTAGAAGGGGGAAATGTTGAATAGACTTTACAATTTTTCGATTTTACAAATCAGAGTTTTAAGCAAACAACTAAATCTTTCATAAAATAGGATTCATGTTCAGCAGGAGTGTTAACCACTAAAAAATTCTCTTTAAAGAGCTGTTAATAATGTAACTCAACTAAAGAATGTCAACTTCTTAGAAAAACAATTTTCTTTTAAATCAACGAAAGACTTACAACTTTTTGAGTTTTGTCAATCAATAATTAGCGTTTTTATGGAGTTATCATATAAATTGGATAGAAATAAGGATAAATGAATGTAAAATACAATAAAGTAAATTGCATAAATATAAAGGCATAATAATTATAGAGGTTCGAGGATAGGGTAATTCGTCTACTCCACTCTTCTCTTACTTCAGGAAGAATCCGCTAAGTAACATGTGACTTTTGTTACAAAGTATTACAACCCTAGTAGCCTTGATCACACAACCAACTAGAACAAGGACTCAACTCTTCACTAGACAGCTGCCTAGTTACTTCAGCTCTCTGAACTTGTAGGATTTGTTCATGATGCCCTCCCATAGATCAGATTACTGGTTTGTCAGGAACCTAACTACACCCTTTAACAAGGTGATGTTGATGCGGATCCATATACGAAGGATCCGGAAAACACCAAATGCAAGTTAAACTGAGTTCTTGAAGACTTTGTATTCGAGTTATTTAATTTATCGTATTCGTCTATTTGATATTAGGTTTATTTTCATTGTTTCGAGTCATTTGAGTGGCCAAATTGATATTAGAGGCCAAGCATATCGATTCTAGAGACATGGCAGTAAATCTTGTGTCGAAAGGAAGGACAATCGAACAACAGGGAATTGCTTTCAAATACATCCAAATGTGACAACAGTTTACAGTATTTGTAGGGTTTAGTATTTGGACCATAACTTTCTATAAAAAAAATGATATTGAGCTGATTCAAGTTTCTATGGAAAGCTTAGAGAAAGATATACAACTCTTATAAAGACCCCAGGAGATGATTCGCACATTTGTAATAAGAAAAGATCCACACGACCAGGTCGTGTCAGTGCATACGTTCGTGTATGGTCTCACACGCCCGTGTGTAGGACTGGCCATGGAAAAACAAAGAGTTGTTCACATGGCCAAGGCATGCACACATGCACAGTGTGTGAGAACCTATTCACATGACCCGTGCGCATGCGCACAACCTGCCTATGTGCTCGTGCCAACATTGACGCATTTTGTTCTTTAGGTTTATTTTTGTTTCATTTTCATTTTTAAGTTGTTTCAGAGTTGGTTTAGGGTTCGGGTTCCCTATATAAGGGGTAAACAATTTGTTCTTTTCATTAATCTATCAAAGTCAGCTGAAGTAATTACATATATTTCTGTGTATTTACAATAAAGTAAACATACAACACAAAGGTGTCTGCAGTAGCCTTCAGCGTCTCTGTTGCTTCCTTCTTCTTCTCTCTCCATCTTCCCTTCTTCTGACTTCTTCTTCTCTTTTCCTCTTCTTTTCATTCTATTCTCTTCTCTTCTGCTCATAAGCTCTCCTTGCAGCTTCGTTTTTCCATCTTCTTTCTTCCCATTCTTGATCATGCCTTATATTTTCTTGTTCTTGGCGCTTCGATGTGTAATACCCGAGCATCTCACTACTCACTAGGCCAATATAGTTCAGCCATTATATGTTGTTTATTGTTGCTTACATGACATTGGTGTTTTCATCATTTATATCATTTTATATGGCATGATAAATTTCACCAATTTTAGAACCCTTATATGATATTTAGTTGTCGGACTACTAGAAGCTAGCTATTAAGTTACACGTGCTAGTTATTCAAAGAGTTACAAGATTACACGTGTTTAATTTAGAAGTGGAAGATGACATCAAGATGTTTATCGGGTTGATATATATATAAAATAAATATGTGTAGTATATTAAAACTTGGACAATCCATTAAAAGATTATAAAAGTATATAAATATGGTGTATGAGAACTGAGAATTTAATATATATATATATATATATATATATATATAATTTATTTAACATATATAATTAGCATACAAAGTTGGAAATGTATGCTGACTCACTTACTAACCTAACCAAGAATAAATTAAATCATTAATATAGATATATGTCCATTAGATAGATGTTCCTCTCACACTAAACTTACACACACGTGCCTCTGTGTACTTAATGTAAGAAATATTTGCTTACCAAAGAAAAAAGAAGAAAAAGAGAAATAAAATTGTCTTTGGAAAAATACACACGCATGTTATATTAGTTTTTCTTTACCCCACTTAACCGCCTTAAGAGAACGCATATTAGTGTCAAGTATTCAGCAACTATACAATTAATGGTTGAATCACAAACCAAATAGGAAGGGTAAAGGAAAAGTGGCAGCCATAGGAAAATCGGTAAGCCATATCTAAAACAACATTTTCCTTTCTCTAATTTAATTGTCATCATTGTTAATTTAGTCATTCATTTGAGTTTTGTATGTGCAGAAACTTGGGTTTTAGTCTAATTATGGCGATAGAATTACTATAATTCTTATTAATCGAATAATAAAAAGAAATAGATATGTAAAGTTAAGATTAATGTTCAAATAGTAAGAAAAATTTAAATACCCCACTGAATCAACTTTGTTGGCTTACCAAAATTTATGTGAGAATACTGATTGTTATTGATGACCATAGAAACAACCACTAATCATATTAAATGATTAAATTCTAGTTTTACTTTAGGGGTTATATGTGAATATACCAGAAATATAAGAAGTGATGTTTAATATATTGAAATTAGCATTGACTATGGTATATACATATAATTTTGTATATATATATATATATATATTTAAAACAAAAATCATGTACATTGGAGTTATAATTAAGTCAAAATTCTATAGTTCCAGATTTAATTATTACTTAATTAAGCATAAGAAGAAAAAAAATAAAGTCGTGTAAGAGATTCGACGTACTAAGCTTATCAATATTAGAATGAAACCTTATATCATATGTTTCTACATGTGTTAAAAATTTAGAGACGAAAGACAATTAGCTCACATCCAGTAACATATACAAAGGTGAAAGGTAAGTAAAAATCCATCTGCAACTGTAATGCATGAACATAGTATTGTTTGAACTAATTGTACGATATGTGACTGTGGTATTTTGTTGAATATACGTGAATATTATATGTTGCATAATTGACTTGTATGATGTTGCAATATGGTGCTTGATGAGCTATTGAACATGCCATTCACAGCATTTGCATGTGCATGCTTATTACAAGAGGATGTTCGCATGCACGAAAATATTTTCTGGAAGAAAATGGTTATTTATTGACCACTGTTAGTGCACCGAGGCACGCTGGGCGTGCTTATGATATATATTTAGGTATAGCAAGTGGGATACTTCCTGGTGAACACAGAGCTAGATGGGAGATGGGCTCGGTGGGTCACGGGGAGGATAGTCCATTTGTGAGTACCTATGTATGGCCTCGGGGTGGGATACTTCTTGGCGAGACACAAGGACGGAAGTAGGGACCCTTGGCTGGGCCGCGGGAGGATGGTCCACACGTAGATCCATACTGATATTATTGGTCATTTGATTATTGATGTGTGCAGAGCTCTTTTTAGTAGTTGGGTCAGGGGCCCAAATGAAAGAAAATGATTTGAGAAAAGTATTTTGAATTCATGGATTTTACATGTTAGCATTACATGTTGGAAAAGCATCATTATTCTTTGGACATGCATGATTTTTACTTGTTGAGCTTTAGCTCATGTAGTTCATGCATTGCAGGTGAGTATGAAAATGCCTGAGTCTTTGGCTTACGGTGCAATGCTGGAGCTTCGTCAGGTTTTGAGGATCACGGATATGGATGACGACCTATCGGGCTTGTTTTTGGGTTCATTTTGATTTTGCTTCTGTTGTGTTTATGAACGAACTCGTACTGTTTATATCTTTTCAAATTGTATTGTAAAAATGTAATAGCGTGCTGGTTTGAGTTTTGGGTTTGTTTATCTACTCATCGTGTTTACGTACAAACAGGGTTGACTGGCCTTTTGCCTCTAAATGATAAAATTTCTATTGCAGTGGATAGGGTTTTTGTTGATCGTCTGTTAAAAATAAATTACACGTTTTAAAAGAGTTTGTAGTCGAGTTGTGCTATTTATATATTTTCTAATAGTAGTAATAGGGATGGTCGTCACAGAGTGGTATCAGAGCTCGGCTACAGGTTCTGTAGACTATCCATGTACATGAACTCAAAATTTGTGGAGCGCGACAATGCTAGTAAGTTTTACTTTATTGTCTGATGCATTGTATGTTTCATGAAATTGTATTGGCCATGTGTTATTAGATTATCCTAAGGCAGTGTTTCAGTCAAGGTGAGAACTAGAGGTGAGAATAGTGGTGGGGATAGAAATCAAGGAGGGGAGCCACATATACCAATAGGTGATCGAGATAATGTAATAAATTGCCTTAGGGAACTCGTCCAGCGACAATCTGAATAAATACAGCAACTTATCCATCAGAGCGATATAGCTGGAGAACAAAGAACAAAAATGAATCAACCACAACAAAGGGCCGATCAAATCGAGATAGTGGGGGAAAGGTTCCGAAAGCTAAATCCACCAACCTTTGACGATGCAGATCCCACAGCAACTGAAGATTAGTTGCAAAGTGCAACTCTAGAGAATATGTTCCTGTACAACAAGGTTACAAAAGAAGAGAATTTTCCAAGTTCAGCAACATAAGGAACCGAACTTTCAACCACGTCAAGGACAACAACAATGGGATCAAATTAAGCACCAAAGAGTTGATTAAAGTAAGGCAGCCATAACATTGTTGTTATGCCCTAGGTGCAAGACTCGACATACTAAAAGATGCTTAGGAGATGTTTTACGTGTGGGATGCGGGACATTTTGTTAAAGTGTACCTAAATTGTCCAAATCCTATAGGATAACAACATGTACTAGCCAGAGCATTTACTATCACCAGAGCAGACACAACAGCGAACCCATCAGTGGTTATTGGTAAACCTCTTAGCTTTGACAACCTAACATTCGTATTATTTGATTCGGGAGTTACTCATTTATTTGAACCCACTGAGTATGTGAGGAGACTGGTTAGGACACCTGATGTAGCTGAGATGGGTTACAATGTAATGATTCCCTTGGGAGATTCCAAGTAGACTAACCAGATTTTGAGACTTTGTTTTATTCCAATCAAAAATAGCGAAGTTTATGTCGATCTAATCGAGTTAACCATGAACGACTATGATATCATTTCTTGTGTACAAATATGGTGCTACAATCGATTGTCATAGAAAGACAGTGACCTTTCGACCCCTGGGAGAAGATTCATTTACTTTCATTGCAATCACGACCCTTTTTAGATTTCCAATGATATCAGTATTAAAGGCGCAACGTTTACTGGACATTGGCTGTGAAGGATACCTAGTAAGTGTCATGAGCATCGACGAACAACACCAACCAAACCTTGATGAAGTTCCAATAGTGAGAGAGTATCCCGATGTATTTCGGATGATCTTCCCAGATTACCACCCGACCGCAAGCGAGTTTGTTATTGACTTACTTCCAGGAATGTCTCCAATCTCTAAAGCTCCATATCGACATGGCTCCATTGGAACTGAAGGAAATAAAAATACAATTGCAGGAGTTGCTAGATAAAGGTTTCATTAGACCTAGCTTCTCGCCATGGGGTGCACCGGTCCTGTTCGTGCGAAAGAAGGATGGTACGATGAGATTGTGCATCGACTACCGAGAATTTAACAAAGTCACAATCAAGAATAAATACCTGCTACCTCGAATCGACGATTTGTTCGATCAACTTCAAGGTGCAACCGTATTTTCGAAGATCGACTTACGATCCGGGTACCATCAACTGAAAATAAAAGAAGATGATATACCCAAGACAGCCTTCAGCACGAGGTATGGACATTATGAATTTTTGATCATGCCATTTGGGTTAACGAATGCCCCGGCTGCTTTCATGGACTTGATGAATCGGGTATTTAGAGACTTCCTAGATAAATTCGTTATTGTGTTTATCGATGACATCTTAATTTACTCTAGAACAAATAAATTTAAGAAATGTGAATTCTGGCTAGATCGAGTAGTGTTCTTGGGACATGTTGTGTCCGGAGCTGGAATATCGGTTGATCTAAGTAAGTCGAGGCTATCAACAATTGGCCACAACCAATAAATCCTTTAGAGGTACGTAGTTTTATTGGTTTAGCTGGCTATTATCGTCGATTTGTGGATAGATTCTCCAAGATTGCTTTGCCTTTAAAACAATTAACCAAAAAAAAAAGTGTCGCAATCAACTGGACGGAGGCAAGCGAACAAAGCTTTCAAGATTTGAAACGGAGATTGACTTCAGCACCTATTCTTTCAATCCCATCAGGTACTGGAGGTTTTGTAGTTTATAGTGACGCGTCAAAGAATGGTCTAGGAGGCGTATTGATGCAAAATGGCAAGGTGATTGCGTATGCGTCTAGACAATTGAAGGAATATGAAAAGAACTACCTAACGCATGATTTAGAGCTTGCTGCAGTGGTATTCGCGCTTAAAATATGGAGGCATTACCTATACGGGAAACGATGTGAGATCTACACAGATCACAAGAGTTTAAAGTACTTCTTCACACAAAAAGAACTAAATATGCGACAATGTCGATGGTTGGAATTAGTGAAGGACTACTATTGTGTGATCAACTATCATCCTGATAAAGCCAATGTTGTAGCAGATGGGTTGAGCCGAAAATCAACACAAAGCAATGCAATTGCGATTTGCATTCGCAAGCCAGAGTTAATGGATCTTCGGAAAATGAACGTAGAGGTTGTATCATTAGGGTCCGTTGAAACTAAATTAGCATCACTAACACTCCGACCTATGCTACTTGATCGAATTCAACAGGAACAACAAGGTGATGATTACTATGCAAAAGTGAAGAATGATATTGCCTCGGAAGTGTCTTCTGATTTTAAAATATCTGAGAGTGGAGTACTACGATTTAAAGAACGATTATACGTACCCAACAGGGACAATCTCTGAGAGAATGTTCTAGCAGAAGCGCATTCAACGCCATATTCTGTACATCCAGGAGCTACTAAAATGTATAGAGATTTGAAGATGCATTACTGGTGGCCAGGCATGAAAGGGGATATCGCCCAATACGTGGAACAATGTTTAACCTATCAACAAATAAAGGCGGAACACAAAAGACCAGCTGGAACGTTGCGACCTCTGCCTATTCCAGAATGGAAATGGGAAAGGATCACCATGGATTTTGTAACAGGTTTGCCCAAAACTGTCAAGGGGCACGATGCTATTTGGTTGATCATAGATAGATTAACAAAATCCGCTCATTTTCTTCCCATTTGTTCTACCTATTCCATGGACCGATATGCACAACTTTATATACAGGAGGTGGTTAGACTTCATGGCGTACCACTATCCATCGTGTCAGATAGAGATTCTAGGTTCTTATCTACTTTTTGGAGGAGTCTACAGAAAGCACTAGGGACACAATTATCGTTTAGTACTGCTTATCACCCTTAATCCGACGGACAATCAGAGAAAACGATACAAACTCTAGAAGATATGCTTAGAGCTTGTGTTTAGATTTTCAAGGACAGTGGAGTAATCATCTACCTTTGATAGAATTATGCTATAACAACAGCTATCAAGCCACAATCGGGATGGATCCCTATGAAGCACTGTACGGTAGAAAGTGTAGATCACCAGTACACTGGGACGAAATTGGTGAAAGAAAACTTCTAGGCCCAGATATGATTCGAGAAATGACAGAGGTTGTGACACAAATTCGACAAAGAATGGAAACTGCTCAGAATCGATAGAAAAGTTACTCCGATCAAAGAAGAAGAATGTTAGAATTTTCTGTAGGAGATCGAGTATTTCTTAAGGTGGCACCAATGAAAGGGGTAATGCGATTTGGAAAGAAAGGAAAACTTAGTCCTAGATACATTGGTCCCTTTCATATTACTGAAAGAATCAGCGATGTTACCTATAGACTCGACTTACCTGCATCAATGACTCAAGTGCACAATATTTTTCACGTATCCATGTTGAGAAGATACGTTTCAAACCCATCTCATATTTTGAAACATGAACCAGTAGAATTAAAAGCCGACTTGAGTTACGAAGAGATACCTGTGGAGATATTGTTACGAGAAGTAAAGAAACTTAGGAATAAGGAAATCCCAATAGTTAAAGTACTATGGAGGAATCAATCTATAGAAGAATCTACATGGGAAAGAGAAGACGAGATGAAGGCTAAGTATCCTAATCTATTTCGGTAAGTAAAATTTTGGGGACGAAATTTTTATAAGGAGGGGATAATGTAATATCCGAGCCTCTCACTACTCACTAGGCCAATATAGTTCAGCCATTATATGTTGTTTATTGTTGCTTACATGTCATTGGTGTTTTCATCATTTATATTATTTTATATGGCAAGATAAATTTCACCAATTTTAGAACCCTTATATGATATTTAGTTGTCGGACTACTAGAAGCTAGCTATTAAGTTACACGTGGTAGTTATTCAAAGAGTTACAAGATTACACGTGTTTAATTTAGAAGTGGAAGATGACATCAAGATGTTTATCGGCTTGATATATATATATATATATATATATAATAAATAAATATGTGTAGTATATTAAAACTTGGACAATCCATTAAAAGATTATAAAAGTATATAAATGTGGTGTATGATAACTGAGAATGTAATATATATATATATATATATATATAATTTATTTAACATATATAATTAGCATACAAAGTTGGAAATGTATGTTGACCCACTTACTAACCTAACCAAGAATAAATTAAATCATTAATATAGATATATGTCCATTAGATAGATGTTCCTCTCACACTAAACTTACACACGTGTGCCTCTGTGCACTTAATGTAAGAAATATTTGCTTACCAAAGAAAAAAAAAGAAAAAGAGAAATAGAATTGTCTTTGGATAACTACACACGCATATTATATTAGTTTTTCTTTACCCCACTTAACTGCCTTAAGAAAACGCATATTAGTGTCAAGTATTCAACAACTATACAATTAATGGTTGAATCACAAACCAAAATAGGAAGGGTAAAGGAAAAGTTGCAGCCATAAATCACAAACCAAAATAGGAAGGGTAAAGGAAAAGTGGCAGCCATAAATCACAAACCAAAATAGGAAGGGTAAAGGAAAAGTGGCAGCCATAGGAAAATCGGTAAGCGATATCTAAAACAACTTTTTCCTTTCTCTAATTTAATTGTCATCATTGTTAATTTAGTCATTCATTAGAGTTTTGTATGTGCAGAAAACTTGGGTTTTAGTCTAATTATTGCGATAGGATTACTATAATTCTTATTAATCGAATAATGAAAAGAAATAGATACTATGTAAAGTTAAGATTAATGTTCAAATAGCAAGAATAATTTAAATACCCCACTGAATCAACTTTGTTGGCTTACCAAAATTTATGTGAGAATACTGATTGTTATTGATGACCATAGAAACAACCACTAATCATATTAAATGATTAAATTCTAGTTTTACTTTAGGGGTTATATGTGAATATAACAGAAATAGAAGAAGTGATGTTTAATATATTGAAATTAACATTGACTATGGTATATACATATAATTTTGTATATATATATATATATTTAAAATAAAAATCATGTACATTGGAGTTTTAATTAAGTCAAAATTTTATAGTTCCAGATTTAATTATTACTTAGTTAAGCATAAAAAAAAAAAAATAATAGGGTCGTGTAAGAGATTCGACGTACTAAGCTTATCAATATTAGAATGAAACCTTATATCATATGTTTCTACAGGTGTTAAAAATTTAGAGACGAAAGACAATTAGCTCACATCCAGTAACATATCCAAAGGTGAAAGTAAGTAAAAATCCATTTGCAACTGTAATGCATGAACATAGTATTGTTTGAACTAATTGTACGATATGTGACTGTGGTATTTTGTTTAATATACGTGGATATTATATGTTGCATAATTGGCTTGTATGATGTTGCAATATGGTGCTGGTGAGCTATTGAACATGCCATTCACAGCATTTGCATGTGCATGCATATTACAAGAGGATGTTCGCATGCACGAAAATATTTTCTGGAAGAAAATGGTTATTTGTTGACCACTGCTAGTGCACCGAGGCACGCTGGGCGTGCTTATGATATATATTTAGGTATAGCAAGTGGGATACTTCCTCGTGAACACAGAGCTAGATGGGAGATGGGCTCTCGGTGGGTCACATGAGGATGGTCCATTTGTGAGTACCTATGTATGGCCCTGCGGGGTGGGATACTTCTTGGCGGACCTGAGGACGCGCAAGGGACCCTTGGCTGGGCCGCGGGAGGATGGTCCACACGTAGATCCATGCTGATATTATTGGCCATTTGATTATCTTTTCTAATTGTATTGTAAATATATAATAGCGTGCTAGTTTGAGTTTTGGGTTTGTATATCTACTCATCGTGTTTACATACAAACAGGGTTGACTGGCCTTTTGCCTCTAAATGATAAAATTTCTATTGCGGTGGACAGGGTTTTTGTTGATCGTCTCTTAAAAAACATTACACGTTTTAAAAGAGGTTTGTAGTCGAGTTGTGTTATTTATATATTTTCTAATAGTAGTAATAGGGATCGGCGTCACACGCTGCCTCTGCATTTCTTCTGGCAGCTTCTCTATTCTAAGTTCGTTGAGTCCAGCCCAGTAAATAAGATCTTTCTTTTGGGGATTTATATATGTGACATTCTTAAGACTTTGTGGTGGAGTGCCTCTGCCTCTTCCATCAGATCTTCCCCTTCCTCTTCCAGAGTCAACTCCTCCTACGGGAGTGTACTATACAGGCTGAGCCCTTGAAGTATGCTGACTACCTGGCTAAGTCTGCTGCTTGAAAAATATCTAAGCCTTTTTCCCAGTACAAATCCCAAGCTTGTTTAAGAGTCACTCATTCGAAAAATCCTTTGAACTTGAGAGTTTGGAACTCCTCAAGCGATCTTGGCACAGACCCTACATTGGGAGAGGGTTCTTTTGGGGGCTTCACTGCTAGAGAATCTTTTAGCAACCCTACTCGGTGACCTTGGAACTTGGTTTTTAGATCTTTGATTCGACCATGCTGCCTTCGATCAACCTCTGCAAGTTCAACTTTGATAGCAGCTCTTGACTTCTGAAATGCTATGCAGCTTTCTCATCAGCTGACAACTCCTTTGGCAGTTGGGAATGGAGAGAGTTGGTTGATGAGCCATGTTGGGACTTATCCAATACGATCTTCAGGGGATTCTACTAAGAGGGTCCTTCCCTTACTTCCACTATCTTTCCCTTTTCTTATGCTTTCATTTTCCCCCCTTTTGGCGTCATCACCAACTAGAAGAGATTGAGGAAAGTTCGCCAAAAAATGATTAAACTTGTCATGAATGACTGAATGAGCTGCTCTATTTTTGGATCTAAGAGCCTTCATCTCTGCATTCATAGTCATCATTTCAGCTTGCATAGTGCTCTCTATATTTTGAAGATCCTGCTTATGTTGAGCCTTCAACAACTCCATGTCAGTCTTATGAGTTTGGTCCATCCTGAACATGTGGTCGAGCTAACATTTCATAAATTGAGTCAGCTCGCCACTCCAAATTACCAATTTTATGAAGAGTGATTTGGAGTAGCTTACTTGTTCCCTTCCCAGTGCCTTTGTCTACATAGTCTCTTATCGGATTCGAAGTACCTCTCCTCGGATGTCGCCTAAAATTATTGCATCATGGTTGTCCAGCATTTGGTTGAGTGCAACAAAACTTCTTTCCATAGCTTCCATTTTAGAGCACATATCCTTGAAAGTTTTTTTGAAGTCGGCTGCCTCAGCTGATTGATCCTCTGGTAACACAGAGTTGAAATCTAAACCAAATAGTACAACCCGTAAATCATCCGGAGCCACAAATTCCTCTTGATTTATATTTACTCTTTAACTCGCACTTTCTTCAGCAATCTCGGTTTCCAGCGGGACCTCTTCAACAAACAAAAAATAATATGCAAATAGGTTACTAGGGACTTCAGGAACATCTCCCACTCCTCTTTCCGGAGCCTTTCCTTTGTTCCCCTGACTTCCTTTAACTCTTTGTGCTTCAACTATGGGAGCTTCATTGGCAACCGCAGCCGTGTTAGCCTGCAAAGCTGACTGAGCCTCAGCTTTCTCAACAACTTCGTTGTCTTTAGTAGTTGCTTCCTTTTGAGTATTCATGGTTTGGCTCTTCTCATTTTGAACTCTTTTCATCAGCTATGGTAACTTTTTCAAAGTTTCATTCTTTTTACACAAGAAGATGGTCCATGTATACCTTGAATAGTCATCTACTACCATAAGGGTGTATTTCTTTCCACTTATGCTGGCTGGTTCAACTGGACCAAATAGATCCATATGTAACAGATGTAATATTCTTATTGAAGAAAGACTTGGTTTGTCCTTAAATGAAGATTTAATTTGCTTTCCCATATGGCATGCATCACATACACTCTCTTTCTTGTATACTGAGTTTGGAAATCTTTCCACAAGTTGACTCCTTGCAAATTTGTTGATTTCTTGAAATTCAGATGACTTAGCTTCTGGTGCCATAGCCAACTTGATTTGGTTGTGCTATTTGCTAGCAGACAAGTGCTTGGAGTAGCAGTAGACCAATCTACCACATACATATTCTTCTGTCTTGATCCTCGCAGCACTATTTCACTTGATTCAGCATCTTTGATCTGGCACACTCCCATGTTGAATCCAACATTGTAGCTTTTATCACAGAGTTGGCTGATGCTTAACAGGTTGAATTTGAAGCCTTCAACATAAGCAACAATTGTGATTTCCAGTCCATTCTTCTTGATAGATCATGTGCCTTTGATCTCCCCTGGAGCTTCATTTCCTCCAAATATGACTTTTGCACCTTTAATCTCCTTGAATCTTGACAGATTTTTCTTGTTTCCTATCATATGTCTGGAACAACCACTATCCATGTACCAGGTGCCTTGGCACTCAGCTGTTACTTGAACCTGCAATCAAGGATATCAGTTTTTAGGTACCAAAACTTGTCTGGGTCCTTGGGGGTTAGTGATGTAAGATGCTCCAACCAACTTATAGCCAAATGATCTGACTCTAAGTGGTTGCCATCTATCAATGCCATAATCATAGTGCACTTTGGCCAATTGCTTGGGGGTTTTTGGTTCATACAATTATCTCTTTTGTCTGTATGCCTGTGTGTGTGTTTTAGCAATTGCTCTTTTGGGATAGTTGTGATATGTTTGAGTGTAGTGCTTGGGTGTGTATGTGTGCTAATAATAGCTCTTTTGCCTTTGGAATGACCTTTGCTGAGGTTTAGGTCTTTGCCATCTAGGCTTGTATTCCATTGGTCTTTGCTGATATTTCACATTGTACCAATCAACTTGGTTAGGATAGTTTCTACAATTCCCATCATATGTGTTTCTCTGATGAAACTTCTGGGGTTTCTGGTAGCTCTGTTTGCTTTTTCCAGAGTATTTTCTGTTTGGAGTTTGCTGATGAACTAGACTGGATTTCTTCTCAGTTGTCCTCTCAGCATCCTCAACTGGCTTCTTTCCTTTTCCTTTATATCGAAGGCCAGTGTGTTTGTGATTGTGCTTAGGAATGGATGTGGGTGCAACATTTGGTATTTTGGATTTTTGAGATGCTTCATTGCTTGAAGATCATTTTTCCAAAATTACTCTTGGAGTTTGACTGTGCACAAAAGAGTTAAACCCTATGCCTGTCTTATCTCCACATTCTTTTTGACTTATGATAAGATCATCCAATGATTTGGATGCCTTTGTAAATGAGGCAAACATTTTTGAGATCTTTTTCCCTCTTTTCTACATCAGCTAACTCTGCTATGATCTTGGCATTTTCAGCCTCCAGCTTAGTGTTCTCATCAGCTATGTGACTCAGAGTACTCAACTCCTTAGTCAGCTGTGAGTTTTGGCTTTTAAGCTGGTTGTTTTCCTCATTTAGAATAGTGTGTGAGGATTTAACGTGCTCAAAATCTTTCATCATTTTGCCTAATGAATCATAAAGATCTATTTGTGATGAAGTGTGTGTATCACAATCACTATCACTAGAATCAGAATGAGATGAGTTAGAGTGTACCTCATCTTCTTGATCCTATTGTTCTTGTTCTTTAGCCATGAGGCAAATCAAAGCCTCTTCCTCAGAGTCACTTGAGTAGTATGCTTCACTAATGTCTGAGTTTGCTACTTCTTTGGAGTTGGCTGTCTCAGCCGTCTCAGCAGCTAACACTTTCCTCTTTTCTTGTCTTCTTTCTCTGAAGACTTTTCTCTCTTCTTCATTTCTATATTTGTTGACTGGTGGATAGGAGTAGTCAACTCAAAATGTCCTGGTTGTCTGCAGTTCCAACATAGGTTCTCAGCTCTTTGGTCAGCTCTTTCTGTTCTTAGGTTTTCAGCTCTCTGATTTTCAACCCTTTGATGCTCTGCTCTCTTGGATGGCCTATCTTCCCTTGACTTAGAGCGAGCTGAATGTCTCCTAGAGGTTTCACCCTGGTTTCTTTTATAGTTCTTATTGAAAAACCTATTGAACCTTTTGACCATTAGGGCAATTTCCTCCTGGTCTATGGCTTCCTTAGGTTCATCTCTCTTTCCATCCTTGGCCATCAGTGCAGCTGTCTTGGGTACAATTGTCTCCTCTTACTCTTTTCTTCTCAGCTCAAACTCATATGCTTTGAGGTCTGAGAATAGCTCACGGTTAGATGTTTTTGAGAGGTCCATTGAATGTCTCAAGGCCATAATCTTCATTTCCCATTCAGCTGGGATGCTTCTTAGGATCTTCCTACACGTCTTCTTTTGTGTGTATTCCTTCCCAAGAGCTGAAAGCTCATTTGTGATTTCAGTGAATCCGGCATCCAACTGATCCATGGTTTCACCTGCAAGCATTTTGAAATTCTCAAATTTTTGAACAGCAACAGATAGTTTATTTTCTTTAATTTGCTCTGATTCTTCACAAATTAAAGTTAGTTTACTCCAGATTTCTTTTGCAGATCTGCAAGATTTGTCTTTATTGAACATGGCTTTGTCCAATGTCTTGTAGAGTATGTCCTTGGCCACATTGTCCAAGTTGTATCTCCTTCTATCCTAATTAGTCCACTCATTCCTTGGTTTTTCAACCATGGCTGGTCTTTCCTCAAAGACAACTTCTTCTCTTTTTTGCAAAAATGCTCTTCATCGATCGTGTTCATTTTAAGTATTTGCAGTGGCCCATCCTCTATCACAAGCCACATTTCATCATGTAATGCATATAGATGAGCCTGCATGTGAATTTTGCAATCATCAAATTCTCCAATAGTGAACATAGGAATGTGTGTCAGATTTGCTTCCATTATTATAAATGTGCTTAAAATGAAAGATTTTGAAAATACAAGTGTTTAAAAGTATGGAAGGCACAATGAACCAACCGCTCTGATACCACTTGTAGGTCCCAAGGGGTGTGAAGTAAGGTTTAGAAGGGGGGGTTGAATAAACCTTACCAAATTTTCAATTTTAGTCCTTTTAAAAAATACAACAGAGTTGACTCAAACAGTTGTGTCCTTGAGGGACAGCTAAGTTGGTTACTCAGCTAAGTTAGGTACTCAACAGACTCGATAGAGTTGTTGATAGAATAACTCAGCTATTTAACCTAAACTTAACTTGGCTGGTTTGGTTTTATCAGCGGAAGACTTAACACCCTTTGATTAAATTTTAGCTTGTTAAACACTTGGTTTTAGCACTTAGTTACGAGTCAGTTGGCTAGAAAATATGAATTTATCAGCAGATATGAGATGAATGTGTAGGAATATAAATGTGCTGAAATTAAATGACACAGTTGTTTTCATAGAGGTTCGAGATGGGGTAATTCTTCTAGTCCTCTCTTCTCCAACTCTTGGAGGAATCTACTAAGTAACAAATCAGTTTACAAAGTGGTGAACAGTCTGGAGACAGCCTTGATCACACAGCTAGCTTCTCTTGCGACTCAACCTCTTCACAGGGCAGCTGCCTTGCTACTTCAGCTCACTTCTCAAGTTCTTGGATTTTATCATGAAGCCCTCCAACGAACTTGATACTGGTTCGACCTTGAACCTTCCTACAATCCTCCTTGGATAGTAGACCCCTTTTATTTCTTCAAAAGTTTCCTCTTCAACAGATTTGAAGTTGTCTTTCCTTCACAGCTTGTGTTGGATCGATTTTCTTCGAGTTTCAGGCTTGAGGATTTGCTTGAATATCAATGAGAATGTTACAGGTTATTGCTTGAATAATTGCTTGCTTGTTCGTTTTTCAGGTAACCTTTTCTCAGCATTGCAGATCTCTGACACACGGTGCAGTGGTTCCCATTAGTTTATTCTTTTTGAGCAAATCTGGGACTAGCACTTTACACCTGAAAGCTTTAACATGTTACTATTTTGAGTAACATTCTTGACTTTGATCAACGGATCTAAGTCAGTTGCCTTGACTAGACTGATGTCTTTACCCCAGGTGACTTGAGTCAGCTCAATGGTTGGATGACTCAACTATCACTTCAACTTTCAGACTTGACTTCTTAAGTTGACTTGACTGATACTTCTTACAGTTGTTCCTCAGCTGACACTATTTCAGTCGAGTCCTTGACTTCCTTCTTGGCCATACTCAGGTGACACACAACAGAGTCTTCAATCCAGTCCGCAGTTGACTTCTTGTATTTCTTGGCGTAGCTAACTTGACTCAGTTTTTCCAACCCTATCTATTACAATATGAATTACAAGGAAAATGGGGTGCCAACTTCCTAGTTTAAGTTTTACATGGTATCATCAAAATCTACTTAATAAATTTCCTAACAATAATCTATTACGACTAAAATGTAAATAAAACCAAATGATTCTGGAAATGGCCCCATAAAATCAACACCCCAACAGTCAAAGATTTCAATCACCAAATTAGGTTTCAAAGGCATCATGTTTTTTTTGAAATGGATCCTAACTTTTGATAATTTTGATAACTTTATCTAAAAGTTAAGTATCTTTGAAAAGATTTGGCCAATAAACTCCACACTGTAAGATATTTGCACTTGTTTTCTTTCATGAAAAGTGACCGCCACATGCTTTAGAATGACAAAATTTGGGAAAGCTACCTACCAATTATCGGGTACACATCTACGAAAAGGTTTGATCTAGACAATATTTGAAAAGATAGGGATCATCCAATTAAAACTTTTTTACTTTAGTCAGAAACTTCTTTTTGTCTTGTGAATTCCAATTCGATGGAATAATTCTTATCACGAGAAATGAACAATATTTGCAAACCAACGCACCACAGTAACATTGAACAGTTGTTCATCAGGAAAAGCATCATTGACAGGTGGAGTTTGAAATGAATCATCACAAATAAGTCTTGATAAATGATCAGCTACCACATTCTCCACTCCTTTGTTATCACGGATGTAATATTAAACTTTTAGAGTAAGAGAATCTACCTCATCAATCTAGGATTGGAATCCTTTTTTGACAGAACACACTTCAAAAGCTATATGATCACTGAAAATGACAATTGGTGAACCAACAAGATAGGATTGGATCTTTTCAAATGCAAATAACATAACAAGTAATTCTTTTTCAGTGGTTGAATAATTGATTTGAGCACTATTCAAAATTTTACTTGCATAGTAAATGACATATGGTTTCTTTTCTTTTCTTTGTCCTAAAACAGCTCCAACAACATAGTCATTGGCGTCACACATTATTTCAAAAGGTAAAGTCCAATCAGGAGATTGGATTATTGGGTCAGATGTAAGCATGCTTTTAAGTTTGACAAAAACATTTTCACAATTTTTGGTCCATTCAAAACCCACATTTTTGTTAGAAGATTACACAAAGGTTTAGATTGGCAATTATGTGGACTTTAGATTTGTCTACATCAATCCCTTTTACTGAAATAATGTGCCCAAGAACAATACCAATTGTTACCGTAAAAGAACATGTTTCCTATTTAAGCACAAGGTTCTTTTTTCACACCTGATCAAAACTTTTTCTAAGTTCAATAAACAATCTTCAAATGATTCACAAATAACTGAAAACAATCCATAAAGACTTCAAGAAAACATTTAACCATGTCACTAAAAATTCTAAGCATGCATCTGGTGCATTACATAATCCAAAAAAGCATACTTCTATATGCAAATGTACCAAAAGGACATGTAAAAGTTGTTTCTCTTGATCATCAAATACAATTTCAATTTGATTATACCGAGAATATCCATCTAAGAAACAATAGAATTTATGACATGCAACTCTTTCTAAAATTTGATCCATAAAAGGTAATAGAAAACAATCCTTTCGAGTAACCGAGTTAAGTTTCCTATAGTCAATGCAGATACACCAACCAATAATAGTTCTAGTTAGAATTAACTCATTATTTCCATTTTTGACTACAGTAACTCCAGACTTCTTTGGCACAACATGAATAGGACTTACCCATTTACTGTCAGAAATAGGATAAATGATTTCATTATCTAAGAGTTTAATAATTTTATTTCTCACTACTTATTTCATATTAGGATTTAGTCTCCATTGCATTTCTCTAGAGGGTTTCAAATATTCCTCTAAATAAATGTTGTGTGTGCAAATCATAGGACTAATACTTTTTATGTCAGCAATGCCCTAAAGCATTTTGTTAGGAATTTTATTGTTTAGATTTTGATGAATGCCATGTAAAACTTAGAATAGAAAGTTGGCACCCCAATTCTTGTTGTAAAATGCATTGCAATGAATAGAGATGGCCAAGCTGAGTTAAGTCAGCTACGCCCTAACATGCAAGAAGACAACTGAAGACTTGAAGGAAGACTCCGCTGCGAGACAGCTGAGTATGGCAAAGAAGTGTAGACAAGAACTCTCTTTGGAGAAGCGGTGAAATGCACTGAGTGGAGCATCAGTCAAGTCAACTCAATAGAAGCCAAGTCTCAAGTTGAAGTGATGGAAGAGTCATCCATGATTGGAAGGCGACTCTAAGTCACCCGGGATAGCAAGGAAATGCGGTCAAGTCGAGATAATCGTAAAAGAACCGTTGTACGTAAATCAAGAGATTTACTTAAACAAGTAATATCTCCATACCACCTTTCTCGGAGTGCTCGTCCCGAAGCGTGCAAAAGGAATGAACAATGGGAAGCACTACACACCGTGTCAGAACTTTGAAAAGGTGATAGAACAATTCATACGAGGAAATGGCAATTCCAAGAACTGCAACAAGACAAGCCAACGACTGCAAAGTGACTTTAAAAAATAAGCCTATCTCTTCAACGGGCAAATTTTTGAAAGTTCACTATAAAAAGGTCAAGAGTTTGTTTGAGAAGAAGGATGACACACACATGAGATATACAAGCATATTAGAAAAACTGAAACATTCTCAATCCTCAAGCCTACATTACGAAGTACATCAATCCAACACTCACCTGTGAAGGAAAGAGAACTTCAATCAGTTGAAGAAGAAACTTTTGAAGAAAAGGGGTCTACATTCCGGGGAAGGATTGTAGGAAGGTTCAAGGTGAACCAAGTCTTAAGCTTTTGGAGGGCTTCGTGATCAAATCCAAAGAGCTTGAGCAAGTGAGTCAGTAAGTAGCAAGGCACTGCCTGTGAAGAAAGCCGAGTCGCATACGAGAAGCCGGTGAGTGATCAAGGCGTCTCAGATCGAGTCCCTAAGGATCAAGTCATTTGTTGTGATCAAGACTTGTATCCGGGACTGTTACCACTTTGTAAACCGATCATTACTTAGTGGATTCCTCTAGGAGTTGGAGAAGAGAGGAGTAGAAGAATTACCCCATCTTCGAACCTCTATAAAAACTTCATTGTGTCATTTACTTTTCAAAGACTTTAATTCTTGCAATTTTAATCGCTTATATCTGCTTTGATAAATTTGCTATCCACTTGATAATTCATAAGTACTAAATCAAGCTCTAAAATCTTGCTTAATCAAACTTAAGGGTGTTAAGTCTTCCGCTGAAAACAAAACCACGAGTTGAGTCAAATTATATAACAATTTGAGTTACTCCATCACACAAATTTGAATCATTTGAGAGATTAACTCTCTTGAGTGACTAATTCGATTGTCATCAAAGACACGGCTGTGTAGAATCAACTCTGTATATTTAAAAGGACTAAATTGAAAATTTGGTAAGGTTTATTCAACCCCCCCCTTCTAAACCTTACACTTACACCCCTTGGGACCTACACATTTTTATGCATTTTCAGAATGTTGATAAACTTACCTTCCTGAGATGCATCAAGTTTGGAAGAAATTATTACAAAAAAGTATCATTCTTACCCAGAAAAGAGTATTTCAAATTAGAAGGTAAAGGTTATTGATTTTTGGTGCTTTCATGCTTGAAGGAACATGTAGCACTTTTGTTGATGGCAACTCTTCAAATTTAGTTTCCAAAAATGATTTTCTAAAGCTTGTAAAAATTCAGTGGGAATATCAGAACACGAATATCAGAACATTTCTTATAACAAATACTTTCACTTTCAAAACATGTTTCAGCAAATTTAGAAGAACTATTGATAGTGAAATTTTCACGAAGAAGTTCTTCAATTGAGTCCACCTATGAACTCATAATTCCCTAGTTAGCAACTTTGAGCCTAAACTTTTTATTGTCAGCCACATTTTGAGCTTTGATCTTAAAAATAATTTTTATAGCTAAAACTTGAGCTTATATATATGTTTATAGTTGAGGGAGATGTGGTATAATGCTGAGAAAAAAATGTTGGCAAGAATGAGAGATGAGCAGTGAATAAGTGAAAAAATGATGAAGCTCGAAAAAGAAAGCAAATTTTTGAATGAGAAAAAGAACAAGAAAAATCGAGCAACAAAAGAAAAGAAAGAAAATAAATTTTGGAAATTTTGAAAATAAATTAAGAGTTTAAGGCAAAAGAAAGAAGGCAAAAGGCCAAAGAATGAAAAAGAAGAAAAAGGGTAGAAAAGAAGAGTATGAAAAAGAAAATAATTTGAAAGTATGTTTCTTGAAGATGAAATTGGGTTGGTGAGTTGAAAGTATATGTGCTTTAAATTCTATTTGCTCAAGTCAAGTCACTTAATCCATATTTTTCCTACCATAACCAAATAGCCTACATTACAACCAAAGAAAAAAGTCATTTTTGATTTTTAAATTGTGCACATAAAAGTGGTAGAAATGTTAGACGATTTGCAAGCCTATGATAGTTCTACTACACTGAATTGATTTGAGCGTATACACATCCCATCTACTTTGAGATTTGAGTGATATACTATTTCTTGTGAGTCGCAATGTCGAATACCTGGATGAGTATTGATTATGCCGAATTTGCAATTGATGACTTTTTGATGATGAGCTACATACTTGTTGAAGTGTTGATTTGATTGTAATTATGTGTTTGTAGTGTTCTTGTGTATTCTATTTACCCCCATTGCATTATTTTTCTTAGTTTGCTCGAGGACAAGCAATGAGTTTGGGGGTATTTGATAGGTGTAAAATATACATACATTTAGAGGCGTATTTGGATACATATTTGATATTTGCATGTATATTTAGTGTGTTTACGCTACTTTCCTTTGTTGGGCATGATACTGCGTATTCTTGTGATTCTTGTCAAAAATGGAGCTAAATTGGACAAAAAACAATAGCACGTTCCAAAAGAGATGTCAAGAGCCAAGGTAAGCAAAAGGGAATTACTTTAAAAAACATCCAAATACGCCAACAATTTTCAGAGCTGGCGGGATTTAGTAATTTGGCCATAACATTCTCTACAAGATTGATATTGAGCTGATTCAAGATGATATGGAAATCTAAGTGATAGAACTACAACTTTAATGATACCTCAGGAGCAAATTCACACATTTACAAGTCTCATAACCGTGTGAATAGTCACATGATCATGTGAAGTGCATCTGTGATTTTCATAGACAAAAACCAATTACACGGTCTGCCCATGTCATTTCACACGGCTGTGTGATTTGTCTTGTGGTGGATTTTGTTTCCTAATTTTGTCGGGATTCTACAAGTGATCTCTCAAAGCATCTATAACAGAAGGACCAAGCCTTGGACGAAGAAACAACATTCCATACATCTTCATACATCAAAATACACTAAGGTTACACAAATCTCCATTATTCTGAGGGAGAAACAATAATCAACGAAGAACACCACAAGGCCTTTTGCATCTAAGGAAGCACAAGGGTTCAAGGCTGGGAAGAATGATCCATCATAACAAGAAGGGTTCTATCCTTTTAGTTTTGATCTATTGTTTGTACTTAAACAATGTCAAACTATTTGGTTTCAAGTTTGTCTATGAATTTGTTGTCAAATGTGTTAGGCTAAAAATTTCTGATCCTAAGGTATAATCAAAAGAGTGGATTTATGTTAATTATTTTTGATGACTTCTTTTAATTAGTTTCTGGTTCTATTTATGAATTCGCGTGCTTATTTCTTATAGATTATCTTATCAATAATTTGTATGTCATATTTATTAGTTCATAATCCAGGAGATGAGTTCTAACGAACGAAAAATGAGTTCAAACATAAACAAGTATAACGAGTCGAGAGACCTATAACTATTTGTGGCGAGTACTTCTGTTCAAAGATATTTTGGAAGTTGATATTAATTGTTTAGTAGGGATACTAACAGTTGTTATTAATCAACTGTTTATACGCCACCAGGTAGGGGGAATAAACTAATTTAGGAATTGAACCCATAGATACACAGAAACTGGCTTTGATAAAATATTAATTGAAATTAATATTGATGAAACATGTTGAAATTATTGTTAGATAAATGTTTTTATCAAGATTTTGATGATTTTGTTTAAATGAGTTTTTATACCAAAACAATTTTTTAAATGTTGTCCAAATACTCCCAATTGATTTAAAATATTTTTACTAATTTTTTGGAGTATTTCTTGAAGTTTATTTTTGACAAAAATTGGAGAACACTACTGTTTTGAGGCCAACCGGTCGCCCTATAGGGCATCCTGTACCTGGAAATATTTTTTGAGATAGAAACGAGAAGTTTGAAAAATCCAGGAGGTCGACCGGCCGAACAAGAGGTCGATCGGTACCTGAAGAACACACAAAATGAAACAGAATATTACAGACTTGAAAATATTGAGGAGGGGGACCGGTCCCCATGGGGGCCGACCGGTCGACCCCTACGGCGACCAGTAGCACCCCCCTCGGACCGATCACACCCCCCTGCATCTGGTACCTGGATCGCACTATTTTCTTTTAACGTTCGAAATTTTCTACATAACGACTGGTCACGCTGTGTTATTTTTGACAGCAGATTCAAACCGTTGGAAATGCATTATAGCAAGATTTACTTTAACAATTTTGTACAATATTTCTACATCTTGTGATCTTCTTTTTGTAGACAAAAGTGAAGAAGGAGGAGCCTATGTTTGTGAAGACTCTCCTATAAATAGAGATAGATTTTGAAAACACAAGACACAACAACACAAGAAAACTCACAACAAGAAATCTGTAAATTCTCCAAGCTCTCATATTTTAAATTCTTGTTGTAATAGCCTAAGTTCTTGCACTTGCACAATATTGAAATGGAATGAATTTAGGAATGGAATAACATTAGGAATGGAATGATGTAGTATTACTATTCCTATGATTGGTATGTACAAGGAATGGAGAAATAAATGGATGATGATTTTTTTACTTGATTTAAATATCTTGATTGGTAATTATAAATTAATGATAGTAATTGAGAAAAATAATTTTAAAGTATCAAATTCTCTTAAATAAGATTTTTTAAATAAAATTTATTAAATATGTTATTCGTGAATTGATATAAGATTATTTTAATGTGTGCTAAATAATATATATATATATATATTTGTATTTATATCTATGATATCAAAAATATTTTATATAATATTTTTTAGGGATAATTACAAAAACAACCCTGAGATTTGAGCTAATGACAAAAAAATCCAGAGATGTTTTAAAATTACAAAAAATCCCACCAGGTTTGATTATGTGTTAAATTTAAGGGGGTAACTATAATATTTTTGTAAATATAAGGGGGTCTTGATATTTTTTTTGCTTATTAAGGGGAAAAATGTAAGACAGAATCAAACCTCAAGGGTTTTTTCATAATTTTAAAAAATCTCTGGGTTTTTATGTAATTATCCCAAACTTAGGGGTATTTTTGTAATTATCTCTAATTTTTTTATAAGAAAATATAGAAAATCAACAAAAGAATTTTATATCAAAATTTTGATTTAACTGTTGAATATTGATAGAAATTGACTATGATTTATTAAAATATTAAATATAACTTATATTTAAATTATAAATAATTTTTTTATTTATAACACTACTTTTCGAAAATATAGATTATATCCAACATTTTTAGTCCTTTATAGAAAGATAATTTTATTAAAAATAAAATTTGAGTCATTATTGATGATTGGGAATAGCTAAACCCATGGGGGTGAGGAGGAATGTCCATTCCCTTACTTTTGGGAATAGGGATTCCCATGGGAATGAGTATTTCCATTACTAAGGCATACCAAGCATGTGAATGGGAATGAAACAAGGAATGCTCATTCTATTCCTACCCCATTCCTACATACCAATCATGCCGTAAGTTCTTGCATTTGCACAATATTGAGGTCTAGGCTTTTTATTCTTGATTATACTTGCACTCAAAGTTTGTATACTTCATTTATTGAGTTGTAATCTTGAATTTTTCTATCATCAAAAACAAGATATCCTTGTTAGTGTTCTTGTGGTAAGAACACAATTGGGTGATCTTAAGTGTTGAAGAGTGTGGTACTCTTCATAGGTGTTGAAGGAAGATTGTGGTAATCTCCTTGAAGGTGTTGTAAGAAGATTATGGTGATCTTCAAAGGTGGTGTTGTAACAATTGTGGTATTGTTAATAAAACTTTTTTTCTTTCTGAAATCCACTTCGGATATACCGGGGTGGTAGTAGATTAGGCCCTAGATGGGTTGAACTACTATAAATCAACGTGTGTTGTTTAATTTCCGCATTTACATTCTTGTCATTTGCTTGTTCTTTCGAAAAAGAGGGCGATTTGCAAAAAATCGGCATAATCTATTCACCCCTCCTCTAGATTATCGTAGCCACTTGGACTAACAAGTGGTATCAAAGCCAAACTCCTTGGCTAGCTCATTCCGAGTAAAGAGGAAATATCCATGGCTATGAATGAAGCTTATATCTCCACCGACGCCTCCACCAACTAGCCACCACTATCCGACGCCAACAACTATGCATTTTGGAAAGACCGTATAGAGTCTTTCTACAAGGGTGCGGATTTGACATTTGAAATGTGGTTATTGAAGGAGTTGATCAACCAACCAAGAAATTGGAGGATGGCACCTCGGTTCTCAAAACATTCAAGGAGTTCGATGATAATGACAAGAAGGTTTTCTCTCTAAACGGTAAGGCCTTAAATATTTTACATTGCTCTCTTACTGCCACCGAGTATAATCGCATAAGAGGCATAATGTCGGCACATGAAGTTTGGGAAAAATTAGAAACTATTTATGAAGGTACAAAGAAAGTTAAACAAGCAAGAAAAACCATGCTTGTTAAAGACTTTGAAAACTTCAATATGCATGATGGTGAAAGCATATCAAAAATGGTGGAAAGGCTTGACAACATTGTCAATCCTCTTGTAGCCCTCAGTAAAGTCATCTCTGAAGAAGACAAGGTGACTAAGGTATTGAATGCACTTCCCGGCTCATGGTCCGAAAAGGTGACGACAATCACGAAAGCTCAAAATCTAGAGATACTCAAGTTCGATGAGCTCATTGGGAACCTCCTCATTTATGAACTATATCTAAAGGAGAGGAAAATTTTTCAACCATCAATCTCTAAATCGGGTACGCAAAATATTATTAAAGGCTTAACATATTTTTCTAATAATGTATATTATGCTAGTGATGAGGATGATGAAGAAACGGCGGCTCTTGTTAGAAAATTTGCAAAATTTGTAAAAAAATAAAGCAAGAAAGCCAAGAGACAATTCTTGTTTCAAATGCGTAAAATCTGGGCACTACATTGCCAATTGCCCGAAACTAGTGGAGGAGGAGAAAAAGAAGAAAAAACCTTTTTCCGAAAATAAGGCTTTAAATGCGGACGTCAAGACTTGGAATGAACTCCTTGCAACATCCGATGAAGAAGTAGAATCCGAACATGGTCTTATGGCCATAGACGATGAAAATACCGAGGTACGCTCTAATGCTTCATCTTCTTCCTTAGTTGATGAATTGCAATGTGATTTTGATGAATTACAAAATGAGTTTCAAAATTTGATTGTTAAATAAAAGACTTTGAAAAAGGAGCATAAAGAGCTTAAATTAGAAAAGGAAAAATTATTTACTTCTTATGAATCTCTTGATAAAGCTCATGCTATTACTCTTACTAAAGTCCGTACTCTTGAAACCGAAAAACAAACGCTCACAAATGATATTGAGAATTTGAAAAAGGATGTGCATTGATTTAATTTAAGTACGGATAAAGTTACAAAAATCTTAGATGCACAAAGAGGTGAGCATTCTAAATTAGGACTTGGTTACAAACCCTTTCAAAATGCTTCAAAGAAAAATGACCAAGGTACAACTTTTGTACGTGCTAGTAGTCCTCGTATTATTACTTGTTTTTATTGTGGTAAGAATGGACACTATGTTAGTAATTGTAAATTGAAGAATAATTTAGCTATTATTGGAGACCCAAAGGTCTCAAGGCTAACCCCCATGGACCCCAAAATTATAGGGTACCTAAATATAATTCCGTTGTAGGTTATAGGGACTATAACAACAATGGAAGATTCAAAATGGCTCGTGGACAACATATGTTCATGCCATATGTCATAACCCAAAATTTTTGCATTTTAATTATCATGATTAATAGTTCATAAAAATAGTAAATTCATTTATAGGTAGCAATAAAACAAGGAAATTCATCTACATATGAGAATGCCTATAACATTTTGATATTAAATAGTAAAAATAGTTCATAAAAATAGTAAATTCATCTACATATGAGAATGCCTATAACATTTTGATATTAAATAAAATGGGACTAAAATTATAGGTAGCAATAAAACAAGGAAATGTAAATAAATATTTATTATAAACATAAGATATATGATAATAATATATATACAGATATAATATATATGTGTAGGAAATTTAGATCATATGACCTACACGTAAATTGATATATATATATATATAATAAGGTGTATGGTAATTATATATATATATATGTATGGTGGAGTATGATGTAATTCATTTTAATATATGAATGGCTCTATGTAGCTTATTATATATATGTATATAATTATAAAGGTATATTTGGGTGGTGTATGAGTAACTATGGTTTTTAGTTTCTATAAGCCAACTGTGCATTTAGGATAGGAATGAAATTATACAAATACACGTGCATATCGGGTAAAAAAACTGAAACAAGAAAATATTTGCAGAAGTTGTAAATAGGATAAGGATATATTTTAGTATCTAGCTTAGTCTACTTAACCGCCTTAAGTTAACAAATGGCCAGAAGAATATATCTTAGTTGCTCTTAAACATACTCAACGCGAACAAAACAAAAAGAAAGTAAATACACGTAGAGAAACGAGCGTCCAAACGAGGGTAAGCTTCTGCTAAATTATTTTCTTATCATCAACTTAGTAATGATTCTTTAAATTCCATCCATATGTTGATCTTGATTTTTATGTAGAAAGAAAACTTAGTTATGCAGTTTTCATATAAGAATTGGTGAAAAATTCACATTAGATATAATAGGAAAGAAGGTAGTTGCTATTGAAGAAAACATATTAATTTCATCCTTGCCAATAAAATTGAATTTAGGTGTAATTCTTTAAGGTACTGGGAAGATTGATTGATTTTAACCTTATTAAATTGGTTTAATTTTTGCTCCTGTACTTTCTGATTTTGGAATTAAGAGTAAAGATAATAAAAAAAAAAAAAAAAAGTGAGAAGAAAGATATATGAATGAGTGTCGTCAGCATCAATAAGGTTATTGAGTATTTCAACTATTCATTTAGATGATTCATTATTCTTTGTTCTAATGATAAATTTAGAGAATAAAATAATTATACTAGTAAGTGTATTATAAGACAATTGAACTAATTAACTGAGATATATATGTAATTAATTGGAGTAAGAATCATATAATTAGAGTATATACAGATTATGGGCTGCATATTCAAAATATTATTAGATTTACATATATAATTTTTAATGTGGTTATGAATTTTTAATATGTTAATAGGTCAAAATCGCGATACAGGGGCAACTAAAACTGACTAGGCGAAATCTTTGAGATAAGGACATCCTGTTGTGAGTATAATCTTTTGGCTTGTTATTTGACTTGTGTGCTTATATAATTGATATATTTGAATGAACTGTTTACTTGTTTGGCTATGGTGATTAGAAGCTTATTGTGCTCTAACATGAATTGTATGATTGTCTGTGGTGATATGGTGATGAAATCGAGATATATGATCTCTATTTGATAAGATTGATATGAAATTGAGATATGTGATCTCCACTGATGTTATAGATGTGAAAATGAGACATGTGATCTTTATTGATGTTATTGATACGGAAAGGAAATATGTGATTACAGATAATGCATTCATGAGAGATTAATGGATTCTGTTATGGCCATTAATGACCTTGAATCATAGAATTACAGTCATCCAGAATTTCTGGATTACAGAGTACCGTACGGCCACCCCGAGTTCACTGAACTCTACGTGAAATAAAGAATTACAGAGTGTCATGGCCATCTTCGTGATCACGATTTATTCTTGGTTTTAGCTGGCCCATAACAGTAAAAGAATATGATTAAGCACGTGCATTTATGTGATTATGAATATTATGAACAAATTATATGAAATGGTTGTGATAATGTGCTTGTGTGATGTTAAATAGCTGGTTATTGGATTATACTTGCTGAGCTTGCAACTCACCAAATGCAATGTTGCCAATTTTTAGTTGTTGTAGATAAAAGTTGATCCATGAGGTGTGACAGGGTTTTAAATCATGGATCAAAGGTCAGTGTTTACCGATTCCCATCCTTCTCCCTCAGCTCATCATTTGCATTTCATATAGGGAGTTCTATTTTGATCTGTATATTAAAGGGCACGGTCGTTAATGTTATGTAATACGGATGAATGCTTCTGCTTGAACCGAAAAGGTTATAGCTGATGGTTAATATATTAATCTCATGTGCAATGCAGTTGTGCTGCTTATAAATTATATTTTTATACGATATAAATATGTGTTACAAGGGTAAGGGTGTTACATGTTAGTTTGGTATCAGAGCCCGGGTAGGGGTTCTGCAGACATTACATGTGCATTATCATTCATTATTGTGATCAGCAAAGTATTCATAGAGGGAAAGGAACAGCCGAGCCAGAGTCACACTCATCTCATTTACCTTCACATAATGTACATTGAATACTTTCTCACTTTGTGCATCCACTGGTAAACTCCCTTATACCACGCGAACAAAGTTATGAGAAACTTAAAAAAATTGGGTTATGACACCATATGACTGGAAGGAGAGAACTTTTTACCAACATCAAGCTCCAAGAAGAGGGTATGGTCATGTTCGGCAATGACAAAGGAAGAATTCTTGGAAATGGAGAAATTGGTAACTCTTCTTTCTCTCTTAGTAATGTTCTTTTAGTAGAAGGGCTTAAGTTCAATTTGATAAGTGTTAGCCAACTTTGTTATTCAAACTATAATGTTGTTTTTAATAAAGAAAAATGCCTTATTCTTAAAAATGATAAAATTATTTGTGAAGCAAATAGAAAAGGCAATCTTTACAAAATTTGTACAAGTGATTTGGTTAGTCAAAATATTTCTTGTCTTGTCGCCAATAATGATTTAACTAGTTTATGGCATAGGCGACTTGGACATGTTGGATACAAGAATTTGAAAAATATTTACAAAAACCAACATGTAAAAGGACTACCCAAATTGAATTTTGAAAATCTTGGCTTATGTGACACTTGTCAAAAGAACAAATTAGTTAAGAGTTGTTTTAAGCCCAAAAATGAAATTTCCACAACCAAACCCCTACAAATGCTTCACTTTGATTTGTATGGGGATATTGGTACGACTAGTTTAAGTGGAAAACATTACACCTTTGTTATAGTCGATGATTTTTCTAGATATACTTGGGCTCTTTTTCTTGCAAATAAAAGCGATGCCGTTAATGAGTTTGTTAAATTGTGTAGACTTATTGAGAATGAAAAGGAAAATACTATTAAGTCTATTCGAAGTGATCGAGATGGAGAATTTGATGGTGAATTTAGAGTCAATTGTGAAACCAAGAGATATGCACACAATTTTTCGGCTCCAAGGACACCTCAACAAAATGGAGTAGCCGAGAGGAAGAATAGGACACTTCAAGAGATGAGTCGGTCCATGCTCAATGAATTTTTATTTTCAAAATACTTTTGGGCCGAAGCCGTAAGTATCGCTTGCTATGTCATTAATCGAGTTTATATTCGTCCTAAAATGAATAAAACTCCATATGAGTTTGAAAAGGAAGAACTCCAAATATTAGTTATTTCAAAATATTTGGATGTAAGTGTTTTTTTTGAATACTAAGGATCAATTAGACAAATTTGATCCTAAGGCTGATGAAGGAATATTTATAGGGTTATTAACTAAGAGCAAAGCATATCGGGTTTACAATAAGACTAGTATGGTTGTTGAAGAATCCATTCATGTCAAATTTAATGAAGCCTCGGGTGTTGAAAGGATACCCAATGATGAAAGTGATGAAAAGGATATTATTGAACCCATTGTTCAAAATGATGCTCAAAATGATCAACCTTCTACCTCAAATGATCAACTATCCACTTCAAATGTTCCTCAAGAAGACAAAGGTGACACTTTGGATCTTCCCGTGGCACTGAAATTTAAGGAAGATCACCCAAAAGATCTTATAATTGGTGATCCCCTTGAAAAAGTGATGACCCAAAGAAAATTTTCCGAGAAATCCCTTATATCTCAAAAAGAGCCTAAAAATGCTAAGGAAGCTATTGAAGATGAGGATTGGTTTTTGGAAATGCAAGAGGAGTTGAATCAATTTAAAAGGAATGATGTTTGGGAATTGGTACCTTGTCTTCCATCTCAAATAATTATCGGTACAAAATGGGTATTCCGGAACAAGCTCGATGACCAAGGCAATATTGTTTGAAATAAAGCAAGATTAGTAGCTCAAGGTTATTGTCAAGAAGAAGGTATTGATAATGATGAAACATTTGCACCCGTAGCACGTTTAGAAGCTATTCGTATTTTACTTGCCTATTCTTGTTTTAAAAATTTTAAGCTTTATCAAATGGAAGTTAAATCCGCTTTTCTAAATGGTATTATTCAAGAAGAAGTCTATGTTAAACAACCTCCGGGGTTTGAAAACTTTTCAAGGCAAAATGATGTTTATAAACTTAAGAAGACCTTATATGGTTTAAAACAAGCACTTCGTGCATTGTATGATAAACTTAGCTCTTTTCTTTTGTAAAATGGATTTACAAGAGGTAAAGTTGATACTACTCTCTTTGTTTTTGAAAAGGGGCAAAATTGTTTACTTGTGCAAATTTATGTTGATCATATTATTTTTGGTGATACTAATGAATCTTTGTGCAAGAAATTTTCTAAGTTAATGCAAGGTGAATTCGAGATGAGCATGATGGGAGAGCTCAACTTCTTCCTTGGACTTTAAATTAAGCAATGCCAAGAAGGAATATACATTTCACAATCCAAGTATACAAAAGAACTTTTGAAAAAGTTCGGCATTGAAGAAGGAAGAACTGTTTCTACTCCTATGGCAACCAATGTCAACATTGACAAAGATGAAAAAGGCAAGTCGGATGATGAATCCAAGTATCGAGGTATGATTTGTAGTTTACTTTATTTAACAGCAAGTAGACCAGATATTCTTCATGTCGTATGCCTATGTGCTCGTTTTCAAAGCAATCCCAAAGAATCTCATACAAGTGTCGTTAAAAGGATTTTTCGATATTTGAAAGGCACTATTCAATATGGTTTATTTTATCTAAAGAATGAAAACTTTTCTCTTAAAGGTTATAGCGATTCGGACTACGCGGGAAATATTGATGATCATAAAAGTACTTCCGGATCATGTCAATTTTTAGGCGATTGCCTAGTATCTTGGTTTTCAAAGAAACAAAATTGTGTTTCACTTTCAACGGCCGAAGCCGAATATATTTTCGCGGCCTTTTGTTGTACTCAATTGCTTTGGATAAAACAAACTCTAGCGGATTATAAATGTTCTTTTGAAAATGTCCTTATCTTTTGTGATAACATATCCGCTATAAATATTGCTCAAAATCCGGTTCATCATAACCGTACTATACATATTGAGATTCGACATCATTTTCTAAGGGATTGTGTTTCAAAATGAAAATTTGAGATATCTTTTGTACCATCTCAAGATCAATTAGCGAATATTTTTACAAAACCACTATCTTCTGAGACTTTTGTCTGAATACGAGCTCGGTTAGGCATAATGCATATTGAATAAGGTCTATGATTGCAATTTGCATTGTTTTAAAACTTATGGATGAAAAATCGGATTTTTGGTGCAAAATTCGACAGAAACAGAACTGGTGTTCAGGCACCGTCGACGGAGGGGTCGACCGGTCGACCATGTGCAGGGACCAGTCACCCTACACGTCGACCGGTCGCCCTCACTAATTTCAGGGTTAAATATGTTTTTGTCCTTCAAACTGTCATTTTGGCTCTTTTCTTCCAAAATCGAACCCCTTCGCATTTTTCACACACAATTCACTCAATATGATTTTCTTCTTATAAAATCTATATTTTTGAGTTTATGTAACTTATATTTCATCGTTATTATCCGACTTCTCCGATTAATTGGTAAGAATTTCTCCTTTTAATCTCAATTGGGTTGAACCTTGAGAATGTGCTCATATTTTGATATCTTGATGAAGTTTGTATATTGATGTGATGTAAATTATGATTGTTGATGGATGAATGTTGTATTATTGCATTTGGTGATGAAAACTTTTGGCTTAAATGAAATACAAAGGTGTTATATATCTTTTGTTTTATTCAATGCACGCCAAGTATTCGACAAAATGTTTCTATGAAATATTCATCGCCTACATGATTCTCTCGATTTTAAAAGTCTTATAAATTTATAGAGATCATGGTTTATCAATCAAATGTGATTTTGCAAGTCAAATGATCAACTTTTTCCTTTTATTTGGAATTTAAGCTTCAATTTTCCAAACGCTCGATAAATCGTTTAAATTGCGCACTTTGATATGATTATATGATGTTTTTATCGGGCTAACATTCTTTTTGATGATTCCAAAGGGGTAGAAACAGGAAAAACGCATATACGCTAAAAGAAGCGGGAATAAGCTTGCAAGAAAATCTACAAGCTATGGCTCTTAAAAGCCTAAAGTTGTGAATGACACTTAGTCCATTTGTTGAATTATGGATTTTTATGCTTGACTAATGATGTCTTGTGATAGGGGGAGCTTATAAACTCATGAAATTCAAGCTTAAGTTGTAAAAAGCTAAGCTTTTTGTTTGCTTCTATATTTGTTCTTGATGTGCATGTTGATAGGGGGAGCTTGTGCAAAATATTTTTGAAAAATCTTTGCTCCTATCCTTGTATTTTTACTTTTGATAAAGGTTGCTTGTAATGGATTGATGTTTTAGACCGGAAAAATTTGTTTTATTTTAAAATCGATCTCCTAAAATTGTTTTGGTTTGTAATCATCAAAAGGGGGGAGTTTGTTAGATAAATGTTTTTATCAAGATTTTGATCATTTTGTTTAAATGAGTTTTTACACTAAAACAATATTTTTAAATGTTGTCCAAATACTCCCAATTGATTTAAAATATTTTTACTAATTTTTTGGAGTATTTCTTGAAGTTTATTTTTGACAAAAATTGTACATAGCACTTCTGTTTTGAGGCCAACCGTCGCCCTATAGGGCATCCCGTACCTAGAAATGTTTTTTGAGACAGAAACGAGAAGTTTGAAAAATCCAGGAGATCGACCGGCCGGACAAGAAGTCGACCGGTACCTGAAGAACGCACAAAATGAAATAGAACATTACAGACTTGAAAATATTGAGGAGGGGGACTAGTCCTCATGGGGGCCGACTGATCGACCCCTAGGGCGACCGGTCGCTTCCCCTCGGACCGGTTGCACCCCCCTCCATCTAGTACCTGGATCGCACTATTTTCTTTTAACGTTCAAAATTTTCTACATAGCGACCGGTCGCGCTGTGTTATTTTTGACAGCAGATTCAAAGCGTTGGAAATCCATTACAGCAAGATTTACTTTAACAATTTTGTACAATATTTCTACATCTTGTGATCTTCTTTTTGTAGACAAAAGTGAAGAAGGATGAGCCTATGTTTGTGAAGACTCTCCTATAAATAGAGGATGATTTTGAAGACACAAGACACAACAACACAAGAAAACTCACAACAAGAAATCTGCAAATTCTCCAAGCTCTCATATTTTACATTATTGTTGTAATAGTATAAGTTCTTGCACTTGCACAATCTTGAGGTCTAGGCTTTTTATTCTTGATTACACTTGCACTCAAAGTTTGTATACTTCATTTATTTAGTTGTAATCTTGAATTTTTCTATCATCCAAAACAAGATATCCTTGTTAGTGTTCTTGTGGTAAGAACACACTTGGGTGATCTTAGGTGTTGAAGAGTGTGGTACTCTTCATAGGTGTTGAAGGAAGATTGTGGTAATCTACTTGAAGGTGTTGTAAGAAGATTGTGGTGATCTTCAAAGGTGGTGTTGTAACAATTGTCGTAATTGTTAATAATTTTTTTCTTTTTGAAATCCACTTCGGATATACCGGGGTGGTAGTAGATTAGGCCCTAGGTGGGTTGAACTACTATAAATTAACGTGTGTTGTTTAATTTCAGCATTTACATTCTTGTCATTTGCTTGTGCTTTCGAAAAAGAGGGAGATTTGCGAAAAATTGGCATAATCTATTCACCCTCCTCTAGATTATCGTAGCCACTTGGACTAACAATTATGTGTCTAGGGTTGCTTTCGTAATTTTTGAAAACTTGTGGAGTTTGGGTCTCTAACAATTTAGAGATTTTATTTTTATTTGATAATTAGGGTTTTGTTTATATAATAAATTTTTGATTCTCGACCGCTTTAATAAAATTGAAATACGATATATACTATAGCCTAAGTGTTTTGTATTCAATCCCTGAGGAATGCGACCTTGCTCGCTGCTATCTGCTAGCTACACTGTAAACCTGCAGTTTAGTGAAAATATTTTCACAATCAAACTCAACATTGCGTGGAAGGATTAGGTTGAGGTTTGAGCAGGAAACTTACCATTTTCTTGAGTCCGCAAGAAGTTGTGAGTGTTAAAAATGAATTATTGATCTCATTGATGGCCTAAGAAGTTTTATTATTGATGCTTGTTTGCTCATACATAAATACTTGCAAAGTCTCCTCAAGTGATTTTACATGTGGGGCTAGATATGAAGGAAAATTCGGTGGCTTTTGTTAATTCATTGGTTGAGCTTAGTTATAATCTCACCAACTGAAATTGGGATGATTTCTCCATTATGGATTGTAAGTTTTAGAAAATAGAGAGTGAAAAGGCTTTTTGAAAGCATTCATGACATTTGCTTCAGCAGGAAAATGAGGATAATCATTAGTGGAGTATTCTTTAAGTCCGCAAATGTCACAAACTTTTTTATCTTTCACATATTTGACTTCTTTTATATTCTTAACTTCTATGTCATCGATTCCTTTAGCCAAAAGTGCAAGTCTAACATTCAGACTATCCTCTTGATTAAGGTGAAGATTTCCTTTATTATCATTAACATTGTGCCAAGATTGAGATTTTTTTGCCAAATAGTCAAAATATTCTAGGCTTTATCGGGTTCTTTATCAAGAAACTGACCATCACACATTGATTCAATAAAATGCTTTGTATCAGGAGTTCATCTTTCATAAAAGAAACTAATGGTACGCCAATTTTAAAAACCATGATATGGACGGAAATTTAACAACCCTTTAAACGTTTTCCAACATTCAAAGAAAATTTCTTTAGGATTTTTGAGAAAAATTCTAAATTTGTCTTTTCAAAGCATTAGTTTTATGAGTTGGAAAGAACTTTTTCAGAAATTCAGTTTGCATTTCTTGCAAGTACCAAGAGATCTAGGTTTCAAACAGGTAAGCCAAGTTCTTGCTTTATCTTTTAAAGAAAAAGCAAATAATTATAATTTCATTCGTGCAATTTTGATCATCAATTGTGGCACATACTTCTTCAAATTCCTTTAAATATAAATACAGGCTTTCATTATCCATACCATGGAAGTTAGAAAGTAAAGGATCCCTGGCCTTAATCGAAAGTTGTTTGCATTCAGTGAAAAACTGAAATATGACGGAGTAGAATTTTGAGGAGGTTGCAAGTAGTAACGCATGTTACGCACTTCTTGATTTTCAGCTCATTCCATCTCGTTATGAACAATTTTATCTTTAGTCATAGATGTTTGGATAAAGGAATGATTGTATTTTCTTACCTTTTAAATTGCCACTATTGAAATCCATACACAACGATGGTTCCAATATGAAGATATTATAAATCTAAATAATACGATGTGGTGAACATGTTGTATTACCAATTATAATTTATTATATAACGCCAATACTTGTTTATTGGATCAAGTATTTATGTATTCTATTGTCTACAACAAATCAAGGATCCAAATCAGTAGTCGGTTGAAATAAAAACAACCATTCCACTAAACAAGAAGGGTATAAACAAAAAACAAATTGATGAGTAAAATAATGAAATTTAATGTAAATCAACAATCATCCCTTTTCCTTCATTAAGAATTTCACCCTATTTCCTCAACAAAATAAACTGAGAAAGACATGAAGAAAGTAGAGAAAACAGAAAACTGAAGGAAAACTAAAGAACATATTTTATAAAATACTAGAAAACCTACTATAATATAGGAAAAACAACAAATAAACTTTCTTTTGGTTCTCAAACTCTAACTTTCTCTACAAAAATTTGTTCTTTGGCTAATGATAATGTCCTCTATTTATAGCCAACACAAAATTATTTTGGAATTATTTTCTTTATTTTTATTACAAGTAAGAAAATATGAAAATCCATACTAACTGCGCCACATTCTTTGACAGACCATTTTGTCCAAAGTTTTTGCTGATATTCATAGTTTTCTTCCAAAATCTATTCTCCCATGTGTTGGATTTATTTTCAAACTAGTTTCATTAAATTCCAACCACCATGGACCAAGATATGGTTCAATTACCGAGATATGGTTGGACTGTGGGATTAATCACTGTAGCAACTCGTGTGATTTTTAAATTTTACCAAGTCTGAATCTGACTTTATATTCTGAAGCAATATTATAGATTTATGTGTTGTGGATACTAAGCTAAAATATTAGATGCAAAGGACTTGTGGTTTCTGAGTTATGCCCAAAATATGAAATTTGTCCAAGTTTGGAAAGTAAATGAGCATCCCTTCAAGCTTCAAATTGTGATGCATTTTTGACCCAAGAAAATATGATTTCAAACTTTGATTCTGGTTCCAATATTTCTCAAAATTTGTAATTGAATGGATTGTGAATCCACATCTTTAAGAACCATCCCAAAATTACATAGAACAAAAGAATGGGGGAAGATTGGAAGAAAAGTAGAATGTGGAATTACAGGACAAAGATGGTTTGTCTTTGTATTTCCCAGCTCTCTTGATGCATCTTCATTCTCCTGTAATTTGGTTCAACCTAAATGAAACATTTTTTTTTCTGACAACCGCTTTACTCCCTTTTCCCATTGCACAACAAACCACGTTTTTCAACTTCATTGGTATGTAATTTCCACATCCAAATGTTATGTATCTAGTTTCTAAATTGTACAGAGTTTATGAGTTTCACCTGAGAGCTAAACAGGTAATTGTTTTGACAATATTAACAAAATGACCTCAGTCAAATGTTAGGGGTATTACATTATTACTTTCATGGAGAGGGTCTCTCAGGGAAAATATTTTCCTTCTTTCCATTTAAGAAAATAGCCATTAATTTGACTATATATTTAAAAATTTCCTTATGTTTTCGTTCTATGTTACTAATTCCTATATGTTGGGAAAATTCATTATATAGATTTTGATGATGCTATGTAAAACTTAGATTCGAAAGTTGGCACCCCATTTTCTGTTGTAAATTCAACTATGTAATAGATAAATGTATAAGCTGAGTCAAAGCAGCCAAGTTGAAGAGTGTAGAAGTTGACTGAAGAACAGAGTGAAGAATCAGCTGAGTTGTAGCTGGTCGCCGAAGAGAAGTTTCAATCAAGTACCAAATGGCTAAGTTTGTCAGCAGACTGACAGCTAAGTCACTCCCAGATGTTTGGAGAAGACTTATGAAGGAGTTCAATAGCAAAAGGACTCTAAAAAAACTGAAGAAGTCCGTTGGAATGCAAAATCAAAGAATTACTCAAAGTGGAAAGAAGACAGTCTGCAACCTTAAAGATGTCTTGCTTTGAAAGAATGCAAAAGGCTGGGAACCAATGAGATCTTCGTAGAACACCTGTTGTGTTTAAGGTAAACCTGCATAGCATTAAACCAAGGTTGGGTTAATATAAATTGTTGCATAACAAGATATGCCAACGACCATGAAGTGAAGTTTAAAATATGTCTATCTCTTCAATGGACATATTTTTGATCTACTATAAAAGGCTGAGGAGCATTTGTGAGAGAATTCAAGCAAAAAAAGCACGACATAAGAGATAATCTGAGCAAAGAAAGCAAGCAAGCAAAATACTCTCAAGCAATACACTTTAATCCTCAAGCCTAATTTCAAAGTCTATCTTACCAACACTCTCAGTTAACTTGGTTTAAGAACAAAGTGATCTGCACATCCAAATATTGAAAAAAGTACAGTGAGGTTCAAGTTAGAACCAACTTTGGATTCGTTGGAGGACTTTGTGATCAAATCCAATAATTTAAGGAACTGAAGTAGCGAGACATCTGTCTTGTGAAGATCTGAGTCCTAGGAGTAAAGCCAACTGTGTGATCAAGGTTTATTTCGAACCAAAAACAGGGACCAATCGTTGTGTATAGCGACTAGTCGCTATCACCGATCGCCGTACATAGAGACCGGTCACCCCATTGTTTTAAAATGGCAAAATTCTATGTTATTCTTCTTCACAGAATACTCAAACTCAAAACCCTAAACCTGCGATTTTATCCAAAAATTCAACTCTCTCTCAAAAATGTTCTCCAAAATTCTTGATTTTTGTTGCAATCAAACACTTCTCAATCCTTCTTCAGGAATATGGCCCCTCGCCATACTATAATTAGATCGGATCGCTCAGGTAGACGAAAAAGGGCACGAGGAGCATCATCCTCCAATCCTCCATCTCAAGCTCATATGGATAGAAACCAAGCAGAGGATATCAACCCTCGACTTACTGAAGATTGAAATGTTAATTTGTGAGCTACAATTTCTGCAGCCCACTTCCGACGGGCTAAAGCAGAGGATATCAACCCTCCTATGCAGATTTTGTTCCGGTTCATTATTAAATTTTTAGAGAACTATTTTGAGGATCTTAATTTGTTTGCTAAGGGGATTGCTAGAACTAGGATTTTTCGTTTTTATACTTTTCATGATGATTATCCTACAATTGATTTTTTGAAGCCCAAGGTTGGGTTAATCTTTAGGATAGACCGAATAATCATTATGATGATGATGAAGTCGTCCAATTATATTATGCAAATCTATGGGTTGAATCCAATTATGGTCATAAGCCTTTGGTTTTGCACTCTTTTGTTGAAGGGAGACATTTTTGTTCCCACGACTAGTTTTGTTGATCTAGCTTGCATTAGGTGGGATAATGATCGGATGGGGTTATTTCTGAAAGAGGTTAATACCTTCCTTTGGGTATCGACTTCATGTACGGCTCAAGCTATACCTGATGAGTACATAATTATCTCTCTTATTTGCTCATATTGTGTGTGTGGGAAGAACATAAAATTACAAAGCAACGTTTTTAGGTCCCAAAGGGTGTCAAATAAAGTCTAGAATGGGGATTTAATAACTTTTATAATTTTTCGATTTTGCAAATCAGAGTTTGAAGAAAATAGTTAAATCCTTAAGAACAGTTGAGTTGATATTCATCAGAAGAGTTAACCACTCAACAAATCTCTTGGCAGAGATGTTAATAGAGTAACTTAGATGAAAAATAACTTATTCTTTACTCTTACATGTTTTGTCAATCAACACTTAGTGTTTTAGAGAGTTATTAAGCATAGTTGGATAGCAATAAGGATAAATGAAAGTAAAGTGTAGTAATATAAATTTCAAGAAATATAAAGACATAATATTTATAGTGATTCGAAGATGGGGAATTCCTCTATGTCCACTCTTCACCTACTCCAGGAGGAATCTATTAAGTAATAGTCAACTTTTGTTATAGATTACAACAGCCCTAGTAGTCTTGATCACATAACCAACTACTAATGGGACTCAACTTTTCACTATACTTCCTCTAGCTACTTCAGCTCACTGGAAATGTAGGATTTGTCATGAAGCCTTCCTATAATCTAATCTTCTGGTTCGTCAAGAACCTTAATACACCCTTTCACTACAAGGCGATGTAGACCCCAGTTTGTTTACAAAAATGTTCCTCTTCAACTGTTGAAACAACTTCAATCTTCCACAGATAGTGTTGGATGAAGTGTTCTTTATGAAGCTTGAGGATTGCACATATAGCTTAAGAGAAATTTCTTTGCTTTTCTTATTTCATGCTTGTTCTCTTGCCCCTTGTGTGTCTTATTCTCTATAAAAATTCCTCAACTTTTATATTGTGGATTTGAATTTTGTCCATTGAAGAGATAGACAAATTCATAATCCCACTGTTATACAGTTGACATGTCCTTTCTTGCAGCTTTGATGTTGACATTTCCTTGTATTCTTTTGTCTTCTGCAGATTTCTGAAACTGGCAGTATGCGGATGTTCTTTTATTGGTTGAACCTCATTGCCTTTCATAAATTCTTGGAATTTTATGGTTAAACATCGTGCTTTATTGATATTAATGAATATCATTATTGGACTGAGTGCAACGTATTTTTTCAGTTGTTTTAGTCCTTCAGCTGCTTTACCCCTTTACGATCGGTACTTGAGTTTTTTTTAGTAAGTATACTATCTCACTCTGTTGTTAGTCTTCTAATTTGACTTGGCTAGCATTACTCTGCTGAGAGTTTTATGTCAAAGTGTTCAGCTAAGAGTCAATGAATTTTCGCTATTCAGCTGGAAGTCTTCTTATACCCCTTCAACAAGTCTTTTGAGATTATAACTTAGCTGATTTTAAGTTAGCCTAAGTCCTATCAATTACATATACAGAAATTAAATTGAAATTGGGGTGACAACTTTCTAATACATAATTTTCTTATCATTATCAAAATCTTTACATTATTTTCCTAACAACCTTAATTATTCCTTACCTACAAAATTGTGAAACGGGATGTGGTAAATTATGGGGCCGTCACTGTCCAATGCCTAATCAACTCAGTCGCTCTTAGGAAAAAAAAGTACATATTAGGAACTTTGATTTGTCGACTCGTGTATCTATTAGGGCTACCAGAACCGAGAGATGAATGTGGGGATTATCCACAATGACACTGACAAATACAATATCTTTCAAATGATGTGAATGAGACAGATTATGACCAAGGATCCTACTAAATTGGCAAAAGGTCAAGCACGGGCCTCCATATCTAGAGTTCCCGATGATCCTTAGAATTTCTTTGATGATTTAGATATTGAGGACTTAATGGAAAGGGGAGCATAAAGTGAACCGAAGGATAATACCGGAGGTAGAGATGATAGAAACCAAGAGGAGGAAGAGAGCGATAAGCGGAGTTGGAAGAGGGAATGGATAACTTAGAAACCAACACCAAACGGGACATTGTTTCCCTTAGGAGAAAACTTGAAGCGGTAAATAAGGAAAACTCTAAAATGAAATGGAAAATGGAGAAATTAAAAAAACAATCCTCAAGGGACTCCTCCCAATGACGTGCTTTTCCTCCGATGAGAATTAAAGTTCTGACCCCCCCTTATCTTTATTTTTTGATTTTACATTTTTGTTTTCGTCCAAGGCCTAATGATTTTTTGATAATGTCAAAGGGGGAGAAAAGATGAGTTAGCTTGTGATTTGTTCCTTTATTGGTTATCTTATTTGGTATATTAAGCCCATTGGTCATATTAGTAAATTGTTGATATTATGGCTTTATTAGTACTACTTGTGATATTGTGATATTATTGAGTTTATTGGTAAAATGTTGAGTCTATTGATCTTATTGGTAAATTGTTGATTTTATTTTTGATAACTTAGCTTATTGATAACTTATGATGTTGTGATAAAATGGTAATTGATCAAATGATGGATTCTGTTACTGCAAATGGTGGTTTATAAAAATAGCGGGAGTTTTTATTGATAGGGGGAACTTTTCAATCTTTTGCAAAAATTTTGTATGTCTATTTCTAAAATTTACTATCACGATTGATGATGCTATGTAAAATTTATATTAATTAGGAAGTCGCCACCCCATTTTTTGTTGTAAATTCAACTATATAATAGATAGGATCTATAAGCTGAGGTGAAGCAGCCACGTTGAAAAATGCAGAAGTTGACTGAAGACCAGAGTGAAAAATCAGTTGAGTTGCGCTGAGCGTCGAAGAGAAGTTTCAATCAAGTACCAAAAAGCTGAGTTTGTCACCAGACTGACAGCTAAGTCATTCCCAGATGTTTGGAGAAGACTTATAAAGGAGTTCAACATCAAAAGGACTCGAAGAAAAATGAAAAAGTCCGTTGGAATGCAAAGTCAAGGAATTACTCAAAGTGGAAATAAGACAGACTACAACTTTAAAGTTGTCTTGCTGAAAGAGTGCAAAAGACTGAGAACCAATGAGATGTTCGCCTGCTGTGTTTAAGGTAAACCTGTAGAGCATTAAACCAAGGTTGGTTGAACATCAATTGTTTCATAACAAGACAAACCAACGACCATGAAGTGAAGTTTAAAAGTATGTCTATCTCGTCCATGGATATATTTTTTAACTGCCACTATGAAAGGCTAGGGAGCATTTGTGAGAGAATACAAGCAAAAACGCACGACACAAGAGATAATCTAAGCAAAGAAAGCAAGAAAGTAAAATACTCTCAAGCAATATACTTTAATCCTCAAGCCTACTTTCGAAGTTTATCTAACCAACACTCTCAATGAAGGAAAGAAAAGCTTCAACCTATTGAAGAGGAAACCTGTTTTAAGAACAAAGGGTCTGCACATCCAAGGATTGAAGGAAGTGCGTTGAGGTTCAAGTTAGAACTAGCTTTGGATTCGTTGGAGGGCGTCGTGATCAAATCCAAGTATTCGAAAGAACTGAAGTAGCGAGATAACCGTCTTCTGAAGAGCTATCCCAGGAGTGAAGCCAACTGTGTGATCAAGGCTTACTCAGACTGTTTATCTTTTTTGTAACACGTCTGTTGCATTTGTGGATTACCTCCAGGAGTTGGAGAAGAGTGGAGTAGAGGAATTACCCCATCCTCAACCCACTATAAAATTGCTCTGTGTTTATTTACTTTCAGTACTTTATTTCTTGCATATTTTATTCTACTGATAGATTAAATTTTCTAAACTCAACTGATAATAACTTAATCAAAACAAGTGTTGTAAAACGTATTCCAACAAAAGGGTGTAAGACTTCCGCTGAAAAAACCAAGTTAGCTGTATTTTTAAAGAGCTCACTTCACTTATCTAAGTTACTCTATCAGCAGCTCAGTTGAGTCTGTTGAGTGGTTAACTCTTTTATTGAGGTTAAACTAAGCTGTCTTAAAAGGACTTAGTTGCTACTCGTGTAAAACTCTGATTTAAAGTACAAAAATCGAAAATTGGTTAAGTCTATTCAATCCCCCCTCCCTCTAGACTTAACACAAATACCTCTTGGGACCTACACTATATTAAATAAGAAAGAGTAAATAAATTTTGGAAAGATTACAGCATCATGGCTGTCAAAAGAAAAATAGACATGATTGAAATTTTTATCAAGGACTACTCCAACTTTCACTTGAATGCCCCAGTGAGAAATGTTGGACAAAAATAGTTGATGCTTGATACTCAATCCCATATTATTATTTAGTACTATAAATTCCTCATAACATTGTTTTCTCAAAGATAATCATCCAAAACTAAAACTCAAAAGAAAATAAACAAGACTAGACTCATGGACATGCGAGATGAAGAATAATCCACCTTACAATGGGACAAAAAACATGCATCAATTTATGTCAAAAATTTACTGAGTTCAAATACTTCCTCCCACACATTGACTAACATATTTTGGATTTATGGGAATAGTAAAACATGCTCTCTTTTAAAATATAGTATAAGAACCTTTTAAAATTTATGTCATAAATGTACTATGGGAATAGTTATCTTCCCATAAAAATGCAAGTGGTAAGTGAAATGGTCAAGAATTTGGAATGACAAAATAGAGGCAATAGTCTGTAGCATATAAATGCCAATTCCGTAATCTAAATTAAGGTAAATAATAGCAAACAATTCATGTTTAGGAAAAATGTGGAATGGAAACCTCTATCTCCGATAGATAGGCCTCAGTTTCATCTTGTTTAGACTTTGGGATATTAGAAAGTCCTGCTTTTTCCCTACTTTCAATCTCCCTGTCTTAGTTTCTTGTAATCTCAAGACCTTTTCATTCCATCGTAATTCTAACATGCAATCTCATAATGTGATATTAGATTTTAGGACTTTTGGATGGTCTTTATGCACGTATAATTCATATATGCTTCCTCATCGATGATTTATGGAAAAATTAATAGCTTTTAACACTTTTATGAAAATATCATGTTCTTTGTTGGTTATAAAATCGTGTTTCCAGTATTACATTTTTGTTCTTCAACATTTTAGTTAGTTAGGTTGGTTAGTCACTTTACACGTGTCGCTCAGATATTGGCTAGAATGGATCTGGAGGGAAATTTGAATTGTGTATAAATTTCCTGTAGCTGCTTCTTCTTCGTGTTAGACTGAATAAAACATTTTTCCCATTTTTCTTTGAGTTAAATCTCGAGTTACAATAAGATGGTTTTTAGTTGTTCTTCATGGTACCAGAGCAGGTTATAGATCACTGCTCGGTAATAATAGATCAGAGAAAGTGTCACTGAAAGAGCAGGGAACATGGCTAAGGAGCAAAACTCGTCGAAAATGGTGTCTGTCTACGCGAAAGACCTTGATCCTCTACCTCTACATGGATCTGATCATCCAGGGATGATACTTGTGACGAATCCACTCAACGGATCGAACTATCTACTTTGGAGCCGTGTAATGCGATTATTACTTGGAGCGAAATCCAAGCTTGGATTTATATATGGCACGATTGATGTGCCTAAGGTTGAAACTGAGGCTTACGAACAGTATCAGAAGGTGGATTTTATGGTGATATCATGGTTACTCAATGCAATTTCAAAGGATATTGTTGAAGCATTCATGTATGTTAAGAGCTCGAAACAGCTGTGGGATGAACTTGCCGAATGATATGGTGAAAGTAATGGTCCTTTATGCTATCAGCTTCAGAAGGAAATCGCCAATTTCTCACAAGGTAATTCTAGTGTTACCACATATTATACTAAACTGAAATGTCTTTGGGATGAGTATGTTTGCATTGTACCAATTCCTGAATGCGTCTGTGGAGCTAACAAGATTATATGTGAGAATGACATGGATATCAAGTTGTTACAGTTTCTTATGGGGTTAAATGATGTGTTTGAACCTGTTAAGAATCAGATCTTATTGATGGATCCATTACCAACAGTAAATAAGGCCTATTCTATGATCTTAAAAAGTGAAAAGTTGAAGTTGTTACCTAGCAAGGTTATGGATCCTTTAGATACTACACCCATGCTGGCACGGGGAGCTCCTGGTAGAGAAAATACAACATATGACAGGGGATCTGGTAGAAACTCTATTTTTTTTGGTAGAGGGCGAGGTGCTACAAGGAAATCAAAGGAAGAACGTGCCAAACTGGTGTCTGATCACTGTGGATACAATGGACATGAAATGAAGGAATTTTTTAAGCTCAATGGTTATCCGGAGTGGTGTAAGGAGTTCAAGGAACAGCAGAGGAATAATCATTCAATTAACTTGGTGGAAGGAAGTGCTACTGAAACTACGCAGTCAAAACTGAAGGAAGGAGTAGAAGGAAAGAGATGTGAGACTCATGATTTTGCTGCTTTGATTCAGAAGGAGATAGCAAAATACTTGTCTGGACAAGCTGTTACTACCTCAGGGGATATACATTCATTTTCACACATTGTGGATTACTCAGGTACTATGCTTGACACACATTATGCCATGTCATTGATTCATACTCTTGGTAAACACAGTTGGATTGTAGATAGTGGTGCTAGCAGACATATATGCTATTATCCTGAGATGATTAGTGAACATGTGCTTATGCCTAGTCCTATCACAGTTCACTTGTCTGATGGTACTAATGTGAAAGTCACACATTCTGGGAGTTTGCATCTTACACATGAAATTGTGTTCACTAATGTGTTGATTGCACCCACTTTTAAGTACAACTTGTTGTCGGTTAGTCAATTGCTTGCAGATAATGGACTTCATTGTGTGCTGTCAGAATAAGTGTTGGTTGTAGGGCCCTAATGGAGAAGGGATGAAAGCAGTTGGAAAAGGCTTGGCATGTCTCTATATTTTTGAGATTTCAGTTTTTAGTGGTTCTTTAAATCATAATAAAACAGTTGATTTGGCTACTTGGCATACAAGGCTAGGGCATACTTCTCTAACTTGTTTGGAACACACAAATTTTTCTAAAGTTGTTTGTCACAAAGATGCATTGAATATATGTACTCCTTGCCATGAAGCTAAACAATGTAGGCTGTCTTTTCCAACCAGTTCTATTCAGACACATCATTGTTTTGATTAGATTCATGTTGATATATGGGGATCATACCATGATCCTCTAGTCACTAATACCTCTTATATGTTAACAATTGTTGATGATCACACAAGGGCCACCTGGATATATTTGATTAAATATAAGTCAGAAGTTGTTAAACACTTGCAACATTTTGTTAGTTTTGTGAGAACTCAGTTCGGCAAGCAGGTTAAAGGGCTTAGATCTGACAATGGAGCCGAGTTCTTGGGACATGAAGCACTGATTTGTTTTCTTCCGAAGGGATTATCCATCAAAGACCAGGCCCCTATACTCCACAACAAAATGATGTTGTGGAGTGGAAACATAGACATATATTGGAGATTGCTAGGTCCCTCTTGTTTCAGTCAAAGGTACCACAAACATTTTGGCCCTATACTCTTTTGACAGCTGTTCATATCTTAAATTCCCTGCCTAGTGCATTGTTGGGGTGGAAGTCTCCTTATGAACTACTTTATGGTGAATTGCATAAGTATGAGAGGTTCAAGGTGTTCGGTTGTCTGTGCTTTGCATCAAATTTGTGTCTGTTAATTTGGGTCCTCACAGACACAAATTTACCCCCAGAGCTAATGCTTGTGTGTTTCTTGGATATGTGCCTTGTATGAAGGGATACAGCTATATAACCTCACAACAAAGGAGATTTTTGTATCAAGGGATGTCAAATTTTATGAAGTACAATTTCCATTCCATGTAATTGCTAGCTCTTTAAAGGATATCCCTCTTCCTTTACACTTTCCAGTTGATGATCGTGCTGAAGTTGTGCCTGACCAACTTGTTGCAGACATGGATGACTCTCTTGGTAGGCGGGAGAGAATTAAACATGAGCCTCGTTGGCTTGATGACTATGTGTCCCAATATACAGTTGATGTTGATGCGATGGTATTACTCATGCAGTTGTTCATAATCCCACTGCCTATCCTTTAGAGTGTTATGCTTCCCACACTCATCCTCAATTGTCCCCTGCCTACACTGCTTTCTTGGGAAACATCACTGCTTCTGCTAGTGAACCTACTAGCTATTCTCAGGCTTCTAAGCATCAAGAATGGATCTATGCAATGCATAAAGAGATTCAAGAACTTGAGGCCAATGAAACATGGGTTCTTACACCATTACCAGCAGGAAACAAGGCTATTGGATCAAAATGGGTTTACAAGATCAAACGGCACCTGGATGGGGGCATTGAATGTTTTAAGGCACGCTTGGTTGCGAAGGGTTACCTGCAAGTTGAAGGTGTTGATTTTCTTGAGAGTTTTTCTCCTGTAACAAAGTTGGTTTCTGTTAGAATGCTCATAGCTCTGGCTACTCAGTTTCGATGGGAGTTGCATCACATTGACATTAACATTGCTATTCTCCATGGTTATCTAGATGTGGAGGTGTACATGAATCCACCTGAGGGGCATCTCAAGGCTAAGAAGGGAGAGGTTTGTTTGCTCAAGCATAGTTTATACGGTTTAAAACAGGCATCCATGTAGTGGAACCTTGAATTTTTGGACAAATTGTTGGTTTTGGTTTTGTTCAGTCACCACATGATAATTGCTTATTTGTTAAAAATGATGGAGATCAGTTTTTGGCCCTGATAATTTACGTGGATGATGTTCTTATCACTTGGACATCTGATTCCTTTATTTGTTCTCTCAAACATTACTTGGATAAGCTGTTTACAGTTAAAGATTTGGGGTGTGCGAAGTATTTCCTGGGGCGGAATTAATGCATAGTACAGAGGAAAGACACTTAAGTCAGCGCAAATATATAATGGATTTGCTCAAAGATACAGGGTTGTTGGGTTGCAAGCCCAAATCCACCCTTTTTCCACAGGGGTTTAATATTACAGATAGGGTGGTCCTGCATTTCTTGATGTGGAACGGTACCGAAGACTCGTTGGAAGGCTGTTGTATCTCAACCTCTCCCGACCTGGTATTTATTTTGTTGTTCAGCAGCTTAGTCAGTTTGTGCGTGCCCCCCTCCACGCTCATTGGGATGTGGCACTCCATCTGTTACATTATTTGAAAGGCACTGTTGCATTGGGTCTTTTCTATCCTGCTGGGGTGAGTGCCCATCTCACGACTTATTGTGATGCCGATTGGGGCACCTGCTTACTCACACGACGCTCTCTTACAAGTTACTGCATCTTCTTTGGAAGTTCCCTTGTCTCTTGGAAAACGAAGAAACAAAAGACGGTTTCGAAGTCATCCGCTGAGGTGGAGTATTGTGCCATGGCTGCTGTGGTTTGCGAGCTACAATGGCTATTGAATCTGGGAAAGGACCTCCACATTCCTCTTGCATTGTCAGTTCCCCTTTGGTGCGATAACAAAGCCGCATTGCATATTACTGCGAACCCGGTCTTCCATGAGAGGACAAACCATCTGGACATCGAATGTCACATTGTTCACAACCAATACAAAAATGGGGTCATTCTATCTCAGGATATCTCCACCTATCAGCAACCTGCTGATTTATTCACTAAAGCGCTCGGAGGCCCTATTTTTCGTATGTTTCTTTCCAAGTTAGGAATGTGTTTCTTCAGCCATATTCCTACTTGAAGAGGGTGTGTTGGGTATAAAATCATGTTTCCAGTATTACGTTTTTGTTCGTCAACATTTTAGTTAGTTGGGTTGATTAGTCATTTTACACGTGTCGCTCAGATATTGGCTAGAATGGATCTGGAGGGAAATTTGAATTGTTTATAAATTTCCTGTAGCTGCTTCTTCTTTGTGTTAGACTGAGTAAAAATTTCTTCCCATTTTTCTCTGAGTTAAATCTCAAATTACGATAAGATGGTTTTTAGTTGTTCTTCATTCTTTTCTATTTTTTGTCTGTGACCGAAAAATGGGAATCAAAAAAATATAATATGATATCTAGTTGCAACAGTATAAACGTGACAAAAGATGTATACTAGGAGAAAAATGACGAAAAATATGAACTTGTATATCCACATAAAACTAGATAAGGTAGCTTAGAAAAGATTGATTTCTTGATGACACCAAAAACAAATACTCAAAGCATATTCAGGCATCATAGAAAAAGCAAGTAATCATTTCAATTAAGGGGAGCGCTATTTGCACCCCCTTTTTATCTAAATACACCCCACTTCTAAATACACCCCCACCCCTTTTTAAAAACTCACTCATTTACTTAATACACCCCTTTATATTTCTCAATTTACCCTCCCTCCATTAAACTTAATTTCTTTCCCCAAAATTATACACCCAATCCAAAAATACTCATGCTCCATAACATTTTGGTTCCTTGTGTGCATCTAAAACCTTCCACTATCGCCATTAAATTCAAGAGTATGTGGCTGCTTGCATGTCTCTAAAATCTTCCGCCATTACCATTAAAACCTAGATTAGTTGTATATGATATCGTTTAAGCAAAGTCTCGTCAAAATTTTCCACGAAAACTTCAACTGATCCCCGTAATAACCACACACATCTGTAGCTGTAGCATATTCTAGTTCCTCTTTCTCAGTCCTCGCCCTAAAAAAAACAAATGAAAAAATAGAAAAAGAAAAAGTCATAGTAGTCAGTAGGCATGATCAAGCCTACATAAACATGACATGATCGTACATGATACGATCGTGTTCGGCATAGTGCGATGCAACATCGATTCTAAAAGTTTAGAGTTTACAATTTTTGTGGAGAAGAAGTGTGTGTGTGGGGTGGGTTCTTGAGGAAGAAGATTACAAGATTTAGAAAAAGATGAGGGGTGTATTTAGAACTTCCTAGGGTATTGAGGGTATTGTAGTCTTTTAAATTCATGGTATTTATGTAATTATAGAGGATGGGGTGTATTTAGAGGAAAAGGGGGTGCAAATATTGCAACCCTTCAATTAATCCTCATAATGCAAACAAAATAGACAGTTCTTATTGATTACAACAACGAAAAACTTAACCAACACGCAATCTCACAAGCAAAAAACTCAAGAATCTATAATTCATGGGATTGGAAAAGGCTTATGTTCACTTGGTTTTATACTATTGATTTGGGCTTCCTAGACTTGAGTTTTGTGTTGTTTTTTATTACTTTGAGTCATTTGAGTAGCCAAGCCATGTTGAGAGCCAATTATATTGAGTTTATAGTCATAGTAATGAATCGTGTATCAAAAGAAGTACAAACGAGTAAACAACTAGAGATTGATTTGAAGAAACGCCCAAACGCGTCGAAATTTCCATCATCGGCGTTTAGTATTTTGAGCATAAATCTCTCTACAAAATTGATATTGAGGTGATTCAAGTGGCTATAGAAAGCTAAGAGATAGGGATACAACTTTGATGCGGGACTCAAAACCGAATTCGGACGTTTGGATGGTCTTTGCAGTTGAGGCGAAAAACGGCGGTGGCCAAATTTTGGATGCGCCGAAGACTTAAGACCCGGCAGCTGCAGCCCTGGGTGTGTTATGTCTTGCCGCAACGCCCATTTTTGAGCGCTGCAGCGCTGGTGGGCGGATAAAACAATAAAAGTCCGATTTTGAGATCTAAAAACAGGGTACTATAAATAGATACATGGGAGGGTTGAACTAGGGCAAGAAGGAAAGGCAGGAATACACCCAAGAACACAAGAAATACATCAACTTCATCAAGGAAGAACCAAGAGGGAAGAATCGGGTCGAATCGAAGCTTGAAGATTGAAGATCAATCGAGAGATTATCCATTTCCTAAGTTTTCTCATTCTTTGTGCTTTAATCTTTTATTTTAGCTTGTCATGAATATGAACAATTTGTCTATGGGTTGTTTATTTGTAATGAGTAGCTAAACTTCTTGTGATTTTCGGGTTTTGAAGTAGATTAGTTGAACTCTTGTTGAATGTTTTAATCTTAATGAAGCTATTGTCTTGAAGCCTATTTGAGTACTTTGTTCTTATTCTTGTTTTATCATTTGGCCAATGATTTAACATGTTTGATATATTGATTCATAATTCGAGAGATGAGTTTCGATATTAGATCTTGAGTACTTGACATGAATATTTGCATAATCGAGAGGTTTGTGAATATTTGTGAGGATATATGATCTTTTGTGCATTTGGGAGTTGTTATCTTATGTTGAGTAGAGATGCTAGCATAGATATTTCAATCTACACTTTATATACATCTCGAGAGGGAGGATAAAATACCATTGTGATCGTCTTATAGGTGTAGTGATAATGACTTTGACTTTGATTAAATCGGACAACAAGAGGAATATTAATTGAAACCATAACCCGGGAATCCATTTCATTCCCTGGATAATTCCACTATTCTTAGTATCTTGTGTTTTTGTGGTTAATCTTGCCTTTACTTCTATAACAATTATCAAATTTCGATCGTCTAAATAAAAATAAGACTATCTTAGTTCAATACTTAGCGCATAAATTTATTAGTCTCCGTGGATACAACCTTGCTTACCCTATTCTATAAACTACACCGTACACTTGCGGTGAAGCTAAAAATAAGGCGAACAAGTTTTTGGCGCCATTGCCGGGGACTAATACATTTTTTGGTGCTAATATTGCGATAGATAGAATTATTCTTAATTTAGACATTTTTTTTATTTTTTTCATTTTTCTTTTGTAAATTCTACTTCTACAATGCTTGATTTGTTTCTTTGAATTGGTATAGGTGCACCTATTCGGATGGAAGAGGCAAAACCATCTTTGGAAGACGCCCTCATTTCATTCATGAATCAAACGACTTCATTTATGAGTCAAATAAATTTATTCATGAGGGAAATGAGAAATAGCCTTACCAAAAACGAAGCAAAGATGGACAAGATGAAGTTGCAATTGACACAATTAGCCAATACTATGGATTCACAATTGAAAAATCTCGAGACTCAAATGGGCCAATTAGTTACAATAGTTGGTGGGCAACATCAAAAGAGCCAATTTTTAAGCACCACTGAAGCCAACTCGAAGGAACAATCTAGTGCCATTCATCAAATGAGTGGTACCGAATACGAGAAGATGAAGATCCTGGAAAAGCAAGAAAGTTCGGAACCAAACACGGATTGTGTGTTTATGCACTTTCAGCCCATGTGTGGTACCGAAAAGGAGCAAAAACAGGACAAGGAACACACGAACCATGTGTGTACGCCCGTGCATTGCGTGTATGATATAAGAAAACTATTTCAAAATGAGACAAGCACGGAATATGCGTACACGCACGGACAACATGAGCATAACCCAGATCAAAATGTTCCAACACCAGGACTCTTGTACGTGCTTGGAAATCCCAAGTATGTATTACTAGATGCAAACAGAGCAAAAATGGTTCTTGACCACGATCCAAAACAGCTAATATATGCATTCAAAGGTGGTACAAATCAAAATTAACAGGCGTCGAGCTAAAGACGTTAAATATAGCGCTTGTTGGGAGGCAACCCAACGGTTTGTGGTGTGATTTTTATTTTATTTTATTTTATTTTTGTTCGTTTGTTTTCTTATAAAAAAAGAGAGAAAATTACGATTTTACTTAGCGACCACACACGGGCGGGCGTGCGTGAACGCACGGCCCGTGCGTGATTGAGTGAATGGAGATGTTGCTACGGCCCCACACACGGGCAACCCGTCTTGAGGAGACGCCAAGGAGGGCAAGAATCGCCGCCACCTCCATAATAAATTAGGTCCAATCCACGATGTTTTTATTGAAATTCTATCTTCTCTTACGTGCGATATAATTTCATTTAAGTTTGGGGGAGAGAGAGCTATTTTGATATGAGATGTGTTGATAAAAAAAATTGTATTTTTGTGTGTTTTCATATAGTTGCATGTAAAGCATTTTAGGTTGCATTTGCATTAAAGACGTTCTTGTTTTAACACGTTTATTGTTTTCATAGATTTTAAGGAGTGAGTTGACCGTGTGCGACGAGACTTGATGCTTATATTTTTGAAAAACAAATTGTATTGTTTTGATTGGGTGTTGAGTATGAGTTGATTGAGCCATGAATAGATGACATTGAGCATGTGGATATTGAGAACATGGTTTGATGCTTTGAATTACGTATTTGCAAGCCTATGAGCTTTTGAGCCTTTACTGCTTTCATCATATGCAGTCTTGTTGTTAATTTGAGTGTATCATTCATGTTGTTAGAATTCAAGAACTTGCTCTGGTATCTCTGTCAAGGTCACATGTTGTATGCGAAATGTGAAAATGATCAAAGGCCATTTTTGTTAGCCCTTCAAGCCTTTTGCTTACCTAATGATAATATTGAAATCCCTAGTTAGCCAACTTGAGCCTATTGCCTAATTTTTGATAGCCACAATTCAAGCCTTAACTTGATAAATCTTTTACCCAAAACTTGAGCGTATAACATTGAGTAAAGGGATTGAATAAGGGTGGATGGGTAAAATCAAAATTTTAGAAGATGGTGTTAGAGTTGGTTGATGGGAAGAAAAGGAGGAGAAATGAAGTGTTGAAAACTCGTATAAATGTCGGAAAAAAAATCGACTTTGTAAATGAGTTTCATTTAAATGAACTTGGGGGCTAAGGATTGTAATTTGAGGTGATTCTCAAAAGAAAGAAAGGAGATGGAGATAAGAGGAGTTGATGAAAATGAGAGATGATTTGAGTAGCATATTGAGCTTTAATGTAGATGATTTATATGCTCACCGGTCTATACGCTCGAGTTTGAGTCACTCTATCCATATTTTCCTACCCTAACCAAAGAACCTTCATTACAACCAAAAAAAAGTCCTTTTTGATTCACAAATTGCATACATTCTAGTGGCGGAGATATGAGACGAATTGCAAGCCTATGGTAATTTTGCGACATTGAATTGATTTGAGCGTAAACACGTCCTATATTCATTCGAGATGAGAGTATACACTTGATCTTTGAGAGACGTGATTCTTAGCATTTACCATGGTTTCTTTGATGTATGCTCTATGTTAGATGTTTGAGGCTTGGTTGATTCGTTGTTTGACACCTATGATGAACAATATGAATTTTATGGAGTTGTTGTGCGTTTTACTTTTCATTACTCCTAGTCATGTTTTATCTTGTTTCTAAAAGCGTTGACCGGGACGGCCAATAGTTTAAGTTTGGGGGTATTTGTTCACTTGGTTTTATACCATTGATTTGGGCTTCCTAAACTTGAGTTTTGTGTTGTTTTTTATTATTTTGAGTCATTTGAGTAGCCAAGCCATGTTGAGAGCCAATTATATTGAGTTTATAGTTATAGTAATGATTTGTGTATCAAAAGAAGTACAAACGAGCAAACAACTAGAGATTGATTTGAAGAAATGTCCAAACGCGTCTGAAATTTCCATCACTGGCAGCGTTTAGTATTTTGAGCATAAATCTCTCTACAAAATTGATATTGAGGTGATTCAAGTGGCTATAGAAAGCTAAGAGATAGGGATACAACTTTGATGCAGGACTCAAAACCGAATTCGGACGTTTGGATGGCGCTGCAGCAGCAAGGGAGGCGAAAAATCGGCAGTGGCCAAATTTTGGATGGCGCGCAGAAGACAAGACCCGTGACTGCAGCGCCAAGGTGTGTTATGTCTTGTTATTTGCAACGCCCATTTTTTTGCAGCTTTTGGGGCGGATAAAACAATAAAAGTCCGATTTTGAGATCTAAAAACAGGGGTACTATAAATAGATACATGGGAGGCTTGAACTAGGGCAAGAAGGAAAGGTCGGGAATACACCCAAGAACACAAGAAATACATCAACTTCATCAAGGAAGAACCAAGGGAAGAATCGGGTCGAATCGAAGCTTGAGGATTGAAGATCAATCGAGAGATTATCCATTTCCTAAGTTTTCTCATTCTTTGTGCTTTAATCTTTTATTTTAGCTTGTCATGAATATGAACAATTTGTCTATGGGTTGTTTATTTGTAATGAGTAGCTAAACTTCTTGTGATTTTCGGGTTTTGGAAGTAGATTAGTTGAACTCTTGTTGAATGTTTTAATCTTAATTGAAGCTATTGTCTTGAAGCCTATTTGAGTACTTTGTTCTTATTCTTGTTTTATCATTTGGCCAATGATTTAACATGTTTGATATATTGATTCATAATTCGAGAGATGAGTTTCGATATTAGATCTTGAGTACTTGACATGAATATTTGCATAATCGAGAGGTTTGTGAATATTTGTGAGGATATATGATCTTTTGTGCATTTGGGAGTTGTTATCTTATGTTGAGTAGAGATGCTAGCATAGATATTTCAATCTACACTTTATATACATCTCGAGAGGGAGGATAAAATACCATTGTGATCGTCTTATAGGTGTAGTGATAATGACTTTGACTTTGATTAAATCGGACAACAAGAGGAATATTAATTGAAACCATAACTTTGGGAATCCATTTCATTCCTGGATAATTCCACTATTCTTAGTATCTTGTGTTTTTGTGGTTAATCTTGTCTTTACTTCTACAACAATTATCAAATTTCGATCGTCTAAATAAAAATAAGACTATCTTAGTTCAATACTTAGCGCATAAATTTATTAGTCTTCGTGGATACGACCTTGCTTACCCTATTCTATAAACTACAACGTACACTTGCGGTGAAGCTAAAAATAAGGCGAACAGCTTAACAAAAAGTCAAGGACAAGCAGAGCAATAACAGCTGCATAAAATTTCAACCAGAAAATGGTGAAGCCCCTAAGCATGCCTAACCTTCATTAAAAAGGAAAAAACCACATAATTGTCAAGTAAATGTTGGCCAGGAAAGGAAATAATCCTTTTAAAAGCCAATTACTTATGTCTCAGCTCAACAATCTCAGCTTCTGAGGTAGCTAATCTCTGATGGGCATTTTCTTCCACTTCAATTGGAACTTTAACTCGCAACTCCAACTTGTGTTCTTCTAAAGAAGACTTAAGGCACTGAACATGAGCCAATGCCTTGATCTCAAAACTTTTAGCTTCACTAACTTCCTGCATATGACACACATTGGTTAAAAGATAGGATATGAATCTAATTTGCTATTTAAGGAGAATTTCCTAAACTAATTCAAATAGATCCTGGAAGATGATCTCAAAGCTTAACAACTTAAGCCCATCAATTAAAATAAACATACAATTAACATGTTTCTACTTCGTGCTTTCATGAAATTGCTTGAAGAAATTAATAGTGATAATGATAGCAGCAAATTTTTGAAACCCAAATTGCCTATCTATTTGGATATGCTTTATTTGTGTTTACCTGGTTGTTATAGGTGTTAGCAAATAAACACATATATTTGCAAATAATCACGTAATTAGGAATCGATGATACCTTTCAATTAGGTAGTGGAAATAATCACCGATTCACTTTCGTTGACCCTTGATCTTGATAGCTCGTCTACAAGCCTTCCAAACTGCACTCGAGTATAAAACGCACTTCACCCTGATCAACGTGAATACTACTTGATCACCCACAATTGCTCCACACCTTAAACCCTTAGGAGAATATTGGTGATCCTCAAAGAGAGACTTATAAGCATAATTGATCTATCAAATAAGGATGACTAAATGGGATTTTGCCAATGTTGTTAAATTGCTTCTGCATTCGTATCAATTCTTGCATTCACAGCATGTCTATATATAGTGCAAGATTATCATGGGCTCATGTATTGCACATGCTGTTTTTTTCTTTTTGCATATGGGCATTTTCTTTTTGATGCCCTTTTTCTTTTTTGCATATGGACAATACATGCTGCACATGGCACCACATCTCCCGCTCATATTTGATCAGAATCATATCCCATAATCTCTTTTTCATACAAGGAATAAGGTGTGCGAACCAAGCGAAAAAAAACGAGGAGAATTATATTAAGTCATTACCCAACTAATATGACTCTGCAACTCGCTTTTTTACCCCAATCTACGTGGTTGCACCCGATCAAACCCCTTTAATCCCTTAATATGTATCCAACATGTTTGATCTCCTAAATATGTATCTACGCTCATGACTATGTCAAAACATATTTTCAACAAAGTCGGCCGCCTATGAGCCATAGAACATAAGTGCATTACCAACATAGTTTTTCCTCGGCCTCTCATGTCAATCAGTTTGGTCTTAACAGCTTTCCTAGTCATGCTCTGGCAGACCGAATTAATCTTGATCATTGGATACATGCTAAAGTAGCATCATCAAGCTTACACATCATGACAAAGTCTGGGGTCCCAAAGGGTATTTATAAACACAATAAGAGCTCACACAATGACGTAGCAGGGATCAATTCAGTCACTCATCTTACAAGGTCGATGTAAAGCACATGTACTATGAATACATGTTATGATAGATCTCCCACTAAGCTTGGGCATGTCATGCTCCAAATATCATACAAGTTTTAGTCCAGTCGCTCTTCTAGCGTCTGACCTGCGTATTACAGAAGTTTGTCTCTGCAACATCTTCTGACAATTTGCACACTTGGCTACAAACAGACTTTTATGATATTTGGACGTACTCCATTCTCGATCAAGTATGATCTCATCTTGGCCTCATGCGAAGGAGACTATTGTTAAACTTGAGCCTTTCACGTTATTTCTAGCATGACGATGATCAGTCGCATCTTTCTCATTTGTGCGAACATGATCAATGAGTCTCATCCTGCTCGCTACCAAAGCGCCAGGGCGATTTCCCCTGTGAGTGGGTCAATCTAAGTCTGGTGACATTATCAATCATTAAACACAGTACTCTTACAGACTAATAAGAATAAAAAACTTATTAATCGGTAAAATATTGATACAGGCTCACAATTTTAAATCTTACACAGTCCCATACTTTTAACATGCCTTTGGAACACATCTCTGCGCAAAGGCTTAGTAAAAGGATCTGGTGTCGATATGCTTGGTCCTCCCATGATACTTGGGGTCTTTAGCATATGCTAGTGCAGAGGTGTTGTCACAATATACAACAACTGTATCATCAACATGCGTTGTTATGCGCAGACTCTGGAGAAATCTTCTCAACCAGATTGCCTCTTGTACTGCCAATGTACAAGCAATATATTCAGCTTCCATGTTGGATAAAGCGATACAAGGTTTCTTCTTACTACACCAAGTGATGGTAGCACCTCCCAATAAGAATGCATATCCCGATGTGGATTTGCGTTCATCTCTATCCTCCGATCCATCGGCATCGCTATACCTAACTAGCTTTAAACTACCCCCATGATAGCATAATGAAAGATCACTTGTTCCTTTCAAATATCTAAGTATCCTCTTGACAGCAGCCCAATGGGTGCGCCTATGATTTTTTTGATATCTGCTCACCATTCCCACTGCAAACCATATGTCTAGTCGAGTACACGTCATTGCATACATCAGACTTCCTATTTCATTTGCATATGGAACCTTAGCCATGCATTCTTTTTCTTCATCTATTTTTGGGCATAAATCTTTGATGAGAACGCAAGTCTTTTCCATGGGTGTGTCAACAGGTTTAGCATTATGCATACGAAACCGTTCTAGAATCCTATTGATATAAGTCTGTTGAGACAAACTTAATAATTTCCTAGAACGGTCTCAGAGTATCCTAACACCAAGTATGTATTCTGCTTCTCCCATGTCCTTTATCTCAAATGTAGAGGACAACCACTCTTGTGTGGCGACAATCATCTCCATGTCATTTCCAACCAATAAAATATCGTCCACATACAGTGAGAGAATCAAGAATTTTCTCCCACTTCTCTTGACATACACACAGTGGTCTTCTTCGATAATCGTAAAGCTTATTGAGGTGATAGCTCGATGAAATCGATAGTACCACTATCTGGATGATTGTTTCAGTCTATAAATGGAACGCTTTAAGTGGCATACTTTGCGTTCTTGTCCCTTCTGTTGAAACCCTTTAGGTTGATCCATAAAGATCTCTTCATCCAGTTCTCCGTTGAGAAATGTTGTCTTCACATCCATTTAGAATAATTCCATATTAAGGTGGGCGACAATGGCCAAAATAAGGAGAATTGAGGCAAACCTCACCATTGGGAGAATGTCTCTTCGTAGTCTACACCCTCTCTTTGAGTATAACCCTTCGCCACAAGACGAGCTTTATACTTGTCGATCGACGCATCTTCCTTGCTCTTGACCTTAAGAACCCATTTGTTCCCAATGGTCTTGCGTTTAGGTGGAAGATCAACTAGCTCCCAAACTTGGTTCTTAGCCATCAAGCTCATTTCTTCTCCATAGCAATTATCCACTCTTTAGCATTAGGAGAAGTAATAGCCTTTTGATAGGTAACTGGCTCATCAATATCCATAGAAGCACACATGAAAGATTCCCCCTAAATTTCAAAACATCGTCGGGGTACTATTCCACGATTGATTTGACGCATAAGTGGATTTTGAGAGTCTTCTACCAGTGGGTCACTCCCACTGACTCAAGGACCACTATCATTGTTCCCATCGATAACTAGATGAGATTTTGAAGTCTCACCCTCGCCAGGAAGCGGAGCATTGTCCTTGGGATCTTGCAACTCATACAGTTCTAGATTCCCTCTTACTTCTCGATTGTTGGAAATTCCTCCTCGAGGAAGTTAACATCGCGGGATTCAATTTCAGTCATTCCTCCATCAGGATGTTCACCGTATATCATATAGCCTTTCGAGTGATCATAATATCTTATAAAGACATGTTTGATCGCTCTAGGACCAAGCTTCCCATGCTTATGAGAAGTGTTGTGAACAAAACCAGCTGACCCCCAAGGGCGCAAGCTTTCTAAATTAGCTTTCTGCCATGCCACAACTCATATGGTGTCGTAGGAACTGACTTTGAAGGCACACGATTTAGTATGTAGGCAGCAATCAAAATCGCATCTCCCCAAAAAGATATTGGAAGATTAGCTTGCGCCATCATTGATCTGGCCATTTCTAGAAGTGTCATGTTCCTTCTCTATTCAACCCCATTTTATTGCGGAGTATATGGAATAGACAATTGTCTTATAATCCTTTTTTCTTCACATAATTGTCTGAATTGATCAGAAAGATATCCTTGCCCTCTATCAGTACGTAAAACTTTGGTTTCGTTCTCTTTGGTTCTCAACCTCCACCAAGAATCGCTTAAAATAGACAAGCACTTCTGACCGATGAGACAAGAGATAAACTGACCCATAGCGTGAATAATCATCAATGAAAGTGAGAAAATAGGATGCACCGTGTCGTGCCCTCACGTTCATAGGCCCGCAAATATCTGAGTGGACTATTTCAAGAGGATTAGTAGACCTCTTTGCTTTACCAAAAGGCTTCTGACAGGCTTTTCCTGCCAGTCATGGTTCACACATAGGAAGGTTGACTTTAGCGAGTGGGCCTAAAAGACCTTCTCGAGCTAACCTAGTCAATCTTTCTTGACCAATGTGTCCAAACCTCGCATGCTATTTAACAGAATCAGAGATAACATCAACAGATGAAGAAACAAAGAAATACATTCACTGGATAATTCTAACATGAAAAATCCATTACAAATAAATCCCACACCATAAAGTTCATTACCAAGAAAAATGGATAACTTAGCTTGATCAAACAGGAAAGAAAAACCATGTCTTAAAAGTGCTGAAACTGAAAGTAAATTATATCGAATGATCGGTGCGTAAAGTATATCACTAAGGAGTAGCTCGCGCCTAGTGCTAAGCTTGACCTGGTATGACCCAACTCCAACAACCTCCTCTTGTGAGCCATTACCCATAGCAATATAATGGCTGCATGCCGGCACTGGATGATAATCTACAAAACTTGCTCTATCTCTTGTCACATGTTTGGTTGTTCCGGAATCTACAATCTAACCATGGAGAGAGTTAGCAACAAAAATATGTGAACAAACAAAAGAGTTGAAAGAGCTAGGAGCGGGTTTTACCTTATTTGGCTCAATGCAATCATGAGCAAAGTGACCCGGCTTTCCACAGTTAAAGCAAATATTTTTCTTCTTCCCGCCCCTTTTACCACGTTGACGTTTCGTGGCCTTTTCACCTTGTGGGCCCAAGTTTTGGTTCTTACCACTACTCTGTCCGGCACCCTTATGCTTGTTCCCACGTTTGCCTTTGATAGGCTTACGTTGACCAGCGTGTGCGACAAAAGCAGTTGTATGTGCTCACTCCGCCTCTTGACGGTCAGCCTCAAGCCCAATATGACTAGCGACACTATCAAAAGTTTGGATTTGCTCGTTATGAGTGAGCACAAGCTTAACGTGTCCCCAAGTCTGCTCAGGTAGCGACCTTAGGACAACCAAAACTTGTTGTTCATCAGTGAGCCTTCCAGCATTTTGAAGTTCACGAATCATATCCTTCATCACATCAAGAAGATGACTCATTATGTGTTTTGGGTCAAGTACGTACTAGTTAAACTTAAGGGTAAGAGCCCACAATCTCGTTGCCGAGGTAGTACCGTACGTGAACTTCAAGCCTTCCCACAGCTCCTTAGCTGTTGGATACTTTTTGAACTCACGGATCAAATGGTCATGCATGCAGCTCAACATAGTATAGTGCGCACTCCTATCCTGATCTACCCATTTATTGTACACATCCAAATCGCGACGATATTGGGCATTCTGTCCATTTTCCGGCTCAGTTGGCATATCCATAACAGTGGTGAGATGATCAAGGTGTTTCATATGGTGCCACACAAATTGAATTTTTCGATGCCACATGGCATAGTTTTGGCCATCAAGTTTGCCAGAGCTATAAAGGTCAGAAAAAGCAATTTGGGCATCCATGATTGTATATAATGCACAATATGTTAGGTACTGGTCTAATTTAAAGATTTCTATTCGAATTCAAATAAAATTTTATTATTTTTTTAAATCAATGAGATCGAAAATTCACCGCCAAAGGCTAATAATTATCTCCCACCGAGTTAAAGACAATAATAAAATATTAAATAATCCACGAATAGAAACATTGTCCATTATAATCATGCATATAAATAGCATAAAATAATTGGGTGACGTTTGATGCTCATGTCAAGACAATTTTTCGGCCTATGGTGGTGATAAACAAAACATACCCAAAAGTACATAGCCCAAAAAATGGTCCCTCTAATACATCAGTGCTAAAAAAATAATAATAACTGAAATTACAACTTTTATGGACCTACTACAAAATTCCAGGAATTAAATAATTTGGGACTTTGTGTCACTACCATCTCCAAAAAACTATCTCTTAATAATTAACTAACTAGCCACATAAACATGAGCACCCAAAAATGCCAAATACCCATTCACACATAAGATTGCATAAAACACATATTGCAATTAATATATACGTGATATTATCAAATGATAAGGCTCGAAAAATAAAAAATTGCCAATTCTATTTCAGCAAAAAGAATACTATTGGCATTAAGTGAACATCTAATTTATTGTCATAAAAAAACCGAGTTCAACTGTTCGAAAATAATATTTATTCTCGCGCTGACAACAGGCGTGATATATGTTGGGAAATTTATTTTAGATTTTGATGAATGCCATGTAAAACTTAGACTAGAAAGTTGGCACCCCATTTTTCTTGTAATTTGTATTGTAATAGGTAGGGAACATTGTCGTGAGTCAAGTCGGATATGCCTGGACATACAAGAAGTCAACTGAAGAATGGGATGAAGACTCCGCTGTGAAGCAGCTGAGTGTGGCAAGGAAGAGATATCAAGAACTCAACTGAAGGAGTATCAGCTGTGATACAGCTGTATGAAGAGTCAGTCAAGTGAACCAAAGAAGCCAAGCCAAGTCAAGTTGAAGTGATAGATGAGTCTTTCAATCATTGGAGCAGACTCAAGTCACCTGGGGAAAAGGCAGCTGCAAAGAGGAGTTAACTGAAAAGAATTCATTGCACAAAAGTCAAGAATGTTACTTAATCAAGTAATACTTCCATGTTGCCATGTCTTAAAGTGCTCGATCGAAAGCGTGCAAAAGGAATAAACGATGGGAAGCTAATTGCACCTTGTGTCGAACACGGAAATCGCAAAACATTTAATACGAGGAAATGTCAACATCAAGGATCGCAACAAGACAAGCCTAACGAACACAAGTGACTTTTGAAAATCATCCTATCTCTTCAACAGGCGATTTTTGAAAGTTCACTATAAAAGGCCGAGGAATCACTTTGAGAAAAGGTTACCCGAACCACGAACATTCAAGCTATTATTGAATTGTAACCTAAAAAATATTCTCAAGTTATTCAAGCAAATCCTCAAGCCTAAATTTTGAAGGAAATCGATCCAATACCAAGTGTGAAGGAAAGACAACTTCAAAGCTGTTGAGAGGAAACTTTTGAAGAATCAAAAGGGTTCTACATTCAAGGAGGATTGTAGAAAGGTTCAAGAGTCGAACCAGTCTCAAGTTATTGGAGGGCTTCGTGATCAAATCCGAAGCTTTCGAGCAAGTGAGTGAAGTAGCAAAGGCCAGCAATGAAGAAGCCGAGTCGGACGAGAAGCCAATTGTGTGACCAAGGCATCTCTGCAGACCGAGTCCCAAGGAGGATCAAGTTTGTGTGATCAAGACATCAGATACGGACCGATAACCACTTTGTGCTCGATCAATACTTAGTGGATTCCTCCAGGAGTTGGAGAAGAGAGGAGTAGAATAATTATCCCATCTTGAACCTCTATAAAAATTATTGTGTCATTTACATTTCAAAGATTTAATTTCGCATATCATTTTATATCTGTGATAATTTGATATCCAACCGATAATTAACAAAGTGCTAAAACCAAGTGTTAAAACAAACTTAAACCAAATTCAAGGGTGTTAAGTCTTCCAATGAAAATTTCATCACAACCAAGTTAAGGTTTAGACTAAACAAAGTGAGTTATTCTATCAACAATGACTCAATCAGTGCGTTGAGTGGCTAACTCTATTTGGTTAACTAACTTAGCTATTCCTCAAGGACTTAGCTATGTATTTAACTCGTAATATTTTAAAAGGACTAAAATCAAAAAGTTGGTAAGGTTTATTCAACTCCCCTTCTAAACCTTACTCACACCCCTTAGGACCTACAATATACAACAGATTGCAAAACAAAAAAAACAACAAACTTGAAATTTTATTCAGGGCTCATTTAAATCCCACTCTTACAAGGTGTCAGATTGGTTAAAAAAAACGAGCCAAGACTTAACTCAATATAAAGTTACAGCATTTTTCAAGAATTGTTAACATTATGGCGCAGAAAACGAGGTCTTTATTTGAAAAACAATTGTACTGAGACCAATTCATCAAAGAATAAGATCAGATTACCATTCTTATCTCACATACATGTATATGCACACAATCCAAGGCTAAATGTGTTTTTCTTAGAGAATTTTCGAATTGCCATAACTATTTCATTTTCTATCGGATTAATATGCACAATATATCAAATTAATACTCTCTTCAAGATCTACAATTTGATACTAATATTGCTTACTAAACAAATAGTCACAGTTTCGATTTTTTTTTTTTTTAAAAAAATCTTGTATAATTAAAAATTTAAAACATACTCCATACACAAATTCGAAAATGTGAAATGGACGAGAACGAGCCTTAATGACTCTGATACCAGCAAATAAACACATATATTTGCAAATAATCACGTAATTAGGAATCGATGATACATTTCAATTAGGTAGAGGAAATAATCATCAATTCACTTTCGTTGACCCTTGATCTTGATAGCTCGTCTACAAGCCTTCCAAACTGCACTCGAGTATAAAACACATTTCACCCTGATCGTTGTGAATACTACTAGAGCATCCACAATTGCTCCACACCTTAAACCCTTAGGAGAATATTGGTGATCCTCAAAGAGAGACTTATAAGAATAATTGATCTATGAAATAAGGATGACTAAATGGGATTTTGCCAATGTTGTTAAACTGCTTCTGCATTCGTATCAAATCTTGAATTCACAGCATGTCTAAATATAGTGCAAGATTATCATGGGCTCATGTATTGCATATGCTGCCTTTTTCTTTTTGCATATGGGCATTTCCTTTTTGATGCCCTTTTTCTTTTTTTGCATATGGCAATACATGTTGCACATGGCACCACAGTAGGCATATCTTACTAGTATAAATTATGTAAATAATCAATAAAAAATACACAACTCTTCAGACTTTCAGATTCTTATAGGGTATCAGTAAATTCACAAAAAATGTCCCAATCTTCATTTTTATTTTTCTCTGTTGTCTACTCTACTCTCTTTTCTCCCGCTAAAACCAATCAATGGCTTCCTCAACCTCATTTGTTCCTACTGTACTACCGATAAACAGTGCTAAATGTTTTGTAATTATTAGTATTATTATTCACAACACCAATTATCTCACGTGGCATACCCAAATGATTCACTATTTTACATTCACCGATTTAACTAGCAACATAAATGGCACCATCCCTATGCCTCCAAAGAAAGAGCGTAAGAATTTCTTGAATAGGCTCACGGCTCACTTTTATAGATGCGTCACTATGTACATTACCTTTACGCTCTCTGAATCTCTTTCTCACCAAGCAATAGGCCACACTACTGCTTCTTCTCTCTGGGCGTTTCTAAAAACTTCCTTTTCAACAGCAATCTTTAGCACGTAAATCTCTTCTTCACGCACAATTACACTCTTTAGCACGTAAATCTCTTCTTCACGTAAATCATATTCTTAACTTTTGTTGATTGGTTTGGATGGTTTGCCTTTTGAATATTTTCCTTTTGTAAGGACTATTGAAAATCTTACTTATCCACCATCCTTTTCAGATCTCACTGCTAAATTACTCACTTTCGAACAACGTACTCTACTTGATGATACCTCCAAGTCCCTCTCTGATTCCTCTTCTATCTTTGCTCTCAATATGTAACCCAAATCCCTCTTTTTCTCTAAACCCAACCTTCTTCCCACTCCCCCCATTTTTTGGCTTGCTCCATTCAGTCTTTCATCATAAAAACAAAAACCAAATAGAACCTGCATAATGCAACACTGAGGAATTCTAACCTTGAATCAATTGTTTGGTGTCCATAAATTTCCAGAAAAAGCTTCTTATATATTTCAGTTACTTTTCAATCTCTGATTTGCACCCAAAAATTATATTTTTTATTGCAGGTTTCTAATCAAATCTCTCTATTTTGTGAAAACAAGTGTTGCAAATAAAACTCGTCTCCATATCAAAAACCACAACTACACTATACAGGACCTTGTACCTCTTCTGACAAAAATCTAATGTCACATTTAAAATTAAGCTGCAATCTGGTAATACGTTATCACGAGATGAAAGAATAACTATAATATTAGCCCAATGCAATAGAAATCATGTCTCCTAATCTCTATAAAACACAAGCAATACCTCATACCACTTGCTTGCAATTTCTACATTTAAGCATTTTCATGAGCTGATCTGGAAGTCATAACCTCCAATTCCTTAGCTTGTAGAAACACATACATATATATATATATATATATATATAATATGTAATTGTATAAATCAACGGACTAAGATACAGACTGAAAAATACGAATTTAAGTATAAAGAATGCAAATGAGAGTCCAAAAGAATGCATTCAACTTCCTCTAAAGGAAAATAGGGAAGAACACCCAATAAAGCTGACAAAAAAAACAAAAGACTTTATGCTGGAATTTATAGTTGACTGTCCTTATCCATCAGCGAACTGGGCTGAATTCATGTTCAATAAGCTGAATAAGAATGTACTACATTATGAAGTGATGGCAGGGTATGGGTTGGTTCTTGGGTACTTGCTGGAGAAGAGTGGTTTGCCACTAATGAAGGGGAAACCTTTTCATGTAAACAAGAGATTGTTTCGAGGCAATCAATCAACTACCTAAAACAAAGCTCAAGGAAAGAAAAAGGGCACTTATGTGGGGAAAACATCATAAAATGAGCCAGTTGCCCCAGTTCTAATGAAGAGAAGGAAAATGGCTCTTTGCAAGCCGGGTGCTCTGAAGAAGTAGAAGACTCAACCCAAGAGTCGATAGCGTGTTGAGCCAAATAAGCCAGCTATGGCAGCTAACTCCAAATCCACTGAATTATGTGAAACTCCACTCAAAGTTCGTTCAAAGACAGTGGAAGATTGGCCATTTGTACGGGTTGCCCGCATATTACAAGAATCCACTGTCGAGCCGAGGATGGAGGCAACTGCTAAGAATGTCGAGTAAATAACTATTTAGACTGTTGCTAAGTCTCTTGGCGAGGCTAGGCTGGAAGGGGAGAAGGCCTGGCTGTGCAAAATGTTGACTCTTTGCCAGCTAACTCAGTGTCTGAAGAATATCTCTCCTCTATATATCATGAGGAGATGAAGAGGATATCTTAATAGATTAGGTGGAAGTTGAGCAAGAATAATCCAATTTCTCAACTTCTTGAACAATTTTTCAATGCGTCAAGCTTTGGACCAAGAATATAAGTAAAACACTCTGTAAAAGAAAAGAAGAGAGTAGAAGGAGAAGGAGTAGGAGAAAAGAAAGTCTACAATTGGGTCTCATAGTTCTATGTTTGGGACAACTGTTGACCAACTATGTGAAACTGATGAGGAGAAAATTGAAGAAATCGAGGCCACTGAGATGTGATAAGCCATACGTGAATCGAAGGAGATGGCCGAGCAACAACAACAAATTGGGCAAGGGGAATTTTCATCCCCTACCCAAACTATTGGGGTTGTGCTGAGAGAAACAATTGCAATCTCATCGCCAACACACTCCCATTCACCTCCAAAAATTCAATATCAAGGTGAAACCACAGTTGATATTTCTAGAGAAGGAGTTGGAAACTCAAAGTGGTATAAATTTGGTTGAGGCCAGTGAAGAGGATGAAGCTGATATGAATGTAAGTGTGGTGGACATCAAGGATGATGATCAAGAAGATGGTGCTGGTGTGGGAGAGAGCACACTTACCTTAAATCCTCATGTGGAAGAAGCAATGTTGTCATCAGTTGAGATTGGGATCACAGTCGAGCCGATAGAGAAGGCTGTTGTTAAGACAGTAGAGACAGTACCAGCTGCTGCATCAGAAATAGCTAAATCGCCCCTACCAGCGAACCCCATTGAAACTATTAATCAGCCAGCTGTTGAGAAAACTGAGATAGGGATAGCTGAGAAAACTGCTATTAATAGCCCAACAATTGAGACTGTTGAGCAAAATATAGTCAAAGAGATACAGATTGATGATGTTCCAGTGGTGGATACTACTGAAAATGAGGTAGGTGAAGAAGTAGTTGTTGAAGGAGTAGGGATGGAAGTGGATGCTTCAGTAGTTAAGACTGTTGTGAGAGAAGTTGAAAATGTAGAAATCCCAGCAGTTGAGACTGCTGTGGAAGAAAATGTGGTGGAAAAAGAGAAGGATTTGGGTAGAAAGGCAGTTGAGCCACCAGTTGATCCTATGCAAGTTGATGAAACATCTTATACATATAATGAAAATGTTCTGAATTCAATTGATTGAAATGGTGAAGAATCTGAGGTTTCTAATTCTCAGATGGCTTCTAGAGACACAATTGTCGAGATGGACATCGATGACACAATTAAGTCTAAACCCAAAAGAAATAGATCAAGCAGCAGGTTCAACTTTGCATAGTATACCTTTGTGCTAGTTGATCCTCTCCCTTAACCTGCTAGATCACAAACAAGTGATGTTGTTGGACAACTGATGGACAAAAACAAAAGGAAATAGAATCTGCTGATGCTAGTGAAGTTGTTAACACAATTGATGCACATCCAGCTGAGCAGGCTAACACAACTGCTCGTATTGATGAAGCTAAACTAGCTAAGGCACAAATAGTTGCACGCCATGGAGAATAGGCAAGGAATCCCATATGAGATGAAACGAGATCTTCCTCAACTTTTAAAGATGATTTAGATGAGAAAGAATGGTTTTTCTTGATGAAATTCGTGATGAAGAGTCGTCTGCAAGCATGTCTCATTCTAGTGATTGTATGTTTGTCGAAGAACCTGCTTAGCCCACAAAGACTAGATTGATTCCACTTTATTCCCAAGGCCAACCATCTGAGTATGATTTTTCTTCTGGGACCAATAGTCAATTGGCCAACGAGCTAAGCAAAACCTTCAGGTATGTGTTTGGGAAAATGGACGCAGTGGAACCTGGGTTCACTGATGTCTATTTGAGGATTGATAATCATGATGACAATGTTATACGAGATCAACACGGATTTATGTTGAAAATCAAAGAATAGACAGTTGAGACGAAGGCTCTTCGAAGGGAACAAAAAGTAAAATTTCAAAGGCCATTCATTAATCTGATAGCCTTCCAGGGTCGCCTAAAAGACCTCTTTGAAAGGATGAATAGAGTAGACAGAGTGATATGAACCTACTTGAGACAAAGATTAAGAAGAAATTTGAATATCTCAAAGCTTCAATGAATCAGAAGTTCTCATCTTTGCAAGATCAGATGACAACAATCAGCTCTAGTCACTCTGTAGTTGAGTCCATGACTCGGATAAAGTTGGACTTCATCTTTCATACAATCCAACCTCTATCTGTTGCTAATGACAAAAAGGGAGAATAAAAAAATTGGTCCCCCAACACTGGCAGTCCGTTGATACCTCAAATCTCTCATAATCTCATTGTTGAAGAAAGAGTACAAGCTGTTATGAAGAGATTAAAGGAGGATATAACTGCCATTGATCAGAGACAATAGGATAGGATAAACATGCTAAGGCAGAGGTTTGGTGGTCCACCAACATGCTTGATCCCCAAGGACAGAAGCAATGAAGAGTTTGACACTCTTCTCTCATAAGGATTTTATAAGGGGATGACATTTGAACAAGCCTGGAACGAGAATTGGGACACTGGCTTGGAGGGGATTGAGTTTCCTAAAGAACAACCAAGTAAAGGGTAGCAGAGTACCTTCGGCAGCCAACAAAAAGCTCGTGGCAGCCAAGTCCGAGGTAGAGGCAGTTAAGTAAGTGTCAGAGAAAGAGCCAGTGATTCAGCAAGGGGTAGAGGAAGAAGTGAATCCTATGATGGGAGAAACAAAGCTCATATTCAGCAAATAAAAGGTTCTACACAAGAATGGGATTTCAGAGACAAGAGTTTTCCAGCTGGCCCCAATAGAAGAACATCTTTTTATTGGCTTGGGCTTGAAGAGGAATAATTAAGAAGAGCCAGAAGAAGAGAAGGTAGAAGACATGGAGATACTGAGAATTGTACATATTGTCTGATTTTACATTCAGTTGTAAATATACACTATAAATGTAAGTTCCTGAAAGTTTTCTTCAAATAAAACTGAATTATTGTATTTTAAATTATTTACTTTCAGTGAACATATGTTGTAATAGTTTTGGCATCATCAAAAAGGGAAAAATTATTGGGAAATTTATTGTATTGATTTTGATAATGATCATAAAACTATGTATTAGAAAGTTGGCACCACACTTAAATATAATTTCTTCATATGTAATAAATAGGACTTAGGCTGACTCAAAAAATAGCCAAGTGGAATCTTAGAAGACTTGTTGAAGACAGTATCAGAAGACTCGCAGTTGAATGGTAAATTCAGCTGACTCTCGGCTGAGTAGCAAAGCAAAAGACTCTCAGAAGAGTATGTTAGCCAAGTGAAAGCAGAAGACTGACATCAGAGTAAGACAGAAGACTTACTCAAAAGTCTCAAGTATCAGTCATCGAGGGGTAAAGCAGGTGAAGGACCAAAGTCAACTAAAGAAGTCCGTTGCATTGTGTCCAAGAAAGATATTCAATAGTATCATCAAAAGTATGATGTTTGACCAAAAATGTGCAAGACATTTATGAAGGCAAGGAGGTTAAACCTATTAGAATGCACCTACAGACTGCCATTTTTAGAAAGCTATAGAACGCATAAGAATACAAGGAAATGTCAATATCAAAACTGCAAGAAAGAACATGCCAACTGTCCAACGGTAGGATTTGAATTTGTCTATCTCTTCAACGGATAAAATTTATATCTTGACTATAAAAGTTGAGGATTTTTCATATAGAAACAAGACACCAGAGACAAGTGAAAGAGCAAGAGTATGAATATTTAAAAATCTCTTTCAAGCTGAACCTGCAATCCTCAAGCTTCATCAAGAAAACTTCATCCAACACTTTCAGTGAAAGATAAAAGGAGTTTCAACAGTTGAAGAGGAAAATTTGTGAAATATTACTAGGGTCTACATTGCCTTATTGAACGGGTGCAATTAGGTTCCTAGCGAACCAAGAATCTGATTTGTGAGAGGGCTTCGTGAACAAATACTGCAAGTTCAGAGAGTTGAAGTACTAGGAAGCTATCTACTGAAGAGCTGAGTCTTTGTTGTGGTTGGTTGTGTGATAAAGGCTACTAGCGCTATAATACTTTGTAATGAAAGTCACTTGCTACTTAGCGGATTCCTCCTGAAGTAGGAGATAAGTGGAGTAGTGGAATGACCCTATCCTTGAACCACTATAAATATTGTGTCTTCATCTTTCTGCAAATTACTTTACTGCATTTTATATTAATTTATTTTGATTTCTATACAATTTGCATAATAACTCTATGAAAACACTAAGTACTGAAACACTAAGTCTCCAGAATTCCCTCTGCAAAACACCAAAACCCTAGTTCTTCATCTCTCGTTCAAGACTCAAAATGGCACCAAAAGAAGCTGTTCTTAACTTCACCAAACTCGCTGAGAAGATCCATACTGCATCTTTGGTTGATTTTGAGGGCCTTGTCAAGCAAGTTGTTGACATGAAGTTGGCTGAGAATAGGGCTGATCAACAAAAACCAAAAACTGCTAAAACCGACCGAATGAAACTGCACCACACCACGTTTTCTTATTTATTGCAAAAAGCGCGATTAATATTTTTAATCTAAACTGCACCGCATAATATGGTGCAATTACAATTTGAAGTCTCAAACCGCACCGACCGCATCGCAAGTAGAATACTACATATATATTCTATATATATTATTACATTTCTCTTAATCTATAGTATATTTGTGTATAATTATGTATTGTTATATTTAATTATTTTCACTAGTTTATTGTGGGTATATTAGTCAATTTACTTAATAATTTATTACATCAAAGCCTTCATTTATTGTTATGGATGTAAATAGCATAATGAGATTTATGTTGGAGAATTTTTGACATGGAGATTGAAATATTGAAGTTATGGGAGAATTTGCAAAAACTTATGGTTTTACAAGAAAATAATTTATTGTAGCAAAAGTAGTAGTTGGAAATTAGAAGTTGGTAGAGTTTGAAAATAAAATCAAATGTTGAGAATCAGAAGTTGAGATTGTTTGGTGAAGAAGTTGTAGATGTGCTTATTTATTTATAAAATCAAACTAGTAGCAGAAACATAAATCTAAAGCCCCCCTCTCCATGCTTTTAGATTGTGATTAAATGAAGCAGAATCAGAAGCAGAAGTTGACACTTGCAAACACTAAAAAGTTCTTTTTAAAGCCATAATATAAGAAACAATTTTTTTAGTGATTGCAAATACTCTCTATATCTATTAGATTCAACTATTTTATGTTATTGAAGTTGTTATAATATTCAATTTAGGCAATTGCAACATATCCTTAACTTTTTAATTATCGAATTGGTGAGTTTGTTTTTACTCATTTTGATTATTCTATATAATACTCATGTATTGTACGTTAAAACTGCAAAACCGCTAAAAACCGTCGAAACCCGCATGTTTGTTTTATTCTAAAAAATCGCGACCTGAAATCAAACTTGTGGCCGAACTGCACTTAGAAATTCAGTTTGAAAATATTGAAAAAATCGCCCAAACCGCACCGCGATCACCCCTAGCTGAGAAGATAGCCAAGCATCTCAATAAATCAGGGCTGGAGAGATTTCTCACCTTGGAGACGACCTAGATGTTCCAGGAAGAAGTTTCAATGTTCCACATGAATGGTTCGGTTCACTACAATGGAATCCATTCTTCTGTGAATGGAAATGATTTTAAATAGGATGCGGCTGACTTGGCGGAATACCTGCACCTTCCACCAGTGGTCTGAAGGAGTTGACTGGGAAAGAGGTGGATTTGACTCAGGCGTGGAAAGATGTAGCAAAGTCGGAGTCACCTGAGAAACTCAACTACTCAGCTTTGAAGAAGCTGATAAAACATGACTACCACAAGCTGATGGATATGGTAGGTAAGTGCGTGGACATGAAGTTTGGCTCCTTCAATCAGTTGTCCCAGACTAAGCTGATTGTTATGGCTGCCATCATGGAGAAGAAAAATGTGAACTGGAGTGAGTTCATCTTGGAGAAGTTGTGCCAAAATGTGCACAATGTGAAGGTGGTTGGCGGGAAGTTTGTGAGTTCCCTCGGTTATGGCCTGATCCTAGGTTATTTGATGGAGAAGAAAGGTGTGCCCCTGTGCAAAGGCAAACCCTTCCATGCCAATAAGAAGATGTTCAAAGCAAACCTTCCAGGCACTCAGAAGTAGGCTCATGCTTAGAAGACTGCTATATCTGAGGGGGAATCAGCTAGGCATGTCTCTGAGGACACAGTTACTTCCATTCTAGCTCCCTCACCAAAACCTGCTGCAGTCTTTTCCCTAGTGATTACAAAAAGGAGGACAGTTGCGCTCCACAAGCTAGCCATGAAGAGGAAGAAGGCTAGCAGAGTCTGTCGTTGTGGCTGAGGAACAAGAAAAAGAGCCTGAAGTCCCCCAGAGAGGAGAACCAGGGAGACAGATTGTGAAGACTGCTAACAAAGCTTTTGAGATAGTTGTATCCGCCATAGCTGAGACCGAGACAGCTGCCATCACTGAGCAGCATAAATCAAAGGATGGCGATGGTGTGCAAAGCACTTCTGAAGAAACTCAAACAGTTGCCCCTGCACTCACATCTGAACAAGACACAATTGAACAAGACACAAAGCTGAAAAGTCCATAGATGAAGAAACTCAAGATAATTCAACTGTCATACCTCAGACTGATATTGTTGCTACTGAGGTGAATAAGGCTGCCAAAGAGCTTATTCAAGAAGAAGATGATGATGAAGTTCGTCCAGAATCCCTAGCATATCCATACATTAAGATATGGCTGCGTGTATGGAGAGCTTGGAAGTTGAGTGTCAGCCGAGTTCAATTTCAATGACCCGAAATGATAGATGACGAGGAATATCTCTTGGAATTTTTGGATAACACCACAGTCCGCATTTCCCTTAATGCAGACTTCTACATAGCCATTTTGTAAGAAAAGAAAGATGCTGAGAAGCAGAGGGCAGTTAAAGGGAAGTCAGTTGGTAACCCAAAAGACTCAGGCAACAATGACGTGGAGATCATCGATGCAGCTGACCCAATGGAAAAGGCTGAGCTGCAACATGCAATAAAAGAGTCACGTGAGCCTCATAAGCAGCCCTTGCTCAGGGGTCCTGGAGAATCATCTATTCACATTTCTCCAACCCCATCCATTCTTGATTTGGTGAGGACAATCGAAGCAACAACCTCACATGCTCACTCGGAGGGACTATCCAGGGAGGCTAGCGATGAAGTTAGGGAAGAAGATGTAGTGGGCAACCTAACTGAACCACGCCTTAATGATGTTGTTAACAAGCTACCCCATCGGTTGAACACTCAAATGAAACAATCGAGTCTCAAGTGTCAGCTGACCCCACTATTCATGATTCAGTTGGTGAGCTAAATGAATGGGAATCTAAACACACTACAGCCAGGTCGGAGGAGGTCTGTAGGAGACTTTGACAAATTGAAGATAGGAGGCGATGGTGAGACTCAAACTAGAACAACACAGTGGGACTAACAACGCTTTGACGGTTGAGACTGTCTCAACTAAGGTTCCAACTGCGCTGAAGGCCAATGCAGCTGCTCAAATAGCTAAGCACATGATAGATCGAGGACCACAACAATTGAGACTGCTGGTCATGAAAGTGCAATGCAAGAGGTTGAGACCTCGAAGGATGCCACTGTCGAAGACCTTAATGCAACTAAGTCTACATAAGGGAATATAGAAGGCCTTGCAGCAGTTGAGACAACCGCCAAGGTAGCTGAAGGCCCCCAGGAGATTTAGAATTCCAGGGGTGTAGTGTAAGAAAAAGGGAAATTGCCCAAATCCATTCCGACTATGCCAGCATCAGAGTCAGCTGATCTGGAAGAAATATAAGCATTGCATCACTCCGATGATAATGTGGCACTGAATTGTTTGACTTGGAAAATGTAGCTGAGTTAAACCCAATCTGTCTAGATGAAAAGAAATTGGAGGCAATATTGAAAGAGGCTCGTGACAAAGCTGCCTCTTCAAAGATTATCTTGGTTGATGGCCTACCCCCATTGGTGCCAACACCAGCCTGTGGTGTTGCTGATGCGACTGAGGCTACGAAGACTCAAAATGAAGTTAGCACTGGAGCCAATGAAGTAGTTAAGACAGCTGAGGCCCAGTCAGCTCAGCAGGCCCCCGCAGCTGCAACTGTCGATGAAGCTTACACAGGTAAGCTACCTAGAGCTGCTAGCCAGGGAACTGAGAACAAGGATCCCGAAGTAGGAGTGCGACCCTCCTTACTACCCATTGGCCTGTATGAAGATATTTTCCCATATGTTGATGAAGTTCCTATGGAAGAGGACACTACTGAAGAATGTGCTAATTACAAAGTTGACACGAGTCCAAAAGAATTCCAACCTCCAGATGACTTAAGAGTGGTTCCATTTGGATTCGGCTTTGATTCAGTTCCATCGGAGGATCAGTCACCTGAGGCAGCTGATTTCAGAAAAGCCTTCAAAGCAATGTGTGCAAAATGGAGAAAATGGAGCGTAGTTTTGCTGCATTCAACTAAAGGATCGACAACCACGATGCAATGATATTCAGGAATATTAGAGGAGCGATTTTGAGGATTCGTGAATGGACAATGCAAACAAAAGCACTCCGAAGAGAGTAGGTTAACTACTTCAGGTCACTTTTTGCAAACTGGTGATTTGGTGTGGTGAGCAAGCCCAGATCCAGCAGAGAAAAAGTGTTAGGAAATTTATTTGTTAGATTTTGATGATACCATGTAAAACTTAGACTAGGAAGTTGGCACCCAATTTTCCTTGTAATTCTGTATTGTAATAGATAGGACTGAAAGAGCTGAGTGAAGTCAGCTAAGTCTAGAATGCAAGAAGTCAACTGCGGACTAGAGTGAAGACTCTGCTGTGTGTCAGCTGAGTATGGCCAAGAAGGAAGACAAGGACTCGACTGAAGAAGAGTCAGCTGAGGAACATATGTGTGAAGTTTGAGGAAGTGTCAGTCAAGTCAATGAAAGGAGCCAAGTCTAACAGTTGAAGTGATAGTTGAGTCAGTCTTATGATTGGAGCTAACTCAAGTCACAAGGGGTAAAGACAACAGTCAAGTCAAGACAACTGACATTGATCCGTTGGAAGGAAGTCAGGAATATTACTCGATATAATAATATGTCCAAGTTGCCCAGTCTAAAACGGTTTTCCCCAGAAACATGCAAAAGGAATAAGCCAATAGGAAACACTAAAGTCTTGTGTCAGGCCCTGTAAAGCTGCAAAACCATTTAATACGAGGAAGGGTCAACATCACATCTCTGCAAGACCAAGAAAAGATAAGCCAACGAACAAGAAGTGTCATTTGAAAATAGCCTATCTCTTCAATGGGCAAATTTTCAAATTAGCACTATAAAAGGCTGAGGAAGCAATTGAGAAAAGGTTACTTGGAAAATCGATCTTTCAAGCAATATTCAAGCAAGCATAACCTGCAATATTCTTAAAGCTTACAGAAAATTCCTCAAGCCTAAAACTCGAAGAAACACGATCCAACTCACATTGTGAAGGAAAGGTAACTTCAACCAGTTGAAGAGGAAATGTTCGAAGAACAAAAGGGGTCTACTCTCCAAGTTGAAGGAGTTGTAGAAAGGTTCAAGGTCGAACTAGGAGATTCAAGTTTGTTGGAGGGCTGTGTGAACAAATCCAAGAACTTGAAAGTGAGCTGAAGTAGCAAGGCAGTTGTCTTGTGAAGAAGATGAGTCACAGGAGAAGCCATATGTGTGATCAAGGCTATCTCTAGACTGAGAACTACTTTGTAACTCGATCTTACTTAGTGGATTCCTCCAGGAGTTTGAGAAAAGTAGATTAGAGGAATTACCCTATCATCGAACCACTATAAAAATTACTTGTGTCATTTTACTTTCAGCATTTACTTTCTCGCATATATTTTTAAATTTGTTGTCAGTTAATTTGCTAATCCAACTGATAAATAACAAGTGCTAAAACAAGTGTTAAAAACAAGCTTTAATCTATCATAAGGGTGCTAACTCTTCCTCTATTAAAAACCAAATCAACTAAAGTTAAGTGTTAGCTTAAGCAGCGAAGTTATACTATCAACAGCTCTATCGAGTCTGTTGAGTGTGTAACTTAGCTGAATATAGACAACTTAGCTGTCCCCCAAGGACACAACTGATTTGAGTCAACTCTGATGAAATCTTAAAAAGACTAAAAGTGAAAATTTGGTAAGGTTTATTCACCCCCCTCTTCTAAACCTTACTCCACACCCCTTAGGGCCTATAAGTGGTATCAGAGCAGTTGGTTCATTGAGCCTTCCGCACTGGTTAATGAACTAGATCTCAATCTTTTTCAAAGGTTTTAACAGTTATGTTTTTAAAGTCTTTCATCTTCAAAGCAAAGTTATTATCATGGAAGCAAATCTAACTTGTATTCCAATGTTCACTTTGGAAGAGTTTGATGACTGGAAGATTCGTATGCAGGCTCTTCTATCCACCTTATACGATGGAATGTGGCTTATGATATAGGATAGGCCATTGGAAATAATCAAAGTCAACAATGCTATAAGAAGAGCAGCTACAATGAAGGAGAAGAAGCTGCTGAGGCTAGACCAGCCATGGTTGAAAAACCACCCACTGAATGGAGAAATGAAGATAGGAAGAGATATAACCTGGACAATGTGGCCAAGGATATACTCTACAAGACGTTGGACAAGGCGATGTTCAACAAAGTCAAGTCATGCAAATCAGCCAAAGAAATCTGGGATAAGCTAACACTGATTTGTGAAGGATAAGAACCGATTAAGGAGAATAACTTAACTGTTGTTGTTCAAAAATTTGAAAATTTTAAAATGTTTGCAGGTGAGAGTCTGGATAAGCTGGATGCTAGATTGACAGAGATAACAAATTGGCTTTCAGCTTTTGGGAAAGAATACACTCAGAACGAGATGTGCATGAAGATATTAAGAGCCTTCCCAGCTGAATGGGAAATGAAGGTCATGGCCCTGAGACATTCAATGGACCTCTCAAGAACATCTAATCATGAGCTATTCTCAGACCTCAAAGCTTATGAGTTTGAGCAGAGAAGGAAAGAGCAAGAGGAAATAGTTGTACCCAAGACAGTTGCACTATTGGCCAGTGATGGGAAGAAAGCTGAGCCAAATGAGACCATTGACCAGGAGGAGATTGCCCTCATGTAAAGAGATTCAACAAGTTCTTTAACGAGAATTATAAGATAAACAAGGGTGAGACCTCCAAGAGACATTCAGCACCTTCCAAAGCAAGTGAGGACAAGCTGCCCAAGAGAGCTGACTATCAGAGAGCTGATAATCAGAGAACCGATAGAGCTGATCAGAGAGCTGAGAACCTGTGTTGGAATTGCAGACAAACAGGACACTTTGTTGTTGACTGTTCCTATCCACCAGTCAACAAATACAGAAATGAGGATGAAAGAAGAGTCTTCAGATAAAGAAGACAAGAAAAAAAGAAAGCCATATTCGCTGCTGAGACTGCTGAGCCAACCAAATGCAAGGAAGCAACAAACTAAGATAGTAGTGAAGCTGACTACTCAAGTGATACAGAGGAAGAGACTTTGATCTGCCTCATGGCTAAATAACAAGATCAACAAGATCAAGAAGATGATGTACATTCTAACTCATCTCATTCTGATTCAAGTGATAGTGACTGTGATACACACACTTCATCACCCACAGATCTTTATGATTCATTAGGCAAAATGATGAAAGATTTTGAGCACGTTAAAACCTCACACACACTTTTGATTGAGGAAAACAGCCAGCTTAAAAGCCAAAACTCACAGCTTACAAAAGAGTTGAGTACTCTGAGTCACACAGCTGATGAGAATACTAAGTTGAAGGCTGAAAATACCAAGATCTTTGTAAAGGAAAAGGAAAGAAGCCAGTAGAGTATGGTAAAAGAACAGTGAGAAGAAATTCAAACAGGTCCATCAATAGACTCTTAATAGAAGATACTTTGTAAGAACCAAACAGAGCTACCAAAAGTCCCAGAAATTTCATCGAAGAAATACATATGATGGGAATGGTAGAAACTATCCAAACCAAGCTGATTGGAATAACAATATGAAATATCAGCAGAGTCCTATGGGATACAAGCCAAAATGGCAAAGACCTCAAGCAGCAAAGGTCATTCCCAATGCAAAAGAGATATTATCAGCACACATATGCACCCAAACACTACACTAAGAAATTTCACAACTATCCCGAGAAAGCAGTTGCTAAAACAAACACACATGCATACAGACAAAAGAGATAGTTGTATGATCCTAAAAACCCCAAGCAATTTGCTAATGTGCAATATGATTATGGTACTGATAGATGGCAACCTCTTAGAGTCAGATCATCTGGCAATAGGTTGGTTGGAGAATCTTATAGCACTAACCCCCAAGGACCCAGACAAGTATGGTTACCTAAAAACTGATTTCCTTGATCGCAGGTTCAAAGAACAGCTGAGTGCCAAGGAAACTGGTACATGGATAGTGGATGTTCCAGACATATGACATGAAATAAAAGAAATCTATTAAGATTCAAGGAGATCAAAGGTGCTAAAGTCATATTTGGAGGAAATGAAGGTCCAGGGAAGATCAAATGCACAGGATCCATCAAGAATAATGGACTAGATATCACAGATGTTGCTTATATTGAAGGCCTCAACTTCAACCTATTAAGCATCAGCCAACTCCGTGACAAAGGCTACAATGTAGGATTCAACATAGGGATATGCCAGATCAAAGATGTTGAATCAAATGAAATTGTCTGCAAGGAACAAGGCAAAAGAATATGTATGTAGTGGATTGGTCTACTGCTACACCAAGCACATGCCTGCTAGCAAGGAGTACATCCGAATCCAGATGGTTGTGGCATAAGAAGCTGAGTCACCTGAATTTCAAGACAATCAACAAGCTTGCAAGGAGTCATTGTAAGTCCAAGCGGCTACGATAATCTAGAGGGGGGTGAATAAATTATCTCCATTTTTTCAATTTCGCCCTCTTTTTCGAACCAAATGCTGAAACACAATAATAAAGGTGCGGAATGTAAACAACACACGTCGATTGAAAGAGGTTCAACCCACCTAGGGCCTAATCCTCTACCACCCCAAGATATCGGGATGGATTTCAAAAAGAAAAAGATTTTATTAATTTACCACAAACTAATACAACACCAACTTACAACAACACCTTGAAGAGCACCACACTCTTCTTCAACACCACCTTTGAGATTACCACAATCTCTTCTTGAAGATTACCACAATCTCTAACGGCACCTTGTGAAGATTACCACAATCTTCAACCTTGAAGAATACCAAATTCTTCAACACCTCAACAAGAAGATTACCACAATCTTCTTACACCTAACACCTAGATCACCCAAGTGTGTTCTTACCACAAGAACACTCACAAGGATATTTTGTGTTGAATGATTACCCAAAAAATCAAGATTACAACTCGATAATGAATAATACAATTGAGTGCAAGTGTAATCAAGAATAGCCTAGACCTCAAGGATGTGAAAGTGAATAGCTAGGCAAATTACAACAAGAAATAAGACAATGTAAGAACAAGTATATTCTTGAGTGTATCTTGTTGTGTTGTAGTTTTCTCTCATATTGTGTTGCTTCAATTCTTCCTCTATTTATAGAAGATGTCTTGTACATGATAGGCTCCTCTTGGGGACATGAATTACGTAAAAAATTGCAAGACAATTGAAGAAAAGAGCTGTTAGAAATCAATACCACAAATTAAGGAAAAGATGTCTCACGACAACGGTTACATTTTTTTGTCAAGCTTAAGAGCGACCGGCATCACATTTAAATAGAGTTTGAAAAAATCGTATCAACATTTACACAGGGTGACCGGTCGACATGCACCTCGACCGGTCGACCCTAACCACAACCGGTCGCACTCATCAAAAATATGAAAGACAGAAGTTCTTTCGATTTTTGCTCCAGTGCACGGTCGCCTATAGGTCGACCGGTCGACGCACATCGATTTGTTCTATATAGGGCGAGTTGCCCTAACCATTTTCTCGCAAACATGAAGTTTTCTTTTTACCTCAACTTTCAGTGCACGGGTTGCCCTATACGGCGACCGGTTGACCTCAAAACAAAAGTGTTGTCCAATTTTATATCGAAAATAAACTTCAAGAAATACTCCGAAAAATAGTGAAAATAGTTTAGACCGATCGGGAGTATTAGGACAACATTTAGAAACATTGTTTTGGTGTAAAAAAACATTAACAAAAAATCATTAAGAGTGTTGTCCAATTTTGTCGAAGATAAAACTTGAAGAAATACTCCGGAAAATATTAAAACCATTTTAAATCATTTAGGAGTATTTGGACAACCTTTAAATACATTGTTTTGGTGTAAAAACAAAATCATCAAAATCATGATAAAACCATTTATCAAACAGTCATCTTGTGGAAGGATTGCCAGACTCAGTGTACAAGAAAGTATATGTGATGCATGCCAAATGGGAAAGCAAATCAAATCATCATTCAAAGATAAGCCACGTCCTTCTTCAACCAGGATATTGCATCTGTTGCATATGGATATATTTGGTCCAGTTGAACCAGCTAGCATCATTGGAAAGAAATACACCTTAGTGGTGGTGGATGACTATTCAAGATATACATGGACAATTTTCATGTGTAAAAAGAAGGAAACACTGCACAAGTTGTCTCAGCTGATGAAAAGAGTTCAAAATGAGAAAAGTCAAACCATTATAAAGATAAGATCTGACATGGGAACTAAGTTTGTCAATGGGATTATAACTCAGTATTGTGTTGAAAATGGTATTGCCCATGAGTTATCAGCAGCAATGACTCCACAACAAAATGAAGTAGCTAAAAGAAGGAACATAACTCTCAAGGAAGTTGAAAGGACAATGTTAGTTGAAGCTGGATTACCTAAAAGATTTTGGGTTGAATCCATAAATACAACATGCTATACTCAGAATAGATGCATGATTAACAGGCAATTAACTAAGACTCCCTATGAGATTTGGACAGGGACTAAGCCAAATGTTGGTTATTTCAAGATATTTGGATATAAATGCTTCATCCACAACAATGGCAAAGACAATTTGTAGGCTTTTGATGCTAAAGCCGATGAAGGTAACTTTTTGGGATACTCGACTGAGTAAATCCTATAGAGTGCTAAACAAGAGGACTATGGACACATAAGAGTCTATTCATGTGGTTCTTGATGCGCCTAATGTGAATAGAGAAGACATTGATGAGTTAGCTGATAAGCAGAATCAGCTAACTATGCAGAAGGGTCCTTATGTTGAAACAAAAGTGAGAGCACTCAACCCTAATGATGATGAGATAGTTGAACCTCAAAGACAGCTGGAAGGTCTACAACTGAATGATAATGAAGAAGCTATTCAAGACAACTTAGCTGCAAGACGGCTGAATCCATCATACTTACTCTAACCTGATGTGAGATGGCTGAGGGACCATCCACCTGAGTCAATTATTGGAGATGTGAGAAATGGCATAAGAACCAGATCCAAAGCACAACATGAAGCAATGTTCACTTGTTTTGTTTCCCAAATAGAGCCTAAAGATGTGTCTCAGGCATTGGAATACACACATTGGATTCAGGCCATGCAAGAAGAGCTGAATCAGTTTGAAAAGCCAACCCACCAAAATGTTATTGGTACTAAGTGGGTATTCAGAAACAAGATGAATGAGGAAGGATCTATTGTCAGAAATAAAGCAAAATTGGTAGCCAAAGGGTATTGCCAAGAAAAAGGTATAGATTTTTATGAAACCTGATGACACCCGAGCTGAGCTGGAAGCAAATCAGTCCACGTGGCCATTCAGCACATGTATATGTGGGACCCACAAGGCAACACGAATCGAGCTGATGACGTGGTAGACGGGCTGATGATGTGGCATGATATGGGCTCAGCTCGGTCCGAGCCAAATTCCGATGGGAAATTTAAAGGATAACTATCCAGTTGAGGAAGGTTAAGTGCACCATTAGCACAAGTAAACTCACACTTGTCAGCATAACAACCAGATGAGTCGACAAGTGGCAAACACTGGCCAGCATGCATGCTTAGAGAAGGACATGTGTCCCTTTAATATTATTTTAGTACTAAGTGTGATAGTGATAATTAAAAACCCACTAATACGATGGGTATAAATAGGCCTCATCTATGAGGAAAAAGACAATAGAGAAATAATAGAGGAAAAACGCTTGTAGGAATACAGCTGTAAAAAGAAATCCGACCAGAAGCTTTCAACTCGGTGTTTTATATAAAAAGGCAGAATTAGCCCTGTATTTGAATCTATTTACATTTTCACGTATCACATTTTGCACATATTTTTGCTTGTTGACCAAAACGCACGTCAACAAACTGGCACTAGAAGGAGGGCCCGTCTAGGTCCAGTCTGAATTTCCAGTTAATCAAGCCACGTGAACTCATGTAAATTTAGTATTAATCCCCTTGAAGAGGACAAAATGAGTCAGTTGTCTCGAAACGCCCGTATAACTGAAGATCCACCTGTAAATAACCAAACTGGCCAAACTACCAATGGCCAGAACGTGCCCCTGACTAAAGCAGGGAGCACGACTTTGTTTCCTTTTGCTCAGCTCATCGCAAACCCCACTTTTATCCAACAAATGAATCAACTCATCTCCCGAACACTTGCAACTACTAATTTGCAAATACAGCCTCCACCCCCTGTAATACTCACCCACTTAACGCCCTAGTAAATGTTAATGTAAATCCACAGGTCCCTGCACCTCCCCATGATGAAGGCCAAGAGGCCAGTTCTGGTAATGAACAGCGCGGTCGCCATGATAGAAGATGACCATGCGACGATGTAGAAGAGCAGAGTTGCGTGGTGGAGTCGCACCCGGAGCCTGCACGCCACCGCCGCACCCGCTCTGTGTTTGCGGGACGGCTGGGTCTTGATCCCCTTCGACCCACCCAATCGATAAGTTCCAGGCTCCAGTTTCTGGATGAAAGGGAGCTGGGAAGGGCCAACCAGACCCATGGCCTAGCCCGCTGGAGGAACGAGAGGTGGAAATCCTGCATCTTCGCCGCCGATTAAACGAATTGGAGGACGGTCCAGAAGAAGCCCAATGCCAAAGGCCGCACCAGGTAACAAGTCGGCCTTCTGTTATATCACCTTTTGGTCCCAGCATTCTGTCAACTCCTCTACCACAAAAGATAAAAATTCCACAAGTCGGCCTATACAATGGCGAGACCGACCCGACAACCCACATCCACAAATACTTAGCATGGATGGAACTTTATAGTCCCAGTTACGCGATTCTGTGTAGTGTGTTTCCATTAACGCTGGGTGACGGAGCCCACCGTTGGTTTCGGACCCTGCCGCAAGGGTCCATCCGATCTTGGGGCGACCTGGCGCCCGCATTTACAACACATTTTCTTACTTCCAAAGTCCGAGCCGCACCGAAAGATTCCCTTGTGAATATTAAGCAGGGAAAACATGAGCCTTAGAAAAGCGACATCACCCGGTTTAACAAGTAGGTCCGAGAAATGGAGCCGGTATCGGATGATGCCATCTTGATTACGGCCATGGCCGGCCTCGCCCCCGAAACATGGTTCAATTATTCTATCTACGAATCAGGAGCGACATGATATCAAGAATTTCTTATCCGCGAGGAGCGTGAAGAAAGATGGAAAGAAGGAATCCGCTTTGGGACAGGGGTCGGGTTTCAGGCCTTTCTCAGAAAACTCGACCACCGGGTATAAGGCGCGACAGGATGTATGGGCCGAGGTTGCCGCGCTAAGGAGTGCTTTGACCCACACTCCCTTAGTGATACGGAACGAGATACTTGGGTCTTAATTTATTGCCACCAGCTCGGCCTTTGAGGATGGAGCCTGCAAAGTTGGATGCTCGAAGATACTACGCCTATCACAAGTCGATAGGCCATGACACAGATGAGTGCCGAGACCTCATCAGAGAAATAATGCGCATCGTTCAAAGCGGCGGCCTGAAGTGGTATGTCCACGAGTTATCGGCACCACCAGCGCTCGCTCTGGGTGTAAATCCAAAGCGATTGACGAATCCAGCTCACTTACCGTTGCTGCCAAACGAGAATCAAGGTAGGGAGATTCTGATGATGTCCGGCGTTAATAGAATCAACACCAATGCAGCTGAGGATAGCCATTCGAATCGGAAAAGAAAGGCAGATGTCAGACAAGCCTCCCACGTGGAGAGCCAGGTCCGGGTGGCGGAGATCAGAGAAGGCCAACCGACGGGTCGCTTTGTCTTCTCGGACATGGATGCCGACCAGGTGGTCCACCCTCATTCTGACCCCCTTGTCATCACGGCACCTATTCTGGGCATCCCAGTCCAGAGAATTCTAATTGACTCAGGAAGCTATTTGTCACCATTTATGTTCGGGCTTTCATAAGGCTGAACATGGACGACAGCTACATTCGTCCATGTAATGACAGTATTTTGGGTTTTGGAGGAGGAAGGATTATCCCGCTCGGGAAAGTCGGCCTACCCATTCAGATGGGGCAGGGAATACACAAACAGACCGTTATTACCATGTTCAAGATTATCAATGCTGATTCTGAGTACAACGCAATTATTTGGAGGTCGCTACTTTACCATTTAAAGGCGGCCTTTTCAATATATCATTTTTGTGTGAAGTTCCCAACCCCGGATGGAGAAGCCATCCACAAAGGGAATTAGAGGGAGTTGCAGAATGCTCTCTCAAGCTCCGACCTGTGGAGATTAACATGGTAGAAAGGGGAGAAACCAGTTGGACAGTGAAAGACGACCCAGAAGAAAAAGGCGAGCCCGAGCAGGGTGAGGTTATTGTTTCAGAGAATGATCCAGGCAGATGACCTGGAAAAGAACCAATGATTGGAAATGGGAAAGAGCCAGGAGGCGAGATGGAACCGGAGAATAAGCCGGCGACTAAGGACGAGCTGCCCCTGTAGAAAAAAGAGGGGCAGAGTAAAAAAAGAAAATACGTGGAACCGGTGGAACAGGTCGACACGATTGATATCGACAAGAAACATAGGGGACGCCAATTACGTATTGCCCAAGACCTCCAAGAGTCATTGATAAGGGTCTTTTTGTACATGTTTTATATGTATATTTGAGTAGAATTTGAGTTATTTATTATTAGTTTTGTAAATTTTTAATTGTACATAATTCATATTACTTCGAGGTGCTTTTATTGATGCAGATTGACCATTCGGGGCTAATTGTGGTGAATTTCGGACCATGGATTCATGTCAAAACATATTGGGGGGTTTAAGGATGCAAAAACGCTCGAAATCCCAAGCTAAACGCGTCATTTCGGGGCCTTTTTGGTCCAATACAGCCAGGGTGTGTCGGGCAACACGACCATGTTCCGCCGGGAGCAAAAATGAGAAACAATTAAACAAAATAGCCTCCGACACAGTCAGGTCGTGTTGGCCAACACGGCCATGTTCTACTGAACAACAAAAGACATAAAACAGCACGGCCCAGGCGTGTTCTGCGACATGGCCGTGTCTGGGACATCTTTTTGCAACTTTTCCATGCGGAAATTATGGAAAATTCACCAACCAAGCTTTTTGACCACTTGTGTACACCTTTAACACCCAATTTTGCTGCATCATGTCCCCATATTCCTTCAATTATCACATGAAAACAAGAATACAACAACCCAACTATGGAATTGGAACATTTGTTTAACAAAGGATGACATTGTTAATATGATCTTGCACAAAAATGATGTCTATAAAAGCCAAGAGTATGAGTTGGGGGAATAATTCAATTCATTGTATATTCATTGATTCATTCTCTTTAAGTTACAAAGCAAAATACATTGAGAGAATAAAAGAGAGGTAGAGTTGGAAGTTGAAGAGCATTAGAGGAGAAGGCTTGGAGCTCAACATCTTCAACCAAGGAGGAAGTCTTGTATTGGTCTTGAATAAGAGCTAAGTACACCATGTTCATTTTATTCAAATCTTCTTGTGTAGTATACTCTTTTATCAAAGCCATGTGTAGCTAAATTTCTAGTGTTTGAATGTAATGGACTCTAGAATGAATTTGTGATTAATGTTTGTATGTTTTTAATAAAATCTTCATGTTTTGTGTGATTCACTTATATTATGCTTTATTCATTCGAATTGGTATATGTGCAATATTGATTTGAAGTTTATTCTTCACCGAGAAATCGAGAGATTCATGGTGAAATAGAACATATATAAGTAAAAAGAGTTGCATTCAATCCTAGATATAGGACAACATAAATCTTGTAGATTAGGGTCAAACCTAATATGGGAATTCACAAATCGTTAAATGCAATCTTGGGGGTTTTAACTAGAAAGAGATTTCAATTAATCAACTTGAGGTTAGGAGTTATTCGCGCTCGATAGAGGGTTTAACTTAAATTGGGAATTTCTACGGTCCATGAAACATGAGGTTTTATTAAAAGATGATGATTTTTGCTAAAAGGGTTTTGGTTGTATCTTTATCTTGTTAAATCACAAAAAAACGTTCTAGAGGGATTTACATTCAAACACATTTCTAGCTCTTGATTTCTAATTCTACAATCTACTTTTATTTGATCTATTGTAGTTGCAATTATTCCAAATTCTTTATTTTTCATTTTTAAACCAACAAAAACTTTGAAAATTACTAGATTAGATAACAAAAAGACAGTAATTACTAGTACTTACAATCCTCGTGGGAATGACACTTGGTACTCAACAATCTATACTTTAAAACGATAGGTGAACTTGCCTAAGGTTTAAAGGTAACTTTTGAGCCATCATGTTTTTGGCGCCATTGCCGGGGATTGTAATACTAAGAACACTTTATTTTTGTTAATCTAATCATTTTTTTACTTTACCATTGTTTTTCTTCTTATCTATCTTTGTGAGTCTAGATTAACACTTCCCATCTTTATTTACCGCAGTGCATGCATACTCGTCGTCAAGGCGGGAAACGCGAGACTGCGGGTAATAACACAGAGGAAAGCATTAATACAGACTACGAGGAGGATATAGACGAAAGAAAAGATTTTTCCATGGCGGATGAACCACAAAGAACTATGTACGATTACGCCAAGCCATCCATGGATGGCACATCGTCAAGTATTGTAAGGCCCGCTGTTGCCGCCAACAATTTTGAAATTAAATCCAATGTTATTCAAATGGTGCAACAACATGTCCAATTCAATGGTCTACCTGACAAAGATCCCAATAATCACATCGCAAATTTTCTTGAAATTTGTGACATTTTCAAATCAACGGGGTCTCCGATGATGCCATCCACCTACGCTTGTTCCCTTTCTCTCTTCAGGGACGAGCAAAGCAATGGTTGAATACTTTGCCAAAGGGAACAATTACAACATGGAATGTCATGGCGGAAAAGTTCCTCTTGAAGTATTTCCCACCAGCAAAGACCGCAAGATTGAGGAATGAAATCTCTTCATTCACTCAAGCAGATGATGAAACCTTATACGATACTTGGGAAAGGTTTAAGGAATTGTTGTAGAAATGCCCACACCATGGCCTACCTATTTGGATGCAAGTCCAAACATTCTATAATGGGCTACTTTCTTCAACAAGACAAATGATTGATGCAACGGCCGGGGGAACTCTCAATAACAAAACGCCAGAAGCCGCTCAGGATCTGATCGAAGGAATGGCCATGAACGGCTTCCAATGGCAATCCATACGAGGTAAAACTAATAGGTCTGTGGGTGTTTTTAATGCAGATGCAGTGGTTACGTTAGCCGCACAGGTCAAGGCTTTGACCTAGAAGATCGATGATTTGGCGGCTCCTAAACCACCACAACACGTTTTATCTTGTGAAACTTGCGGAGGATCCCATAGTCATCACGAGTGCCCACACACAATACCACAAGCTGAACATGCCAATTATGTTGGGAACTAAGCCCGGAATCCTCCAATTAATCCTTTCAGTAATATGTATAATCCATGGCGATAACATCCAAATTTCAGTTGGGGTAATCAAGGCCAACCACGGACAAATCCCAATCCTAATCCGCATGCGCCTCTTGGATTCCAGCTGACCCAAGGAAAGCCTAACTTAGAAGAACTCGTGGCAAAGTTTGTGCAAACAACAGATGCCCGATTACAAGCAGTCGAAACATCCTTAAGAAATCAAGAGGCGTCTATCCACAATTTGGAAAATCAAATAGGCCAGATTGCAAAAATGATTTCTAAAAGTCCGCAAGGAAGTTTGTCGGGTAACACTGAAACAAACCCAAGGGAACACGTAAAGTCAATCACCATCAGTGTTCCACATGAGCATAATTATCCCAACACCCCCAAGATCCCTTACCGGAGTTTAACTAAAGAAGATAGAAGGGAGGACAAATTTGGTAAGTACCTTGAATCGTTCAAACAATTACATACCAATATTCCATTTGTTGAATCTCCTTCAAAGCATGCAAGGGATCTAAATGACATCATTTCTAATGAAAGTAAGCTTAATGAATTATCAAATGTGCAATTGAATGATGAATGTTCTTCCAATAAACTACCACAAAAATTTAATGATCCAGGAAGTTCTATTATCCCTTGTATAATTGATGGTTTACCTGTTGGTAGAGCACTAGCTGACTTAGGAGCTAGTATCAATGTGATGTCTTATGAAACATTCAAGCATATGGGATTAATTGAACTGAAACCTACTAGGATGGATATACACTTAGCCGATAAATCGATTAAACATCCTAGAGATATTATTAATGATGTGTTAGTCAAGATTGATAAATTCATATCCCAGTTGATTTTGTTATTCTTGACATGCATGGTGATAATGAGGTTCCTCTAATTCTTGGGCATCCTTTATTGGCTACGGCAAAATCAATCATTGATGTGCATGAGGAAAAATTAACTCGAGAGTGGGGGATGAACAAGTAACTTTTAAAATTCATGTTGATACTACTTGTTCTTTTGTCGATTCAATTCATTTGTATGATGAGAAATCTAAAAATCTCTTGGAAAAAAGTGTTGTTCAAAGTCCATGTTGGAAGCTTATGCCAAAAAGAGGGACCGAAAAGGTTGAAAAGCACATTTTGAAGCTTGAAGTTAGAGGTAGTTCTACTAAACACCAAAGGGATTTTCATAAGTTCGAGGCTCCGCCCGACTAATCTTCAAATTTAGGTGAATTAGTCCAGCTATACGACTTTAAAGAAGCGCTACCTGTGAGGCAACCCGATGTTGTGTGCATTTTATTTTATTATTTCTTTTCAAAATAATCACAAGTCTTTAGAGTCATTTTCAAATCATATTTTGATTGTTTTGGGTCATAAAAAAAACTCTTGAACATCTTCTTTGTTGTCCTAATTGGGAATATTTGAGATTTCACGATATTCGAGTTGTGTGTTGCTTATCTTTGATTAGGTATGAAGATGTCGTTGAATGTCCCGTACCAAAATAACCCAATGGTCGCTCAACACCGATTTCACTATTGTAGTAAGGTCGTATTTTCTTTTTTCACCTCTTTTATATCACTCTAATTTCTTTGCTTTTTGAGTGTTTTGTGTGTGTTTGTCCATGTTTTTCTTTCACATTGAGGACAATGTGAATCTTTAAGTTGGAGGTGGGTGTAATAACATTTTCGGAATGCTTGTGTGCTTGTTTTAATTTGAGTATGTCCGCATGGGATGTTATTTTTTTTTAACAAATTGAGTGTTTGCTAGTCAATAACTTGGCCCAATTACACCTAAATTAACTTTTTTAATTTGTCTTTTCAATGCGAATCAATTGATTGTTTAGGTTATATTGACGTGGATGTGGGCTAAATTTTGACGAGATTTCCAACACCATAATACCTGATTTGTTAATGCATATACGACGATACTTAGCACTATGAACATTCGAGAACTCATGATTTAGTGGTGGTTATCTAGTTGTTAAACCAAGCTTGTGGGAAAAAAAGAAAAAAAAATGAGAACAAAAAAAACGAAGAGAAAAAAAGGACCAATCAAGGTTATACTCCTCTATTTGTTGTTGCTTAGTAACTAGAAACATTCATGAGCCCCATGTTTGTCATTTACGTAAAACGGCGACACAAATATGAGTATGGGAAACCACCCTGGGAGTGTTTTAACGGAAATTCAAAATATAAACCTAGTGGAAGCATGCCTCGAAAGGTCCTTAAAAAAAAGAAAAAAAAACGGGAGAATGTTTGCTCCTTGAATTCTCATTCCAATAAAGTTCAAGAATCTTGGTTACATGACTAGTAGGCTAACTACAAAGATCTATTGAGTTCTTGTATTTTCATAGCATTATTGAATTAAAGTTGTTCATAACTATCAATATTTGTGGAGTGATGATTTCAAGTCGAATAATGCTTATTGATATTACGGTCTTTCTTGACAATCGATCGCTTTGCAAAACTATATTTTTACTAAATGGTTAATTTAGGTTGAGAAGGCTAAGAACTTGATTGCTTGTGTTCAATGTGTTCAAAAAAATATCTTCTTTGTGTGTTGTGATTTATTGAATCCCTCTTTTTGATTTAATGTTTTGCTTGAGGACAAGCAAAGTTCAAAGTTGGAGATGGTTAGATAAGGGTTTTTTATGCATGTTTTATGTGTATATTTGAGTAGAATTTGAGTTATTTTATTGTTAGTTTTGTAAATTTTTTATTGTACATAGTTCATATTACTTCGAGGTGCTTTTATTGAAGTAGATTGACCATTCGGGGCTAATTTTGGTGAATTTCGGACCATGGATTCATGTCAAAACATACCGGGGGGGTTTAAGGATGCAAAAACGCTTGAAATCCCAAGCTAAATGCGTCATTTCGGGTCCTTTTTGGTCCAACACGGCCAAGGTGTGTTGGGCAACATGACCATGTTCCGTCGGGAGCAAAAATGAGAAAAAATTACACAAAACAGCCTCCGACACAGTCAGGCCGTGTTGGCCAACACGGCCATGTTCTGCTGAACAACAAAAGACATAAAACAGCACGGCCAGGGCGTGTTCTGCGAAATGGTCGTGTCTGGGACATCTTTTTGCAACTTTTCCATGCGGAAATTATGGAAAATTCACCAACCAAGCTTTTTGACCACTTTTGTACACCTTTAACACCCAATTTTGATGTATCATGTCCCCATATTCCTTCAATTATCACATGAAAACAAGAATTCAACAACCTAACTATGGAATTGGAGCATTTGTTTAACAAAGGATGACATTATTAATGTGTTCTTGCACAAAAATGATGTCTATAAAAGCCAAGAGTATGAGTTGGGGGAATAATTCAATTCATTGTATATTCATTGATTCATTCTCTCTAAGTTACAAAGCAAAATACATTGAGAGAATAAAAGAGAGGTAGAGTTGGAAGTTGAAGAGCATTAGAGGAGAAGGCTTGGAGCTCAACATCATCAACCAAGGAGGAAGTCTTGTATTGGTCTTGAATAAGAGCTAAGTACACCATGTTCATTTTATTCAAATCTTCTTGTGTAGTATACTCTTTTATCAAAGCCATGTGTAGCTAAATTTCTAGTGTTTGAATGTAATGAACACTAGAATGAATTTGTGATTAAGATTTGTATGTTTTTAATAAAATCTTCATGTTTTGTGTGATTCACTTATATTATGCTTTATTAATTCGAATTGGTATATGCGCAACATTGATTTGAAGTTTATTCTTCACCGGGAAATCGAGAGATTCATGGTGAAATAGAACCTATATAAGTGAATAGAGTTGCGTGCAATCCTAGATATATGATGGCATAAATCTTCTGGATTAAGGTCAAACCTAATATGGGAATTCACAAATCGTTAAATGCAATCTTGGGGGTTTTAACTAGAAAAAGATTTCAGTTAATCAACTTGAGGTTATGAGTTATTCACGCTCGATAGAGGGTTTAACTTAAATTGGGAATTTCTACAGTCCATGAAACATGAGGTTTTATTAAAAGATGATGATTTTTGCTAAAGTTTTGGTTGTATCTTTATCTTGTTAAATCACAAAAAACATTTTAGGGAGATTTACATTCAAACACATTTCTAGCTCTTGATTTCTAATTCTACAATCTACTTTTATTTGATCTATTGTAGTTGCAATTATTCCAAATTCTTTATTTTTCATTTTTAAACCAACAAAAACTTTGAAAATTGCTAGATTAGATAACAAGAAGACAGTAATTACTAGTACTTACAATTCTCATGGGAATGACACTCAGTACTCAACAATCTATACTATAAAACGATAGGTGCACTTGCCTAAGGTTTAAAGATAGCTTTTGAGTTGTCAGCCATTCCGATCGGAATTGATCGAATTCCTCGAAATAACTTTGATGTCTTCGCATGGACACACTCTGACATGCTAGGAATCGATCCCAAACACGCTTCCCATCGTCTCAACATAGACCTTACATTCCGACTGGTAATCCAAAAAAGACGCAAGCTCGGCCCCACGACAGGCAGGTCGCCCTGGAGGCTGAGGTCAATAAATTGCTCGACAATCAATTCATCAGGGAAGCCCTTTACGCTCGATGGGTGGCCAACCTTGTATTAGTCAAGAAAAGCAATAGCCAATGGCGCCTCTGTGTGGACTTCACCGACCTCAACAAGGCGTGCCCCAAGGACAGCTATCATTTGCCCAACATCGACTATATGGGGGATGCCATGGCCGGGCATGAACTTATGAGTTTTATGGATGCATACTCAGGCTATAATCAAATCCGGATGCATCCGGATGATAAGGAGAACACATCGTTCTTCTCTGCTAGCGGCGTGTACTGCTACAAGATGATGTCGTTTGGGTTAAAGAACGCCGGGGCAACCTACCAAAGGTTAGTTAATAAAATGTTTGAGGAGTTGATAGGTCGTACCATGGAAGTTTATGTGCATGATATGTTGGTGAAATCCTTGTACATATCTTATCACCTTGCTAATCTTAATAAAATGTTTGCCATTTTGTGTGAGTATAAAATGATGTTAAACCCAAAAAAATGCACCTTTGGGGTCGGCTCGGGTAAATTTTGGGTTATATGGTTAGCCAAAGGGGAATCGATGCCAACCCAGATAAAATAAAAGCCATTATTGATCTTGAACCCCCCAATTCAGTCAAAAGAGTACAAAGCTTAACAGGCCGACTAGCCGCCCTAAATCGGTTCGTTTCACAGTCCGCGGACAAATGCAAACCTTTCTTCAAAATCATAAAGAAAAATAAGAATTTTGAGTGGACCGAACAAACACAAGCCACTTTTGAGTAACTTAAACAACACTTAGCCTCAATCCCTGTACTACAAAAACCGACCCAAGGCGAAGACTTGTATTTGTACCACGCGGTTTCCAATACGCTGTCAGCTCGGTGCTTATTACATTGGACAACTCCATCCAACATCCAATCTATTACAAAAGCCAAGCATTGCACGATGCCGAGCTCCGGTATCCGTCCATGGAGAAGTTAGCATATTCGCTAGTCATTTCAACACGAAAGCTCCGTCCGTACTTTTTGGAGCACAAGATCGTGGACTGATCAACTACCCACTCAAACAAGTTCTGCACCGACCAGACACTTCAGGTCGGATGATTAAGTGGGCAGTCGAGCTCAGCCAGTTTGACTTTTGTACGAACCAGGCACAACAATTAAAGAACAAGCGCTGGTTGACTTCGTAGCCGAGTTCACACCTTCCATCTAGCTTGAGGTGGTCAAAGATCAAGAGTGGAAGTTGTTCGTCGATGGCTCTTCCACCGCAGGCCGAGCAGGGGGCGGGATCGTGATAATCGATCCAAAACTTAATCACATCTCTTGCTCGGCGTGCGGTTCAATTTCAGCGACTAACAACGGCCGAGTACGGCGCTCTGGGCAGACTTAAATGGCGGCGTCGATGGGCCTAAAATGGTTATTGGTACACAGTGATTCACAGTTGGTGGTCCATCAAATCAATGGCGAGTATGAAGTTAAAGAACAGAAAATTGCACGATATTTGGACTTGGTCAAGGAAAAACTTTCGCACTTCAAGGCAGAAGTCTTGCATATTCCCCAAACTGAAAACATGCGGCAGATGCCTTAGCTCGGTTGGCCTCCAGCCCGAGAACCGATGCGATCTCGGATTTCACCATTACTCAGCGGTCCGCCCCGTCACTTAGTGTACAGAAAATACACGCTAATGAAGCAGTCGAGCTAACCTGGATTACTCCAATTATCCAGTATTTAGAGAAAGGAATTGAGCCAGAAGACAAGACTGAGGCTAGAACGTTGCAAACTTAGGCCGCTCGATTCACGTTGGTGATGGTGTCCTATATAAGCGTGGATATTCAGTCCCGTTTCTTTGGTGCCTGTCGGAAACAGACGCGGACTACGCGCTCCGAGAGATACATGAGTGTATATGCGGAAATCACACCGGGGGCCAAACATTGGCTTACAAATTGATACGGCAAGCATACTATTGGCCGTCCCTGAAAAAGGATGCGACTGACCTTGTCAAAAAATGCGAAAAATGTCAAAGATTTGCGCCACAGGTTGGGTACCACCCTGAACAACTTACTTCCATATTTAGCCGGTGGCCGTTTGCCAAATGGGGAATGGACCTCATTGGACCACTCCCCACTTTTAAAGGGGGCGTGAGATATGCCATTGTGGAGGTGGATTATTTTACAAAGTGGGCCGAAGTGGAACCATTGGCGAAGATAGATGAAGAAAAGATTGTTAACTTTGTATGGAAGTCCATTATCTGTAGGTTTGGGATACCATACTCGATTGTCACAGATAATGGGAAACAATTTGATAACTGGAGGTTTCAAAATTTTTGTGAAGGATTCCACATTAAAAATCATTTCTCGACCCCGTATCACCCACAATCTAACGGGCAGGTCGAATCGGTGAATAAAATACTCAAATATACTTTGAAGGCATGGTTGGAGGAATCTAAGGATAAGGCATGGTTGGAGGAATCTAAGGATAATTGGCCCGAGGAACTGCCCTACGTATTGTGGTCATATGGAATGCCGCACCGAGCGGCCACGGGGGAGACACCCTTCTCTTTGGCTTACGGAACCGAGGCTGTCATCCCTGTCGAAATCAGAGCCCCTACTTGTAGAGTTGCAAATTTTTCCGAAAAGAATAATGAAGCCGCACTACGAGCCAAGCTGGACCTATTGGAAGTAAAGAGATGCAGTGCCGAAATGAGAAACGCCGTATACAAACAAAGGAGTGAAAGGTACTACAACTCAAAAATAAAGGAGAGGAAATTTCAGGTCGGGGACCTTGTTCTGAAAAGAGTAACTGGGGTTGAACCCAACCCATTAAAACCGACCTGGGAAGGTCCATTTCGGGTCAGGAAGGTCATGCTGAATGGAGCATACAAGCTTGAGTACTTGAGTGGAGAAAAGTTTGCACATCCATGGAATGTATCATACCTTAAGAGGTATTATCAATAAAGTACGCAGTTTGTGGTTCAGATACGATTCTGAAAACCTATCCTTTCATCTGATATTCTGTGAGCTCTTAAAAAGGGGGGGCAATTTTTATCCGCCTCGGCTAAGTACCAAGCGTTGTCTCATTCGCCTCAAGCAAGATCTAAGCGCCGTTTCGATCGCCTTGGGCAAGTGTCAAGCGCCGACTGCTCGTCTCGGGTACGTCACGTGCACGTTTAAATAAAGGGAAGCTCGGCCAAGAGGCAAGCCTACCCAAAAAAAAACGAAGACTCGGCTTAAGCTCCGAGCATAAGACTTAGCAGAATAAATCCAGACAATCAAGGCCCATTGCTCATACCATTTGAGCACTAAAAACCAAGCCCCATACTTAGAAAAATAAAAGAACGCACAAATGACTGAAAGAAATTTCATTCAAACAGCTAAGTATTTACATTAGGGGGCCGGAACCCATTACATCAAAAGGCCCAAGGCCGTCTAGCCTACAGAAAAGGAAAATACGAAAAGGACAAAAATAAAAGATGAAAGGGTCAAGCCCCGGTGGGAGGAGGGATCTCGCAGGCTCACTTGAAGCCACTTCTTCTTCTGGAAGAGGGGCGTCTTGGCCGCCGCCGGTCTCAAGAAAGCGGGGGCGGATGGTATCAAGGTCAGCATGAAGGCATATTCCTCCGAGTCTTTATAAGCCCGGACGGCTTCTGCCCGGGCCTCTTCAACCTGCTTCTAAGAAGTTTCCTCTGCCTCCCTGCGGATCTCAGCTTCGCGCCTCTCCAATTCCCCGGCATGGGCAGCAGCTGCCTTCTCCAACTCTGCGACCTTAGCCCGGAGCTCTTCTTCAGCTTTTTGGGCTTGGTCCCGCTCGGCCTCGGCTTTCACGGTGGCTTCTCTTTTAGTATTTGCCCTGGACATGGCCTCCTCCGCCTGGGTCTTTAAGGATTCCTGGACCCCCTGTAGGGTGGCATAATCATCCTGTAAGTCGGTATGTCGTCTCTCCAGGTCGGGGTATTTCTTCTTTAAGTCACGAGCCCCTCCGATCGCGTGCCATAGGACTCCGATGATCCTACCAGACAACCTCATGGCGTACTGAGTATGCTCCTCCTAGCCGGTTTCTGAGTAGAATTGCTTGATGCATGTGGTCCAAGCACGAGCTGGAACATCCCTTGTGGCCCGACCCGCTTCTGGCATAGCCCTTGATTGCTCCTTAGTTGGTGTGGAGCATCTGACAAACTCCATGAACCACTGAGGCCATGATCCGGCCATCCTTTCGCAGGCCTCCTCCCTCACCTGGCTTGGGGAGATAAAGTGACCCTTCCGACCAAGGTCGTCCGAGAAGGCCCTCGGGACTCCGCCTGTTGGAATCCACGGAGGCACCGGTGGGGTTGGCCCAATCTTTTCTGTCTGCCCGGGCTCCTCGATCACAATGCCCCCTCTTCTCCTTTAGGGTGGAGGCCCCTCCATTTCTGGGGTATCCTCGGCAGGACGTTTACCGGCCCAGATTTCTTCTCTCCGGGCCGCCTCAGCATCAGCGGGATAGCCCACAACTGCTCTAGTTCTACGGGTGGCCGTATTCCTCACACGCTGAAGGCGGGCGAAGACGTCCACCCCACGCCCTGCAAGAAGGTTGATTAAGTAAAGGACAAAAAATGAAGAAAATCAAAAAGAAGGGAAATTTGAGAATTGTAACATACGTACCTTGAGCCTTAGTTGTTCCCTGCCGCTCGGGCGTTTGCCCCTGGGGACTGGTTGTCACCGAGGACGGCCCCGCTTGCTCTATTTGCAAAGGATGTCGCCCTTGCTCAGGAGTTTGTCCCCTCTCAGCCCTTGGTGGGCTCTGTCAGGCTCCTCTTTAGCCTCCTCTTCCACCACCACCGCCTCTCCCTCGGCCACCTCTCTGGCCTCGGGATCGATGGGTAAGGCCGACCGCAGACTGGCCGCAGCTAGACGGGCCTCAGTAGCCAAGATCTCGATCATTCTATCCCTCCAGCCCATGGCCTGGATGTTGTCTAGCCAGCGGACAAAAGCGGCCGAAAGTGGACCGACAGAGGGTCGGTTCCCTGAATAAGGAGAAAATCAAAAGCAGAATCAGCCCTGTAAAAAAACAAAAAACAAATAGGAAAGAAGAAGAAAAAGCAAGCAAAATACACTTACGGAAGCTATATGTAAAATCTTAAGAGGGATGGAGGACTGATCCCTCTGCCCCGACGCGAGTCTGCCACTCACCGCTCACCCAAAACCATTTATCCTTCCACTCCTTCAAGGACTGTGGAAGGCCTTCAGCCAGCCCGTCTGGGTATCCGAGCCTGGTATGCACATAGTACCACCCTGATGGCTGCCCTTGGCCCGACGTCGATGGGGTCATCTTCCTGATGAACAACTCATTCATCTCAGCGAATCGAGGATGAGGGTACCCTTCCAACTGGAACAACACCAGCAGTCCGATAATCCGACCTTAGGATATGGGGTGCACCTGGGACAGGGGGAGGCCCCATTTGCGAAACCACCGCGTTGTTAGATAAATGTTTTTATCATGATTTTGATGATTATGTTCAATTTTGTTCAAATATGTTTTTAAACCAAAACTATGTCCCTAAATGTTGTCTAAATACTTCCGATCAACTTAAATTGTTTTTACTATTTTTCGGAGTATTTCTTGAAGTTTATTTTCAATAAAACATTGGACAACACATTTGTTTCAGGCTCGACCGGTCGCTCTATAGGGCAACCCCGTAGCCTGAGTTGAGTCGAGAAATAGAAAATGGGATGTAAGAAAAACAGCAGCGGGCGACCGGTCGACCAAGTGGGCGGGCGGTGCGGTCAACCGTCGGCCGTGGGCGGCCACTGCACTGTAAGTTAGATTTTTGTTCCGACTTCTCTGTTTCGTAAAATCGTCAAGGCGGCAACCGTCCACGACTAAGGGCAACCGGTCGCACCCCCCTTCGATCGGTCCCCCTATGTAAAAATTCGCAGAATTCAATTTCAATCTTATCTCTGCACGACCGGTCGAACCCCATGTTTATCAGCAAACTATCCGTTGTGTTTTCAGACAACTTTTCCCTATTTTGTGGGATTAATTTCTAACAGCTATATTGATCATTTTAAATGGTTTCTTTTGCAGCAAATCACTCCCCAAGGAGGAGCCAATGTCTGGAAATGAAAGCCAAGTCCTCTCCTATAAATAGAGGCTTCATTCAAGCAACAAGATACAACACACAATATACAAGCAAAGAGAAATTGAGCAAACACTTTCATATATCTTGTTGTATTAGCCTAAGCACTTTCACTTGCACTTATTTGAGGTCTAGGCTTTCAATTCTTGATTACACTGGAACTCATATTGTATCAATCATTATTGAGTTGTAATCTTGATTTTGGTCATCATTCAACACAAGACATCCTTGTGAGTATTCTTGTGGTAAGAATACACTTGGGTGATCTAGGTGATAGGTGTTTGAAGGTTGTGGTAATCTTCAAAGGTGTTGTAAGAGGGTTGTGGTAATCCTCAAGGTGGTGAAAGAGGGTTGTGGTAATCCTCAAGGTGTCGTATTAATTTTTGGTAAATTAATAAAACCTTTTTTTCTTTTTAAAATCCATCCCGGAGATACTAGGGTGGTAGAGGATTAGGCCCTAGGTGGGTTGAACCTCTTTAAATCAACGAGTGTTGTTTATTTTCGGCATTTACATTCTCGTTGTTTCGAAAAAGAGGGTGATTTGTAAAAAATCGGCATAATCTATTCACCCCCTCTAGATTATTGTAGCCACTTGGACTTACAAGTGGTATCGTGAGCCAAACTCTTTGGCTAGCTCGTTCCGAGTAAAGAGGAAAGATGCATGGCTACAAATGATGCTCATCTCACCATCGGCGCCTCCACCAATAAGCCACCACTATTCGACGCCAACAACTACGCATTTTGGAAAGACCGTATGGAGTGCTTCCTAAAAGGGTGCGGGTTCGACATTTGGAATGTGGTCATTGAAGGAGTTGATCAACCAACAAAGAAATCAGAGGATGGCACTTTGGCTCCTAAACCTTTCAAGGAGTTTGATGAAAACGACAAAAAGGCTTTCTCTCTAAACGGTAAGGCCTTAAATATTTTGCATTGTTCTCTTACCGCCACCGAGTACAATCGCATAAGAGGCATAAGGTCGGCACATGAGATTTGGGAAAAATTGGAGACAATCTATGAAGGGACTAAGAAAGTCAAGCAAGCAAGAAAAGACCATGCTTGTTAAAGACTTGAAAACTTTAACATGTATGATGGCGAAAGCATCTCCAAGATGGTGGAAAGGCTTGACAATATTGTCAATCCTCTTGTGGCCCTCGGCAAGGTCATCTCCGAAGAAGACAAGGTGACCAAGGTATTGAATGCACTTCCCGGGTCATGGTCCGAAAAAGTAACGGCAATCACGGAGGCACAAAATCTTGAGACACTCAAGTTTGATGAACTTATTGGAAATCTACTCATCTATGAAGTCTATCTCAAGGAGAGGAAAAATTCCAAACCATCCACAAATCAATCGGGTATGCAAATTATATCTAAAGGTTTTGCTTCTTCTTCCAATAATGCATACTATGATAATGATGATGATGATGAGGAGACGGCCGCACTTGTTCGAAAATTTGCAAAATTTGTAAATAAAAATAAAGCAAGAAAACCAAGAGATAATGCTTGCTTTAAATGCGGAAAACCCGGGCACTTCATTGCCGATTCAAGCTCGATGAAGAGGAGCAAAAGAAAAGGAAGCCTTTCACAAAAAAAAGAAGGCTCTAAATGCGGAAGTCAAAACTTGGGATGAACTACTCGAAACAACCGATAATAAGGAAGGAGAAACCGAACACGGTCTCATGGCTATAGACGATGAAAACAATGAGGTACACTCAAACTCTTCTACTTCCTCCATAGTTGATGACTTGCAATGTGATTTTGATGAATTGCAAATTGAGTTTCAAAATTTAATCGTTAAATACAAAAACTTGAAAAAGGAGCATAAGGAGATTAAAGTTGAAAAAGAAAAATTATTTACCTCTTATGAATCTCTAGACAAAGCTCATGCTCTTACTCTTACTAGAATTCATTCTCTTGAAACCGAAAAGGAATTGCTCACAAAAGATATTGAATGTTTGAAAAATGATATGCATCGTTTCAACATAAGTACGGATAAAGTTACAAAAATTTTAGATGCACAAAGAGGTGAGCATTCCAAATCGGGACTTGGTTATAAGCCATTTCAAAGTGTTTTTAAGAAAAATAACCAAAGTCCGACTTTTGTACGTGCTAATAATTATAATACTCCTACTTGTTTTTATTGTGGCAAAGTTGGACATTATGCTAATAATTGCAAATTGAAAAATAGCTCAAGACATGTTTGGAGACCCAAAGGTCTCAAGACTAACCCCCATGGACCCCAAAATTATAGGGTACCTAAAAGAAATTCTTTTGTAGGTAATAGGGGTTATAACCACAATGGAAGATTCAAAATGGCTCGTGGACAGTGGATGTTCACGCCATATGACCGGGAGGAGAGAACTTTTTACCAACATCAAACTCCAAGAAGAGGGTATGGTCATGTTCGGCAATGGCAAAGGAAAAATTCTTGGAAATGGAGAAATTGGTAACTCTTCTTTCTCTCTTAGTAATGTTCTATTAGTTGAAGGGCTTAAGTTTAATTTGATAAGTGTTAGCCAACTTTGTGATTCAAAATATGATGTTTCCTTTAATAAAGAAAAATGCCTTATACTTAAAAATGGTGAAATTATTTGTGAAGCAAATAGAAAAGGCAATCTTTACAAAATTTGTACAAGTGATTTGGTTAGTCAAAATGTTTCTTGTTTAGTCGCCAATAATGATTTAACTAGTTTATGGCATAGGCGACTTGGACATGTTGGATACAAGAATTTGAAAAATATTTACAAAAACCAACATGTGAAAGGACTACCCAAATTGAATTTTGAAAATCTTGGCTTATGTGACACTTGTCAAAAGAACAAATTAGTTAAAAGTAGTTTTAAGCCCAAAAATGAAATTTCCACAACCAAACCTCTACAAATGCTTCACCTTGATTTGTACGGGGACATTGGTATGGCTAGTCTAAGTGGAAAACATTACACTTTTGTTATAGTCGATGATTTTTCGAGATATACTTGGGCTCTTTTTCTTACCAATAAAAACGATGCCGTTAATGAATTTGTTAAGTTGTGTAGACTTATTGAGAATGAAAAAGAAAGATACTATCAAGTCTATTCAAGCGATCGAGGTGGAGAATTTGACGGTGAATTTAGAGTATTTTGTGAAACAAAAGGATATGCTCATAATTTCTCAGCTCCAAGGACACCTCAACAAAATGGAGTAGCCGAACGGAAAAATCGGACATTACAAGAAATGAGTCGGTCCATGCTCAATGAATTTTCATTTCCAAAGTATTTTTGGGCCGGAAGCGTAAGTACCGCTTGCTATGTCATTAATCGAGTTTATATTCGTCCTAAAATGAATAAAACTCCATATGAGCTTTGGAAAGGTAGAACTCCAAATATTAGTTATTTCAAGATATTTGGTTGTAAATGCTTTATTTTGAATACCAGGGATCAATTGGACAAACTTGATCCTAAGGCCGATGAAGGGATATTATGGGATATTCAACAAAAAGCAAAGCATATCGGGTTTACAATAAGACTAGTGGAGTTGTTGAAGAATCCATCCATGTTAAATTCAATGAAGCTTCGGGAGTTGAAAGAATTCCTAATGATGAAAGTGATGAGGAGGATATTATTGAACAAATTGTTCAAATTGATGATCAAAATCCGCATCAAATGATCAACCGTCCACTTCAAATGGTTCTCAAAAAGATAGAGGTGATATCTCGGATCTTCCGTTGCATTGAAATTTAAGGAGATCACCCAAAAGATCTTATTATTGGTGATCCCCTTGACAAAATGATGACTAGGAGAAAATTTGCCGAGAAAGCTCTTATTTCTCAAAAAGAGCCTAAAAATGCTAAAGAAGCTATTGAGGATGAGGATTGGTTTCTAGAGATGCAAGAGGAGTTGAATCAATTTGAAAGAAATGATGTATGGGAATTGGTACCTTGTCCTCCTTCTCAAACCATTATTGGCACAAAATGGGTTTTTAGGAACAAACTTGATGATCAAGGCAACATTGTTCGAAATAAGGCAAGGTTAGTAGCTCAAGGGTATTGTCAAGAAGAAGATATTGACTATGATGAAACTTTTGCACCGTAGCACGTTTAGAAGCTATTCGTATTTTGCTTGCCTATTCTTGATTTAAAAATTTCAAACTTTACCAAATGGATGTTAAATCTGCCTTCTTAAATGGTATTATTCAAGAAGAAGTCTATGTAAAACAACCTCGGGGTTTGAAAATTTTTCTAGGCCTAATGATGTTTATAAACTTAAAAAGGCATTGTATGGTTTAAAACAAGCACCCGTGCATGGTATGATAGACATAGTTCTTTTCTTTTACAAAATGGTTTTATAAGAGGTAAAGTTGATACAACTCTATTTGTTTTTGAAAAAGGGCAAGATTGTTTACTTGTGCAAATATATGTTGATGATATTATCTTTGGCGCTACTAATGATTCTTTGTGCAAGAAATTTTCTAAGTTAATGCAAGGAGAATTCGAGATGAGTATGATGGGGAGCTTAACTTCTTTCTTGGACTTCAAATTAAGCAATGTCAAGAAGGTATTTATATTTCGCAATCAAAGTATACAAAAGAACTTTTGAAAAAGTTCGGCATTGAAGAAGGAAGAACCGTCTCTACTCCTATGGCAACAAATGTCAAAATTGACAAAGATGAGAAAGGCAAGTCCGTGGATGAATCAAAGTATCGAGGTATGATTGGTAGTTTACTTTATTTAACCGCTAGTAGAGGACATTCTTCATGCCGTATGCCTATGTGCTCGTTTTCAAAGCAATCCCAAAGAATCTCACATGAGTGCCGTTAAAAGGATTTTTCGATATTTGAAGGGCACCATTCAATATGGTTTATTTTATCCAATGAATGAAAATTTTTCTCTTAAAGGTTATAGTGATTCGGACTATGCGGGAAATATTGATGATCGGAAAAGTACTTCCGGATCATGTCAATTTTAGGCGATTGCCTAGTTTCTTGGTTTTCAAAGAAGCAAAATCGTGTTTCTCTTTCAACGGCCGGCTTCGAATATATTTCCGCCGCATTTTGTTGTACTCAACTTCTTTGGATGAAACAAACCTTAGCGGATTACAAATGCTCTTTTGAAAATGTACCTATCTTTTGTGATAATATATCCGCTATAAATATTGCTCAAAACCCAGTTCATCATAACCGTACTAAACATATTGAGATTCGACATCATTTTCTAAGGGATTGCGTTTCAAAACGTAAAATTGAGATATCCTTTGTACCACCTCAAGATCAATTAGTGGATATTTTCACAAAACCGCTATCTTTCCGAGACTTTTTCTTCAATACGAGCTCGGTTAGGCATAATGCATATTGAATGAAGCTTACGTTTGCATTTTGCACGTTTTTAAAACTTATGGGCGAAAAATCGGATTTTTGGTTGAAAATTCGGATTTTGGAAAAACTGACAAAACAGTGGGCTGAAGGAGTTGAGGGCAACCGGTCGCCCTCAACCTCGACCGGTCGCCCTAAGCTATATTTTGGCTTTTAAACGTTCTGTCTTCCAAGATTCTTCATTTTAACAAATTTTTGGCCATTTTTCGTCCCCTTTGCCAAATTCACTCAAATTTCATTCAAAATTGGATTTCATGCATCTCTTACAAAACAAGGACATTATATAGCATGATCATCATCATTATGGCTCACTCTTTCCGATCAAATGGTAAGAATTTCGCTTCTTTTACTCAATTGGGTGGAACCCTTGAGTTTTCGAGTTTCTTGAAAATTTTTGATGTAATTTTCGTATGATCATGATGAGCTTGGTTGTTGTGTTGTTATGTATGATGAGTGACTTGAATTGATGTTGAAAATTTTTGGCTTGAACCATTTACAAGGGTTATATACAACCTCTTCTTTTTTAACGCACACAAGGTGTTCGATGATATGTCGCAATGAAAATTTCAACTTATACATGATTCTCTTGCTTTCAAAAGTTTTCTATACTTATTGAGATCATGTTTTGACAAACAAAACAAGCGTATGGACTCTTCATATTACATTTCTCCCATTTTCCTTGGATTATTATGCTTTAATTGCTCAACGGTCAATAAACCGTCCCTTTGGCGCACTTTGATATTATTGTATGGTGTTTTCACCATTCTAACGTTCTTTTTGATGATTCCAAAGGGGAAGAAACAGGATATTAGCTCATTAGCTCAAGAAAAGCTAATAAAAGCTCGCAATAAGTATTGTGGACTCTAATACCTAGTCCACGGCTTGAATTTTGGACTCGGATGAAATTGTTTATAAGTTTTGTGACAGGGGGAGCTCCTTAGCTCATGATGCATTCTATATAAGCTTGTTATAGCTTGTGCTTCTTACTTATAATAATCGTTTGTTGATATGCTCACAAATAGGGGGAGCTTTATATGAAATACTTCTAACGGATGTTTTGTAAAATCGCTGGCGGCAACCGGTCACAGCTAAGGGCGACCGATCGTACCCCCTTCGACCGGTCCCCCTGTGTAAAATTTCGTAGAATTCAATTTCAATCTTATCTCTGCGCGACCGGTCGAACCCCATGTTTATCAAAGCAAACTATCCATTCGTTTTGCACAACTTTTCCCTATTTTGTGGGATTGATTTCTAATGACTATATTGATCATTTTAAATGGTTTCTTTTGCAGCAAATCACTCCCCAAGGAGGAGCCAATGTCTGGAAATGAAAGCCAAGTCCTCTCCTATAAATAGAGGCTTCATTCAAGCAACAAGATACAACACACAATATACAAGCAAAGAGAAATTGAGCAAACACTTTCATATATCTTGTTGTATTAGCCTAAGCACTTTCACTTGCACTTATTTGAGGTCTAGGCTTTCAATTCTTGATTACACTTGTACTCATATTGTATCAATCATTATTGAGTTGTAATCTTGATTTTGGTCATCATTCAACACAAGACATCCTTGTGAGTATTCTTGTGGTAAGAATACACTTGGGTGATCTAGGTGATAGGTGTTTGAAGGTTGTGGTAATCTTCAAAGGTGTTGTAAGAGGGTTGTGGTAATCCTCAAGGTGGTGAAAGAGGGTTGTGGTAATCCTCAAGGTGTTGTATTAATTTTTGGTAAATTAATAAAACCTTTTTTTCTTTTTAAAATCCATCCCGGAGATACTGGGGTGGTAGAGGATTAGGCCCTAGGTGGGTTGAACCTCTTTAAATCAACGAGTGTTGTTTATTTTCCGCATTTACATTCTCGTTGTTTCGAAAAAGAGGGTGATTTGTAAAAAATCGGCATAATCTATTCACCCCCCTCTAGATTATTGTAGCCACTTGGACTTACACGCGTGAGCACCAATGGCAGGGGAAATCACAGCCCGTACAAGAGACTGGAAACGTATACGGCCATACACCCATCCGGCGGGTGCTCAGGACACTCTATGCCATCCGGCAACCAAAAAGTGATGTTGGCTGGGATCCTATACTTCTGACGGAGAGCGTTCACCTCTCGAATCATCAGCATGCTTGGCGTATCATTTTGGTCGGAGGGTCTCCACCCAGCCTCTACACGTAGTCGGGGTCCTCCTCCCTACCTGCCATCTCTATGACGATGGACTATCTGCCCTACGGGCCTTGCAACCCTCAAACCTTTAGAGGCATCATCACCCTCCTCCTCCTGCACATGCTCTCGCGGGTCCATGTCGTCTCCTTCCTCTTGCTGGTTGTCTTGGGGATCGGTATTCAAAGCCTCTTCGTCGGACTCTTCTCGGGCTAACCTAGGCTCATAAAAAACACCCTTTCGATAGATGGTAATTGGAACGAGTTCAAATATGGTGTGCGTCTGCTCAAGCGAAGTCTCGAGTGGGGGCGTATGAGTCGAACTTGAGAGTTCAACGATATTGGGACTGTGTGATGGAGTTCATTGAATTGGAGAAGAATAAATGGAAGGATCAGAGGGTGGATCCTCAATTCCAACCTCAACACTATAGTTACGGTTTTGACTATCTTCATAAAAAGACATTTGTTTGAAAAAGAGAAGAGAAGAAAGGTTTTGGAAAAATACCTCAGTGATTCTGGGATCTCTGAACTCAAGGGCCGACCCGAAATTTCTGCTCGCTCTCAAGGGATACTGCTCGGAAGATTATGAATGCAAAAGTGAAAAATGAAAGGTGAAAGGGGTATTTATAGATTAAATTCCCTCGAAAAGTGGGACACCAACTCAAAAGGCGTGTCTTTTCAATTTCAAAAACTGTCAGAAACGTCACGTCCCCATGTACTACTGCTAAGGCTGTCCCACCTCTTCGGTTCATGCGCAGAGTTGGTCCAACCAAAAGGCGCCACGTGTCCATCATCATGACATTCCAATTAATGTGTCGTTTCAAGCATTAACTGCTTGACAACAAATGTCAGGGATGAGTGACTTTTGAGGTTTCCTCTTCCCCATTAAAGATTCATGATTAGCATTAAAGTTTAAATCCGACTCTAGGAATTCTCTCCTCGAAATTAAACTTGGGGGCCATTGATGACACCCGAGCTGAGCTGGAAGCAAATCAGTCCATGTGGCCATTCAACACATATATATATGGGACCCACAGGGCAACACGGACCGAGTTGATGACGTGGTAGTCAGACTGATGACATGGCACGATATGGGCTCGGCTCGGTCCGAGCCAGATTCCGGCGGGAAATTTATGGCGAGAAATTTAAAGGATAACTATCCAGTTGAGGAAGGTTAAGTGCACCATTAGCACAAGTAAACTGACACTTGTCAGCATAACAATCAGATGAGTCGACAAGTGTCAAACACTTGGCCAACATGCATGCTTAGAGAAGGACATATGTCCCTTTAATATTATTTAGTACTAAGTGTGATAGTGATAATTAAAAACCCACTAATATGATGGGTATAAATAGGCCTCATCTACGAAGAAAGAGACAAGAGAGAAATAATAGAGGAAAAACGCTTGTAAGAATACAACTATAAAAAGAAAACCGACCAGAAGCTTTCAGCTCTATGTTTTATATAAAAAGGCAGAATTAGCTTTGTATTTGAATCTATTTACATTTTCACGTATCACATTTTGCACATATTTTTGCTTGTTGACCAAAACGCACGTCAACAAAACCTTTGCTTTTGTTGCCAGATTGGAAGCAATAAGGATGCTTATTGCTTATGCTACACATAAGAACTTCAATGTATATCAAATGGATGTAAAGAGTGCATTTCTAAATGGAAGAAGAAGAAGTCTATGTTGAACAACCTCCAGGTTTTGAGCAGAAAACTATTGGAGATAAAGTCTACAAGCTCAAGAAAGTTTTTATTTATGGATTGAAACAAGCACCAAGAGCATTGTATGATACATTGTCTCAGTTTCTTATTGACAATGGATTCACCAAAGGCAAGGTTAATAGAACTCTCTTTACCATTCAAGATGGAGAGAGTATATTGCTTGTTCAAATATATGTGGATGATATCATTTTTGGTTCCACAAACCAAGAGCTGTGTGACAAGTTCTCAAATCTCATGCAAGGCAAATTTGAAATGAGCATGATTGGAGAGCTTACTTTCTTCTTAGGACTTCAAGTCATGGAATTGAAGGATGGAACCTTCATAAGCCAAACCAAGTATACTAGAGATTTAATGAAGAAATTTGGTATGGAAGATAAGTCATCAGTGAAGATTCCTATGAATACATCAGTCAAGATAGACATGGATGCAGATGGCAAAGCTATTGATCAAACCAGATATAGAGCCCTCATTGGATCATTGCTCCATCTAACAACAAGCAGCCCAGACATCACCTTTGCAGTAGGTGTATGTGCTAGATTTCAATATGCACCAAAATAGAGTCACATGATTACAGCTAAGATAATCCTAAGGTATTTGAAGGGATGCCAAGAAGTTGGATTATAGTATCTAAAGGAAGGAGGATTCAAGCTGGTAGGATACTCAGACTCAGACTATATTGGATGTAGAGTTGACAGGAAGAGTACTTCAGGTACATGTCAAATGCTTGGAAACAGATTAGTTTCTTGGTTCAGCAAGAAACAAAATTTAATAGCAACATCCACAGCTGAAGCAAAGTACATAGTTGTGGGCAGCTGTTGTGCCCAAGTCTTATGGATGAGACAACAACTGAGAGACTATGATATTGAAGAAAGAGAGATTCCAATTATGTGTGATAACACTAGTGCTATTGCAATCACTTAGAATCCAGTGTTACATTCAAGAACAAAGCACATTGATGTCAGATATCACTTTATAAGAGATCATGTTGAAGAAAGACATCACCTTGGAATACATCTCAACTGATACACACTTAGGCGACATATTCACAAAGCCATTATGTTTATCAAGGTTTGAAAAACTCAAGAATGAGTTAGGGTTAATTGAGCTGAGTTAGGATACTCAGAAGACTCAATAAGCAGAGACAAAAGAAGAGAGAATGGAAAATAAGCAAGTTTCACACTTCAGCCAAGCGAAATAGCCTAGTCGAGAAATCAGTTGTATCGAGTTAGCTGACAGCTGAATGATCCTATATGAAGAGAGAAGTAGAGTTGAGTCACTTTGGATGATAGTTGAATCATTTATGAGCTAAGTGACAAAAACGCAGCCATTTTATTAGAGCGGGAATGTTGTTAAGGATGACGTCAGCATAATTATGATTGTCAATACAAAAGTTGTGCAGTAAAATATATGATTGGATATAAATGCTGCTGCATTTAATGTGGGGAATTTAATGCAGTTTTGAAGGTTTAATCTTGACCATTGATTTTGATCAACTTATTCAAATTCCTAAAATTGTCCTGTCACGTTCCATATAAACCGAAAATACTCTTTCTCTCTCCTCACAAATACTCTCGTCTTCAGCAAGCAAGAAGGAATTCTCTCTGCAAACAGTTCAAAACCCTACACTCAAAGATCAAGTTTTTCGCATATTTCCCGATCAATCGTTCTAAAAATGGTTGGTACTCATGATTTTGCTAAGCTTTCTAAGAAAATCCAGTCTAGCGCTTCATTGGATTTTAAGGGGATGATCAAGCAGGGCGCTGATGAGGCCCTAGTGAAGAAGAGTGCTGACAAGCTAGAGAAGTCCGGTCTGAAGGACTTTCTCTCTATGGAGTGTTAGATAAATGTTTTTATCGCAATTTTGATGATTTCAGTTAACTGAGTTTTTCACCAAAACAATGTCTTCTAATGTTGTCAAAATACTCCTAATCGATTTAAAATATTTTCACTAAATTTTTGGAGTATTTCTTGAAGTTTATTTTTGACAAAAATTGGACAACTTCTCTGTTTTGAGGTCAACTGATCGCCTTATAGGGCAACCCGTACCTGAACATGTTTAAAACTTGATAACAGAGAACTTGCTAAGGGAGGTCAACCGGTGAAATAGGTCTTTATCCCTCCCAACTTCAGGCACATGTTGACCCCCCTGGTCGACCACAAGATGACATGTGCTAGATTCAACTTTAACGGTTTTTAAATTCAAATCTTACTACTGGTGGACTGGTCGACCCACAGGTTTTGAACCTATGGGAGACAACAAGATTTACTTTTATCCCTACCCAAGGCGGTAGAGGATTAGGCCCTAGGTAGGCTGAACCTCTTTAAATCATCGAGTGTTGTTTATTTTCCCGTACATACATTCTTGTTATCATCTTCACATTCGAAAAAGAGGGAGATATTCGGAAATTGGCATAATCTATTCACTCCCTCTTTAGATTATCATAGCCACTTGGACTAACCAGTGATATCAGAGCCAAACTCTTTGGCAAGCTCGTTTAATCTTTGCGAGTAAAGAGAAGATCCATGGCTATGGACGAAAGCTACCTCACCATCCGGCGCCTCCACCAACAAGCCACCTCTATTCGACGCAAACAATTATGCTTTTTGGAGAGACCGAATGGAGTGCTTGTTACAAGAGTGCGGGTTCGATATATGGAATGCGATCATTGAAGGGATAGCTCAACCAACAAATAAAATGGAGGATGGCACCTCGGTTCTTAAGAACTTCAAAGAATTCAATGAAAACGACAAGAAGGCCTTCTCTCTAAATGGTAAGGCTTTGAATATTTTACACTGCTCACTCACTGCCACCGAGTACAATCGGAGTAGAGGAATAAGGACGGCACATGAAGTGTGGGAAAAATTAGAAACCATCTATGAGGGTACAAAGAAATTCAAACAAGCTAGAAAAACCATGCTTGTTAAAGACTTTGGAAATTTCATTATGCTTGAAGGAGAAAATATTTCAAAGATGGTGGAAAGTCTTAACAACATAGTCAATCCTCTTGTGGCACTTGGGAAAACCATATCCGAAGAAGACAAAGTCACCAAAGTTCTAAATGGTCTTCCAGGGTCATGGTCCGAGAAGGTGATGGCGATTACGGAAGCTCAAAATCTTGAAACACTCAAATTTGATGAGCTCATTGGGAACCTCCTCATCTATGAAGTATATCTTAAGGAGAGAAAAAATTCTCAACCATCCAGCTCTAAATCGGGTATGCAAATTGTTCCTAAAGGCATAGCATCTTCTTCTAATATTTCATATTATGCTAGTGATGAGGATGATGAGGAGACGGCCACTCTTGTTCGAAAATTTGTCATATTTGTGAATAAAAATAAGGCAAGAAAAGTAAGAGACAACTTGTGTTTCAAATGCGGAAAATCCGGGCACTACATAGCCGATTGCCCAAAATTAGCGGAGGAAGAGCAAAAGAAGAAAAAGCCTTTTTCCAAGAAGAAACTCAATGCCGAAGCAAAAACGTGGGATGAGCTACTTGCCACATCCGGCGAGGATGAAGAAGCCGGACATGGTCTCATGGCCATAGACGATGAAAATAATGAGGTACGCTCTAACTCTTCATCTTCTTCTTTAGTTGATGAATTGCAATGTGATTATGATAAGCTCTAAAATGAATTTAGAGATATGCTTTGTAAATACGAACTTTTGAAAAAGGAGTTTAAAGAGCTCAAATTGGAGAAAGAAAAATTAATTACTTCTTATGAATCTCTTGATCGTGCTCATGCTATTACTATTACAAAAATGCATGCTCTTGATTCCGAAAAACAAATGCTCACAAAAGATATAGAAAACTTGAAAAAGGATGTGCATTGTTTTAACTTAAGCACGGACAAAGTTACAAAAATTCTTGATGCACAAAGAAGTGAGCATTCTAAAATTAGGACTTGGTTATAAACCTTTTCAAAATGCTTCCAACAAAAATAACGAAGGTCTGACTTTCATACGTGCTAGTAGTTCCAATAATCTGATTTGTTTTTATTGTGGTAAAATTGGACACTATGCTAATAATTGTAAATTAAAAAATAATTTTAGCTATTTTTGGAGACCCAAAGGTCTTAAAACTAACCCCCATGGACCCCAAAATTATAGGGTACCTAAAAATGCTTCATTTGTAGGTGCTAGGGCCTATAATCATAATGGAGGATTCAAAATAGCTCGTGGACAGCGGGTAATCACGCCATATGATGGGAAGGAGAGAACTTTTTACCAACATCAAGCTCCAAGAAGAAGGAATGGTCATGTTCGGGAATGACAAAGGAAGAGTTCTTGGAAATAGAGAAATTGGTAATTCTTCTTTCTCTCTTAGTAATGTTCTTTTAGCTGAAGGGCTTAAGTTCAATTTGATAAGTGTAAGCCAACTTTGTTATTCAAATTATAATGTTATTTTCAATACAAAAAAATTCCTTATTCTTAAAAATGATAAAATTATTTGTGAAGCAAATAGAAAAGGCAATCTTTATAAAATTTGTACAAGTGATTTGGTTAGTCACAATATTTCTTATCTTGTCGCCAATAATGATTTAACTAGTTTATGACATAGGCGACTTGGACATATTGGATACAAAAATTTGTAAAATATTTACAAAAAACAAATGTAAAAGGACTGCCCAAATTGAGTTTTGAAAATCTTGGCTTATGTGACACTTGTCAAAAGATTAGTTAAAAGTAGTTTTAAGCCCAAAAATGAAATTTCCACAACCAAGCCTCCACAATTACTTCATCTTGATTTGTATGGGGTTTACAATAAGACTAACATGGTAGTTGAAGAATCTATTCATGTCAAATTCAATCAAGCTTCGGGTATTGAAAGAATACCAAATGATGATAGTGATGAGGAAGATGATATTGAACCTATTATTCAAATTGATGCTCCTAATGATCAACCTTCTACATCAAGTGATCAATCATCAATTTCAAATGTTCCTCAAGAAGAGAAAGGCGATAATCGATCTTCCCATTGCTCTAAAATTCAAAGGAGATCATCCAAAAGATCTCATAATTGGGGACCCTCTAGATAAAGTAATGACTAGAAGGAAATTTGCCGAAAAAGCTCTTATTTCTCAAAAAGAGCCTAAGAATACAAAGAAAGCAATTTAAGATGAGGATCGGTTTTTAAAAATATAAGAGGAGTTGAATCAATTTGAAAGGAATGTTGCTTGGGAATTGGTATCTTGTCCTCCATCACAAACTATTATTGGTAAAAAATGGATATTCCGAAACAAGCTCGATGGGCAAGACAATGTTGTTCGAAATAAAGCAAGGTTAGTGGCTCAAGGATATTGTCAAGAAGAAGGTATCAATCATGATGAAACTTTTGCACACCTTGCACGTTTAGAAGCTATTCGTATTTTACTTGCCTATTCTTGTTTTAAAAATTTCAAGCTTTACCAAATGGATGTTAAATCCATATTTTTAAATGGTTTTATTCAAGAAGAAGTCTATGTAAAATAACCTCCGGGGTTTGAAAATTTCTCTAGGCCAAATGATGTTTACAAACTTAAAAAAGCCTTATATGGTTTAAAACAAGCACCCCGACCATGGTACGATAGACTTAGCTCTTTTCTTTTACAAAATGGATTTACAAGAGGTAAAGTTGATACTACTCTCTTTGTTTTTGAAAAAGGGCGAGATTTCTTACTATTTCACATTTATGTTGATGATATTATTTTTGGTACGACTAATGATTCCGTTTGCAAGAAATTTTCTAAGTTTGATGCAAGGTGAGTTTGAGATGAGTATGATGGGGGAGCTAAATTTCTTCCTTGGACTCCAAATTAAGCAATGTTAAGAAGGTATATACATATCACAATCAAAGTATACCAAAGAACTTCTAAAGAAGTTCGGAATCGAAGAAGGAAGAACCGTCACTACTCCTATGGCAACCAATGTCAAGCTCGATAAGGATGAAAAAGATAAGTCGGCTAATAAATCAAAATATCGAGGTATGATTGGTAGTTTACTTTATTTAACCGCAAGTTGACCCGATATTCTACATGTCATATGCCTATGTGCTCGTTTTCCAACAATCCCAAAGAATCTTATATGAGTGTCGTTAAAAGAATTTTTTGATATTTGAAAGGCACTATTCAATATGGCTTATTTTATCCAAAGAACAAAAAAATTTCTCTTAAAGGATATAGTGATTCGGATTATGTGGGTGTTAGGAAATTTATTTGTTAGATTTTGATGATACCATGTAAAACTTAAACTAGGAAGTTGGCACCCCATTTTTCTATTAATTTGTATTGTAATATATAGGACTGAAAGAGCTGAGTTAAGTCAGCTACGTCAAAGATTACAAGAAGTCAACTGCAGACTGGAATGAAGACTCTGTCGTGTGTCAGCTGAGTATAGCCAAGAAGTAAGTCAAGGACTCGACTGAATGAGTGTGAGCTGAGGAACAACTGTGTGAAGTGTCAGTCTAGTCAACTTAAAGAGCCAAGTCTGTCAGCTAGAGTGACAGTTAAGTCAATCCTATGATTGGAGAAGACTCAAGTCACCTGGGGTAAAGGCAGCAGTCAAGTGAAGACAACTGACTTAGATCCGTTGGAATAAAGTCAAGAATATTACTCGATATAGTAATATGTAAAGCTGCTAGGTCTAAAAGTAGTTTTCCCAGAATTGTGTAAAAGGAATAAGCCAATGGGAAACACTGCACCTTGTGTCAGACACCTGCAAAGCTGGAATGCCATTAATACGAGGAAAGATTAACATCAAGGACTGTAGACCAAGACAAGACAAGCCAACGAAACAAAGTGACATTTGAAATTAGCATATCTCTTCAACGGGAAAAATTTCGAATGTGCACTATAAAATGCTGAGAAAGCTATTGAGAAAAGGTTACCTTGACTACCTGAACCATGAACGAACAAGTAATAATCAAGCAAGTAATCTGCAATATTCTCAAAGCATATCAAGCAATTCCTCAAGCCTGAAACTCGAAGATACTCAATCCAACACACATTGTGAAGGAGAGATAACTTCAATTTGTTGAAAAGGAAAACTTTTGAAGAATCAAAGGGGTCTACTTTCCAAGTTAGGATTGTAGAAAGGTTCAAGGTCAAACCATTATCAAGTTTGTTGGAGGGCTTCGTGATCAAATCCAAGAACTTGAGAAGTGAGCTGAAGTAGAGTGCGCATTTGCCTGTGAAGAAGGTCGAGTCGCAAGAGAAGCATTTGTGTGATCAAATTTGTCTCCATGCGATAACCGCTTGTAAAGCGATCCATTTACATAGTGGATTTCTCCTGGAATTAGAGAAGAGAGGATTAGAAGAATTACCCCGTCTTCAAACCTCTAAAAAATATTTGTGTCATTTACTTTCAGCAAATTACATTCCTGCATATTTACTTTATATCTGCCGTTAGTTTTTTTTTTCTAAAGCAAAATAACACCCCGGGGGTGGGGGATTGAGGCATGATCCCCTACCTGTATATCAAATAATCAAAATGTCATACAATGTCATGTCCGTCAAGGCGTGAGAAAATCAAAGAACAAATAACCTATCACTGCGATATCTAGAAAGACTATCATAATGAGATATCTAAAAAAATAAAAGGAGAACCAATGATCTATGAAAATCTGAAGCTCGGATATCCCAGCTGGTCCATCGGAATGAGCGCCAGGAGGTGGTGAGAAGTCGTGCCCTCATCAATAATGTGATCGCTGCCCAAAGCGGACTCCCAACTCCGCTAGGTGATCTGGCTGGTCGATTCCTCTCTGTGTATGTGGGAAATCGAATATTGAAGGTCCTCGGCATGTTCGAATGCGAATGAGGGTGTCTTTGGACTGCCAAGAGCCAAGGCCACGAAGTGATCGTGGTGACCACCGCCGCCGTGTCCAACTCGATCCAAATCTGAAGAGAACACTGACGGACATGCCGTAGTCCTATCTCCAGCGCAAGTAGCTCGGCATGAAAGCTAGACACCGCCTGGAAAGAATAATGAAAAGCCAACATGAGTCGCCGAATGATCTCGAATCAATCCCCCTCCTCAAAGAATCAATGTGTCTCGATCAAATGAACCATCCGTGTTCAGCTTGATCTGAGGAGACTGAGGGGCTCGCTAAATCACCAACCTAGGCCTGCGTGAAACTCCGTGGTGGAGCATTCCCCGCAAAAAAATCACAAGGGAAGCATCGGCGGTCACGAAGGGCTCAAACGCCGACTGAAACAAGAATCCGAGAGATACCGCTCCACCCGCCAAATAATGTGAGAAGCCAAGAAAGAAAGGAATGTGTCGATGCTTGACACTATTCCTTTCTCATCCCCGAATAAACCATAAAATCAAGCGAGGGAACCAAGAAAATCAAGTGCCTCGTGTGTGATCCGTGTGTCCGATTCCTCCAAAATGAAAGGAACAATATCATATCAGTGGTGTGTGGAAGTGTAGTGTCAAACCAAGGAAGAAAGTGATTCCACACGGATGAACAAGATATCATTCATCAAAAAGAGGTGAGGGATAGATTCGACTGAGGAGATGAGTGTGGATTATTCAAGCAACACCAGAACAACGTGAGGCAAGGGAAGTGCCACGTGCCTGAAGCTTGATATCCACAGGAAGACGATTACGAAGGAGGAGCCAAAGGAAAATAGAGATAGTAGGAATAAGAGCATCGTTCCAAATGGCACCATACTGAGAAGGTTACGAGCATTTCTACCCCGGAGAGAATCCCAAGCGAGAAGACATAGAGAACCCACCATGAGAGGTAAACATCCACCGCATGATATCCTCGACCCCGGAAGAATCGGAACCCGGATATATCCTCAATGAGACTCTCGGGAAGCCCACATCTGGAGACCAAGACCTGATACAATCTATCTCTATCCCATATACCATCGCGAATGAACCAATCAACCATCATATGACCCAACGGCCGATCAAACAATGATCCAAGCGCCTATGCCCAAACCAAATATCATCCTTAAACCGACACGGATACCACCGCCAATAGACCAAAAATCCGCTCCGGGCTCGAATACCGATCCGCCTCAAGCGCCTCCCGCGATGACTATGATTATGTATTCTGAGGCTCTACATGGAGACCGAAACCCATTGTAACAAAGATCTTGCGATCAAGAATTGAGCCCACAACGAATGGCCCTCGCGTAACCTCCACCACAACTTGTAACTAAAGGCGTCAGCAATATCTAAAAGTCGGCGCAACCCCATCCCACCCTCAGAAATAGGATGGCAGATAATATCCCAATTGATCCAATGAGTCTTCTTCTGTCCCGCATAGGATCCCCGGAAGAATCTAGCCATGATCTGCTCAATTTGCCATAATCTGTCTTTGGCGGTGCATGACCTGAAAGAATATGCAACGGGGTGGCCATTAGCGTGCTCGAATAAGAGCGAGCCTACCACCAAAGGAGAGATGCCGATGCGACCACCCAGCAACTCTATCCAACATCCTCTGAATCACTGGGAGGAAGAGCTCTTTCGTCATTCGCCCCTTGAACAAAGGGACACCCAAATAAGTCATCGGCAAGTCATCGCGAACAAAGCCTCGCTTATGAACCATGTGCTCCCAGCCGTCAATGTAACGTGGGGCGAAAGAATCTACTCTTACGGACAGGCTGACCGGCCGGCGAAGTAGCAGAATAATGCTCCAGAAAGTGTCTCAACGTGACGAGGCCATCGTCAGACGCCCTAGTGAAGATAACAACATCATCAGCATAGGCTTAATGAGTCACCGGAAAACCCCGTCGCGTCCGATAAATCATATCCCGGTGTCGTCTAATAATGGAATCCAATCCAGGATAAATACTGCGCTTGAGAACAAACAAGGAGGAGATAGAGGATCCTCTGCCGCACTCCCCGAGTCGAAGGAAAATATCCAGAAGAGATACCATTAACCAGAACAGAGAAGCCGCAGTGCTCAATACAGCTACCAACCATATCAATCCACCGAACGGGGAAGCCCATGTGAATCATAGTTGTATACAAGAAATCCTATTGCACCCTATCATAAGCTTTAGCCATATCCAGCTTCATCACCACATTAGGAGTCTCCGTGGCTAAGCTGATATCATGGATAAGCTCCTGCGCGAGCAAAATGTTATCTGAGATGACACGACCAGGTGTGAAACCACTCTGATTCGACGACACAATCAAAGGCAGAATCGAGACTAACCGCGCATTCATAATTTTAGAGATAATCTTATTCGTCACGTTGCACGGTGCTAATCGGCGAAACTCATCCACTTCCGGGGTGAGGAACCTTCGGGATGAGAATTATAGATGTCGCCGTGAACGTGGATGGCATGAGATTACCCGAGAAAAAGTCAACCACCGCATCCTCAACATCCAATCTGACGAAATCCCAACAGTACTGAAAGAACAAAGATGAGAATCTATCAGGCCCCGAAGCACTAGACTGATCAATCCCAAACACCGCATCACGAACCTCCTGAGCCGTCGGCATAACACATAGTCCATCAAGATCAACGGAATCATGAAGCCGGGGAAAGAACTCATCGACAGGGGGAGTCAGATACTCCAAGTCAGAAGTCAATAAAGACTGAAAGAACTGAATTGCCGACTTCCGAATCTCAGAATCCTGTGTGATCACCACTCCATCATTGTCAATCGAGTGAATTCTAGCGCGACACCGCTTCTGCTTAACAAATCCGTGGAAAAACTTAGTGTTGCGCTCTCCTCGATCGCCCACTTAATCGCTATGACTTTTCGGCGCCAAAAATCCTCCTCCATTTTTAAACATAGCTCGTATTGACCACACAACGATGTAGATCACCGATGAGTGGGAGATGGATCACTATCATATACTGACTGAGCCATTGAAAGCGCCTCATCGGCCCGTCTAACCCGATCAAAAACATTACCAAGCGTCTGGTGATTCCAAATCTTGAGTTTGCGCTTGATCCTATTCAATTTGTGTTGCAAGCTCCTCATTCCAAAACAACGATAGGATGCCCCCATGCTTCCTTGACAACCTGCAAAAAGTATGGTGAGCGTATCCACATATCTTTGAAATCGGAAAGAAGAAGCGAGGCACATGCGGTACAAACTGACAAGATATGAGTAAAGGAGCATGATCGGGCGAGCACGAGATAAATGCGTAACAATAGAAGAAGTAAACACATCGGCCCAGTGTTCATTATACAAAGCCCTATCAAGTCTCTCCTGAAGCCCACCTCTAGCCACGTAAAAGATAGGCCCCTCACACCCGCATCAAATAATTCACAGTCGGCAATCATATAGGCAAAATCAAGCATCTCATCCGACCTATCAGTGATACTACCAATCCTCTCGTGATCATGCAAAAAAATGTTAAAGTCGCCGCTAACAAGCCAGGGTAACCCCTCCATACTAATCGCAATCTCACGCAAGGTATCCCACAAAACATATCTAGCTACTCTATCACATTTAGCATACACAAAAGTCAAATAAATAGCCGAGGCAACAAAGCGAGATGTCAACCTACAATGTAATAGTTGTGCATGATCAACAAGAATGTCAAAATGTAAATGAGCAGCAGACATAATCCATATATGATTAGAACAATTACTCAAGCCATTATCAAAGCCAAATCTACGACAATAGAAACTAAACTTAGGCAAAGTCATAGGTTCTAAAAGCGCAACAAAAGGCAATTTATGACGAGAAATTAACGCATGCAAATGGCGTTGGCTACCGGATTAGCGATACCCCTCACATTCCACGTTAAGAATTTAATCGACATAATTAACAATTAGAATGAGAAGAGGATTTAGAAACACGATCGATTTTGGGGTCGTTGGCTCGCTCCTCCTTTGTAGAGGAAATTATGAACCAATTTGCCCGACTTTGTAGTCTTCTTTGTCAATTTCGAGACTTTGTCAACCCCGAATTTTTTGATTTTATCCGACTGATCAACACTAACATCACTACCAGCCTTGTGCAATAGTGTATCATTTTTCCCTTCACGTGAATTGCTGGAATTGGCGTCAATGTCTAAGAGAGCATCCATATTATTTGGCCCATTTTTATCAAATAAACCCACCTCCTTAATAGCGTAAATAGTGGACAAGGGGGGGGTCCGAAAACGATGGTCGGTGCAAGAGCAATAGCAACGGCGGACGAGAAAGATGAATCGGGAGTGGGCTTGAGCAATCTGTTTGTTGGGTCAAGGCGGTATGATATGGGTTAGAGAAGGTGTGAAATAGTTGAGCTTGGAACCATTAAAATCGAAACACAGGCTAGGGTACTAGAAAAGCTTGGGCCTTGTTTAAACAACACATTTGGCCCAAGTTAGGATTCAAGCCATCATCATCCGGGCTGTGCGTCGAGGATGGAGGCGGGTGGGCAACAAATTGTTGGGCCATTTTAAACTCATTTTCATGGGCTGAATAATGCAATGGAGAGGAAGTAAAACCTTGGCCCAAATTGATAGGGGCCGCTGCTGCCGCTGCGCGTGAAGTGCTTTGCCCAATATTGTTGTTGTCGTCCAAGTCAGGGGGCTGCAGGTTATGTTCCACCTTTTTTGCATGGGAAGACATAGATGTGGGCCCATGTAAATTCCCAATATTTGAACATGTTTGGTCCAATCGAGGGTTATGGGTTGAATTATCCAAAGGGGACAAAAAAACATCTGGGCCTACAGCATTGTTGAGTGCGCATGAAGACGAAAGGGTGCATGGGCCATCCTTAATGTTTGTGTTAAATTCCAAAATGTGCTGGCCATTTTCCACCTTTTGTGCAAACAAAGGTGAGGTGGGACCAAGCAAATGCCCATTAGTAATAAGTTGGCTAATAACACCCTCCAAAGGTGATGCAACTTTCGAGAGTTTAGAGGGAATATTTTCGGATAATGCGCCATTATTCTCCCCTTTAATCACGCCTGCTGCCAAATTGGGGCCCAAATGCATATGGACGTCCGCTGTACCAGAATTGATTGGACCGTTGCCATTTTTTGAATTCACTTTCACAATTTGTTGAGATTCATTCCTTAATTCTGCATGTATTGTTGATGAGTGGGCCCTATTTTCATGCAAATTTCCATGTGCACCATGATGGCCATTATTTCCATGCAAAGCAACAGGTAAATTCGAATCATTTGCTGTTACCATGCCATGATTTTCTCCCTTAATTTCACCTTCTTCCAACAAATTATCCTCAATAAATCCGCTCCATTAGACATATTATCACCCACTTCGCTTCCATATTCATCTGCAATGAAGAAGAAAAATTGTGCCCAGTAATATTTTCCACATTTTTTGAATTCAGATTTTTCAATCCTTTCATAACCATGCACGATTCCTGTTCCATAAAATTAGGAAGACTCTTAACTGCCATATTACCTTCCTTATTGGCGTTCAAATCAAATTTATTAGAGTCCAATAGCACGTAATCCTCCTTATTAGTAGCGCTTGATATAGGCAAGTCCAATTTTAAATTCCCAGACTGATCGTGACCTTCAACTGAATTTGACAGATCATCCAACGACTCAAAAACTCCATTACCTAGGGCAGAGAATTGATTAAGGGAGGACCCTTCACAATTTGAATTATTAGCCTCAAAATAAATGTGTTTCGATTTTGTGGCCAAATTCAAAATATCCTTTGTAACCATTCCCGTCTCCCTAGCTCCTTTCTTATTGACCATCATCCAAGCCTGATTATTAGGAGCAACCCCTTGATTAACGCTACGAGCAGATTTCAGAGTTGGGTTCGAATTAGGGTTTTCCTGATTTATACTCTTCGTATTGACACTTACGCCCTTTAACTTCTCCATATTTCCAATCTGCCCCTTCGAAGCTTGTCCTCCAGCAACAACTTGTGTGGTGGCGGACGCTAAGCAGTGGTGGTGGTCGAGCTTTATTTCGTTCATATAACATCCTCAATTGAGTGTCAATATGCTTGCAATGAGTACAATAATCTGGAATCCGTTCGTACACAATCCTTTGCACGTGTGTTGTACCGGCGAACTCAAGAATAATCTCGGGTATTCTCTCCTTCAACAAGTCTAATTCAACGCATACACGAGCCATAGATAATCTGGATCGTGTTGCTTTCGGAGAATCTACCTGAAGAGGTATCCCTATCACTTTGCTGATAGCAAATAAAGCATTGTGATCAAAAAATTGGATAGGCAATCCTGGAAGGCGAATCCACACTGGTGCAAGAGGAGCTTCTATTCTCGGATTAAACATCGGCGTCCACTTGAACACGCGCATCGGGCAGTCCCCCAATGACCAAATAGTGCCCATCCACAACTTATTGTAATCCTCCTCCAAATGTAATTTGATAATAATATGAGAAGGGTTTGCAAAGCTCCAAGAAAATGGCCCCTTCAGATTCAGGGCGGAAAAACCAGAAGAAATTCCTTTAGGTTGAGGAGTTGCGAAAGAGAACTTACCTATCAAGGTGAGTTTCGAAGTCTCCGCAAGACGATCATTCTCCAAGTAAGAAAATCCAAGAACCTGTTGTCCATCTTTTTCCTGGTGAGTGCCAATTGGAACGATTTTCTTGGAATCGAAATGGAGGTTGGATTGAAGAGAAGTTGAAGCAATCACATTTGCATATGACCCATGCTTCGGAGTTGGATTTTCCGGCGGACAAGAACTGGAAACCGCCATTGAAGGCGGAAAGAAACCTGGACCAAATCAAAAGACAAGAACAGATTAAAAAAAAAAATAAATAACCAAGTGCTAAAAATCAAGTGTTAAAACAAGCTTAAAACAAATCAAAGGGTGTTAAATCTTCTGTTGTTAAAAACCAAATCAGCCATGTTAAGTATTTGGCTTAAGCAGCCGAGTTATATTATCAACAGCTCTATCGAGTCTGTTGAGTGAGTAACTTAGCTGAATGCCAATATAGCTGTCCCTTAAGGACACAGTTGTTTGAGTCAACTCTGTTTAATTTTTAAAATGGCTAAAATCGAAAATTTGGTAAGGTTTATTCAACCCCCCTTCTAAACCTTACACCACACCCCTTTGGGACCTACAAGTGGTATCAGAGCGGTTGGTTCATTGAGCCTTCCGCATTGGTTACTTAACTAGATCTCTAATTTTTCAAAAAAATTTAAACACTTTTGTATTTCAAAGTCTTTCATTTTAAGCAATGTTATTATTGTGGAAGCAATTCTAACTCGCATTTTCTGTAGGTCCCAAGGGGTGTGAGTAAGGTTTAGAGGGGGGGTTGAATAAACCTTACCACATTTGCGATTTTAGTCCTTTTAAAATTACAACATAGTTGACGCAAACAGTTGTGTCCTTGAGGGACAACTAAGTTGGTTATTCAGCTAAGTTAGCCACTCAACAGACTCGATAGTGTTTTTGATAGAATAACTCGGTTGTTTAACCTATACTTAACTTGGTTGGTTTGGTTTTAACAGTGGAAGACTTAACACCCTTTGATTTGTTTTAAGTTTTTTTTAACACTTGATTCTTAGCACTTAGTTATTTATCAGTTGGATAGCAAATATGATTCTAACAGCATATATAATGTAAGTATGCAGGAAGGTAAGTTTGGTGAAAGTAAATGACAAATATATTTTATAGAGGTTCGAAGATGGGGTAATTATTCTAATCCTATCTTTTCCAACACCTGGAGGAATCCACTATGTAACAGATCAAGTTACAAAGCAGTGAACAGTCAGGAGAAAGCCTTGATCACACAGTTGGCTTCTCTTGCGACTCAACTTCTTTACAGTGCAGCTGTCTTGATACTTCAGCTCACTTCTCAAGTTCTTGGATTTGATCATGAAGCCCTCCAACAAACTTGATAATGGTTCGACCTTGAACCTTCCTACAATCCTGACTTGGAAAGTAGACCCCTTTTGATTCTTCAAAAGTTTCCTCTTCAACAAATTTGAAGTTATCTTTCCTTCAAAGCTTGTGTTGGATCGATTTCCTTCGAGTTTTAGGCTTGAGGAATTGCTTGAATGTTTATGAGAATATTGTAGGTTAGATGTTTGAATATGCTTGCTTGTTCATGGTTCAGGTAACCACTTCTCAATAACTTCCTTAGCCTTTTATAGTGCATATTTGAAATTTTGTCCGTTGAAGAGATAGGCTAGTTTCAAATGTCACTTGTGTTCGTTGGTTTGTCATTTCTATAGTCCTTGATGTTGACATTTACTCGTATTAATTGTCTTCGCAGCATTGCAGATGTCTGACACATGGTGCAGTGTTTCCCATTGGCTTATTCCTTTTGCACAATTCTGGGACAAACACTTTAGACCTGAGAGCTTTGACATATTACTATATTGAGTAATATTCTTGACTTCAATCAACAGATCTAAGTCAGTTGTCTTGACTAGACTGTTGTCTTTACCCCAGGTGACTTGAGTCAGCTCCAATCATTGGATAAATCAACTGTCACTTCAACTTATACTTGGCTTCTTGAGTTGACTTGACTGACACTTCTTACAGTTGTTCCTCAGCTGACATTCCTTCAGTTGAGTTCTTGACTTCCTTCTTGGCCACACTCAGCTGACACACAGCAGAGTCTTCAATCCATTCCGCAGTTGACTTCTTGTATTCCTTGGCATAGCTGACTTGACTCAGCTTTTCCAGCCCTATCTATTACAATACAAAATACAAGGAAAATGGGGTGCCAACTTCCTAGTTTAAGTTTTACATGGTATAATCAAAATCTACTCAATAAATTTCCTATTAATTTTCCCCTTTTTGATGATGCCAAAACTTAAAAACATTCAAAGAAAGTAAACATCAAAGATACATACAAACAATGCAGTAATAAAGAATGTATGCTTAAAATAGATAGTTTTATTGATCATATCTTTCTTGTCTTTTACACAACTGTTTACATTTGGTATCAGAACAATATAAATGTATACATGTCAAAACATAGTATATCTAAGCTAAGATACATATAGAGTGAAAATTACAGAGAAGTTCACTAAGCTTATTACAGAAGACTTACGTAGATGTATTTACACAAAAATACATTAAGGGGTTTGCAGCAACACTTCAACGCCTTTGCTGCTTTCTTCTTCTCTCTTCTTCATCCCTTCTTCTGTCAGCTTCAGCTCTCTTTCTCTTTCTTTCTTCTTCATCTCTCTTTTTCTTTTCGTAGGCCCGTTTGGCAACAATGTCATCCATTTGCTTCCTCTCGAGCCATTTTCTTGTTTGCCTCTGATTTTTCTCTTCTTGCCTCTTTAAAGCCTCGGCGTCCTTCCTTTCAACCTCTAGGTTGGCAAGGTGATCATATCTAGCCCAGTAGATAAAGCCTTTCTTCCTAGGATCCACATACGATACATCCTTTGGTTTTGGTCGAGGTAGGGAGCCTCTTCCACCACCACTTCTTCCTCTTCATGACTCAGCTCTTCCACCTCTGGGCGTGTACTGCACTGGAGTCTTCTGCTTTCTAGCTGAGTGACTGCTGGAAGACTGCTGCTTTTCAGCTGATTTAATCACATCAAATCCTTTCTCCCAGTACAAATCCCAGACTTGAGCCAGAGCCATTCCTTGGAAGTAGCCTTCTGATTCAAGAGTCTTAAACTCCTCAATTGATCTAGGCTCAGTTCCATCATCAGATATCGCATCCTGGTCCTTTCCGGCTGGTAGACCACCAAATTTTTTCATTAGATTCTGAACGTGAACATCTTGCTTTTCAGCTAACTCCTCAAATCCTGCTTCGATGATTTTTCTTTTGTCTGCCATTGACACAGTAGCTTTGCTGAGAATGAGGCAGTTACTTGACCTTGCTAAGGGATTTCAGCTAACATCAACTTCAAATCCTTCGAATTTCTTTCCCCCTCAGCTGCTTCACCTTTATTGAATTGTTCATCTTCCAAAACCCTTGAGGGACTCCTCTTCTCCCTTTTGGCATCATCAAGGAGAGAGGTATCCCAGGGAACATTCCACTTAGGATAAAGTTCAGTCGGCTGATAGTGGAATTGTGCTTGGAGTTGGCTGCATCATACGCTGCTCTAAATTCTGAGTGTGTTGCCTTAGACTCGGTTGAGACTACCTTCTTTTCAGCCATGAGAAGATTGAATTTCTCATTCATGGAATTCTCGAGCCCAGCAATCTCATTCTTGTGGAAATATTGCAGCAGCTCCATTTCCGACTTGTGGGACTGATTTATCCTCTCAATATACTCTTTCATTCTCTACTGATATGCCGAACTATCTGCACTCCACAACAGCATTTTTGCAAAAAATGCTTTAAATTAGCGGACATGCTCAGATCGCATAATTGTCTGCTGCGCAGCCCATTCCCTGATGCGCATAATAATCCCTTGTAAATCAGCTGTGAAGGTGGCATCACAATTGTCCAGGCGGAGATCCAAGGATGCTTGATGGTGTTCCATTTTCTCAATCTCTTCACAGATAGTCTTGAAAGCTTTTCGGAACTCAGCTGCGGAGGCGGACTCGGTTGTTGGCCATTCTGCATCTAAATCAAAGTTCATTGGAACAATCGTATCCGTGGGGATGACTGACTCTTCACGCAGTGTATCTTTTCTTATTTCTCTTGCAGATTCAGCTTCTAGGTCTGGCAGATCAATAGTGAAAGGAAATTCTTCATCAAAAACGTCATTGTGAATAAAGGGGATCTCTAAGTCTCTTGCTTGTTGTGCGTTCCCTTGTTCTGGATGACTCGATTCAGCTCTCTATGCCTCGGTGCAGCGAACTTCATTGTGATTGTCACGGTTTGTTGGAGCTTCAGACGAGTGTTTGTAAAAGTCATTCTTCTTTGCAATCTGGAAGCTTCTGCGCAGATGATTTCGGTTCAGCTAGGGCAGTTAAGATGTTTTGCCCAGCTAACTGAGCCTCAGTTGTCTCAACAGGTTTTTCCAAATGAGTTATCTTGTCCTCAGCTGTATCATCAGCTTCATCGGATGATGATGAGACCTGTGGAGTTGGCTCATCATCAAAATTAAATCTCATAGGAGCCATCTTCTCACTGACTTGGCTCTGAGATTTGTGAACATCCTCTGTCATTTGGGTGGACTCTGCTTCATCTTCCGATCCCAAAAATGATGTATCAATATTTTCTTGGGAGTCTTGAAGGGAACCAATGACTTCATCTATGGCAACACCTTCGACCAGAGGTATGTTCTCAGCAACTGCATCCTTTTCCTTACCTAGGGAAGCCTCAACTTCCCCAAGGGCTTCAGTACCCTTAGCAGTCTCAACTGCAGCAGGGCCTTTTGCATTCCCTTCGACAAACTCAGCTGTCTTAGGGTCTTGGACGATGGCATCCAGAGGAGTCTCAACCCCCTTGTATTGCACTTTCATAGCCCAGAGTGTTAACTCCTGGGGCTTCACCATCCTGTACCTTGGCTGCATCAGCAGTGTCATCGGCCTTCAGAGCAGTGGACAATTCAGCTGAGACAGAGTCAACTGTCCGAGCTTCGTCAATGTCACTCTGCTATTTTTCAGATTCTTTCACACCATCTCCTCCAAACTTCATTGATGTGTCTCCCACATCAACCTCCAACCTAGTTGTGGTGGAGAGAGTTTCCCCCTCAGCTAGCGCACCAGCTAAGTGATTGATTGTGGGGTCACTCTGCTCCAGATGCGCGTTTTTGTCCGATGAGTGCTCAGCCGCCGGGGCAGATGTGAGAACACCTTCTTCAGGGGTTGGCTTAGCTTGGGTGCCCAACTTCCCAGCTTCATCGCCAATGCCCTTGGAGCCATCCTCTTATTGCACGGGGGACGTGGCTACAGAAATGTCCGATGCAATCTGCTGTGCCACTCCCAGAGGATCGGTTTGCAGAAGAATTTGGGAAGACTCTCCTGGACCTTCGAACAAACACTACTCGTGCATGGCTCTGGATTCCCTCAAAGCCTGTTGTATATCAAATTTCTCGGCTGTAGCAGCAGGTTCCAATCCACATCGATGTCTGAGAGCATATCAAGATGTGTGTGAGTATGGTCTGGAGAGCCTGTGAATACGCACATCTTGGATTTCTCCAATGCTTGGGCTTACGCGGCAGCTCTCTCCTTTTCTTCCTCCTTGAGAATGCACAGGATGTCTAAGCAATTGTCTTCATCTAGGGCAGATCGGACATCATTTATGCAAAGGAATCGAAGAAGCTCTTCTTCTTCTTCAATGAACTCAGGGCGAGTGAATTGCACCCTTGAGTGATCCAGCTTCTATGCTTGCCACTCTCTTAAGCATCTTTGAATATCAGGATAGACTGGAGAATACATGATCACATCATCATCATCATCATCATCTTCACCTCCAGTTTCCGGAATGGAAGGTAAGAGACCTTGCTCTTCTTCAGATGCAACAGCATCAGTTATAGGAGGGGAGACAACTCTTTCAACATCAGGCACAGTTATCTTGGCTGCTTCAATTTCCTCAGATGTCTTCCTCACATCTGGGTCTTCGACAGATCTCTGCTGATCATCATTAGCAAACTTCACAGATTCATCAATAACCTCTGGAGACTGCTCTTCCTAAGCATCACCAGTCTCAGATTCTTTCTCCGACTGAGAGCCAGATTCAGTTGTTTTCTGCACCTCGGATTGCTTGAACAACCTTCTCTTCTTGGTGCGAACCAGTGGAACTTCTAGTTCAATCTCAGCAGATTCATCAGAGGTTGGGACTTGGGCACTCTTCTTAGAGGCAACTGCCTTTCTCAACTTGGCAGTCCTCTTCTTTTTTATGACTGGAGAAGGGATTTGAGGTTCCTTCTCAGTCTTTGCTGTGGGGGTAGGAGTCTGGGCTGCGTGGGCAGGTGACTCGGCTGCAGGGGCAGGAGCTTTCTTAGGATTGGCTGCGAGGACAGGAGCAGGCTTGGATGTTGCAGGTCTCTTCTTTGGTGGAGGGGTCTCAGCTGTATCTTCAGGGTCAGCTGATTCCCCCTCATTGGTATCGGCTTTCTTAGCATGAGCTCTCTTCTGGGCACTGGAGAGATTTGCCCTGAACATCTTCTTGTTCACATGGAAGGGCTTGCCATGACGAAGAGCAACACCCTTCGCTTCCAGTAGATGGCTAATCACAAGGCCATAACCTAGGGAGCATCCGAAGGACCCATCCTCCTTGAAGGTCCTATTCAGCATATTCTGGCAGAGTCTGTTGTAAACAAACTCAGCCCAATTGACTTTCTTCTCCTGCATGAGCCATCACGATCAACTTAGTCTTGGATAGCTGATTAAAGCTTTCCAAATTTCATGTCAACACATTTTGGTACGACGTCCATCAGCATGTGATAGTCATCCTTCAGCGACTCCTTCTTGGTGTGAAAACCACTTTCGACACACTCCAAACAGCCACTTCCTTCCAATGGCTAAGTCGACATCTACCTCCGAGATGTCTTTCAAGCCCTCCTCAGGCAACAGACAGTGCTTAGCAAGGTCTTTTGCACTGAGTTTTATGACCTTGCTGTTGACGGAAGATTTGATTTCATCGTCTTGTACTTCTGCATTCACGTAGAACATAGCTATCTCTTCAAGGTAGGTATGAGAGTATTCCATTGTCAAAAAGTCCTTCAGACCGGACTTCTCCAACATTTCAGCTATCTTCAGAACCAGGGTTTCATCAACACCTTGCTAGATCATCCCATCGAAATCCACATAAGCACCGGTGTGGAATTTCTTCGAAAGCTTCACAAAATCATACTTTGGGGCCATTTTCAGAGTTTTCTACCGAACGAAAAGCGAGAAACTTGCATGAGAGAAAATAGAGTTTTCAGAGAGAAAAATGCTTCTTTGCTTGAAGATGAACAGTTTTCATAACGCGAGAGAAATGCAAAAGTCCATATATAAAGGTCGTGAAAGGACATGTTTCGGATTTTCAAATTTTTGATCAAGATCAATGGCTAGGATTAGAGCTTCAAAACCGCATTTAATTCCCCGCATTAAATGCAGCAACATTTATATCCAATCATATGGGTTACTGTGCAATTTTTACTGTGACTGTCGTTATTACGTTGATGTCATCCTTAAAAACATTCCCGCTTATTTAAAACGACGCATTTTTGTCACTTAGCTCATAACTGATTCAGCTTATATCCAAAGTGACTTAACTCTACTTCTCTCTTATCATGTTGTAACTCAGCTGTCAGCTAACTTGATACAACTGACTTCTCGACAGGGTTGTTTCACTTGGCTGAAATGTGAAACTTTATCTTTTTCAAATTTCTCATCTTCTTTCTCTTCTTATTGAGTCTTCTGAGTATCAAATCAGCTCAATTAACCCTAGCTCATTCTTGAGCTCTTCAAACCTTGATTCACATAGAGGCTTTGTGAATATATTAGCTAGTTGCTTATCAGTTGAGATGTATTCCAAGGTGATGTCTTTCTTTTCAACATGATCTCTTATGAAATGATATCTGACATCAATGTGCTTTGTTCTTGAGTGCAACACAGGAATTTGAGTGATTGTAATAGCATTAGTGTTATAACACATGACTGGAATCTTTTTTTCTTCAATCTCATAATCTCTCAGTTGTTGTCTCATCCATAAAACTTGGGCACAACAGCTACCCGCAGGTATGTACTCTGCTTCAGCTGTGGATGTGGCAATTGAGTTTTGTTTCTTACTTAACTAAGAAACCAATCTATTTTCGAGCATTTGACATGTACCAGAGGTAGTCTTCCTATCAACACTACATCCAGCATAGTCTGAGTCTGAGTAACCGATCAACTTGAATCCACCTTCCCTTAGATACCATAGGCCAACTTCCTGGCATCCCTTCAAATATCTTAGAATTCTCTTAGCTACAGTCATGTGGCTCTCCTTTGGTGTAGATTGAAATCTTGCACATACACCTAATGCAAAGGTGATATATGTCCTACTTGTTGTTAAATAGAGCAATGATCTAATAAGAGCTCTATATCTAGTTTGATCAACAGTTTTGCCATCTGTATCCATGTCAATCTTGACTGACATGTTCATAGGAATTTTCACAGAAGACTTCTCTTCCATGCCAAATTTCTTCATCAAATCTCTGGTATACTTAGTTTGACTTATGAAGGTTCCATCCTTCAATTGCTTCACTTGAAGTCCTAGGAAAAAAGTCAGCTCTCCCATCATGCTCAACTCAAATTTACCTTGCATGAGGTTTGAGAACTTGTCACACAGCTCTTTATTTGTGGAACCAAAATGATGTCATCCACATATATTTGAACAAGAAGTGTACTCTCTCCATCTTGAATTCTGAAGAGTGTTCTATCAACTTTGCCTTTGGTGAATCCATTGTCAGTTAGAAATTGAGACAATGTATCATACCATGCTCTTGGTGCTTATTTCAATCCATATAATGCTTTCTTGAGCTTATAGACCTTATCTCCAATAGTTTTCTATTCAAAACCTGGAGGTTGTTCAACATAGACTTTTTTCTCCAGTAGTCCATTTAGAAATGCACTCTTCACATCCATTTGATAGACAGTGAAGTTCTTATGTGCATCATAAGCAAGAAACATTCTTATTGCTTCCAATCTTGCAACAGGAGCAAAGGTTTCATCAAAATATATGTCATCTTCTTTGCAATACCCTTTGGCTACCAATCTTGCTTTGTTTCTTACAACAGATCCTTCCTCTTTCATCTTGTTTCTGAAAACCCATTTTGTGCCAATTAAATTTTAATGGGTAGGACTCTACACTAATTCCCATACTTTGTTCCTTTCAAACTGATTCGGCTCTTCTTGCATGGCTTGAATCCAATGTGTGTCATCCAATGCTTGAGACACATCTTTAGGCTCTATCTGGGAAATAGAACAAGTGAACGTAGCTTCATGTTTTGCTCTAAATCTGGTTCTTATGCCATATCTTACATCTCCAATAACTAACTCTGGTGGATGGTCTCTCAACCATCTCACATTAGGTTGGAGTAAGTTTGCTAGATTCAGCCATCTCGCAGCTAAGTTGTCTTGAACAACTCTTTAATTTTCATTCAGCTGTAGACTTTCCAGATGTCTTTAAGATTCAACTATCTCATCTTCATTTGGGTTGATTGCTCTTACTTCAGCCTCAACATAAGGACTCTTCTGCATAGTTGGTTGATTCAACTTATTAGCTAACTCTTTAATGTCTTCTCCATTCACATTGGGTTCATCAAAAACCACATGGATAGACTCTTCTGTGACTATAGTCCTCTTGTTCAGCACTCTATAGGCTTTGCTCTCAGCTGAGTATCCCAAAAAGATACCTTCATGAGCTTTAGCATCAAAAGCTTTTAAATTATTTTTGCCATTGTTGTGGATGAAACATTTACATCTGAATATCCTGAAGTACCCAACATTTGGCTTTCTCCCTGTCCAAATTTCAAGAGGAGACATCGTGCCCAAGACAACTGCATTGATGGCCAGTGATGGAAAGCGAGCTGAGCCAAAGTAGACCATAGACCAGGAGGAGATAGCCCTCATGGTTAAGAGATTCAACAAGTTCTTCAATAAAAACTATAAAAGAAATAAGGGTGAAACCTCCAGGAGACATTCAACACCTTCCAAATGAAGGGAAGACAGGCCACCCAAGAAAATTGAGCATCAGAAAGTTGATTATCAGAGAGCTGATAATCAGAGGAATGACAGAGCTAATCAGAGAGCTGAGAACCTATACTGGAATTGCAGAAGCCAGGACACTTTGCGGTTGAGTGTTCCTATCCACCAGTCAACAAGTATAGGAATGAGGAACAAAGAAAAGTATTCAGGGAAAGGAGACAGGAAAAGAGAAAAGCCATGTTAGCTGCAGAGACTGCTAAGCCAGTCAAGTGCAAAGAAGCAGCAAACTCGGATAGTAGTGAAACAGACTACTCAAGTGATACTGAGGAAGAGGCTATGATCTGCCTCATGGCTAAAGAACAAGATCAACCAGATCAAGAAGATGAGGTACACTCTAGCTCATCTCATTTTGATTCTAGTGATAGTGACTGTGATACACACACTACATCACCCATAAATCTTTATGATTCATTAGGCAAAATGATGAAATATTTTGAACATATTAAGTCCTCACACATAGTCTTAAATGAGAAAAACAGCCAGCTTAAAAGTCAAAACTCACAGTTGACCAAAGAGTTGAGTACTCTAAGTCACTTAGCTGATGAGAACACTAAGATGAAGGCTAAAAATGCCAAGATCACAGCAAAGTTAGCTACTACTGAAAAGAGGGAAAAATATCTTAAAAATATGATTGCCTCATTTACAAAGGCGTCCAAATCATTGGATGATCTTATTATGAGTCAAAAGGAATGTGGAGATAAGGCAGGCATAAGATTCAATTCCTTTGTGCATAGCCAAACTCCAAGAGTGATCATGGAAAAAGGATTTTCAAGCAATGAAACATCCCAAAAATATCAGCAAACTCCCAACAGAAAATACTCTGTGAAAAGCAAACAGAGCTACCAGAAACCCCGAAAATCTCATAAGACAAATGCATATGATGGGAATGGTAGAAATTACCCAAACCAAGCTGATTGGTATAATGTGAAATATCAGCAAAGACCAATGGAATACAAGCCTAAATGGCAAAGACTTAAACCTCATCAAAAGTCATTCCAAAGGAAAAAGAGCTTTTATCAGCACACTTATGCACCCAAGAATTACACTCAAAAATACCATAACTACCCCAAGAAAGAAATTGCTAAAACACACACACAAGCATACAGACAAAATAGACAGCTGTAAAGTGCACTATGATTATGGCACTGATAGATGGCAACCTCTTAGAGTCAAATCATTTGGCTATAGGTTGGTTGGAGCATCTTACAGCACTAACCCCCCAGGACCCAGACAAGTATGGGTACCTAAAAACTGATTTCCTTAATTGTAGGTTCAAGGAACAGCTGAGTGCCAAGGAACCTGGTACATGGATAATGGTTGTTCCAGACACATGACAGGAAAAAAAAATCTATCAGGATTCAAGGAGATCAGAGGTGCTAAAGTTATATTTCTAGAAAATGAAGTTTTAGGGGAGATCAAAAGCACAAGATCCATCAAGAAGAATGGACTGGAAATCAAAGATGTTGCTTATGTAGAAGGCCTCAACTTGACTGTTAAGCATTAGCCAACTCTATGACAAGGGCTACAATGTTGGATTCAATATGGGAGTATGTCAGATCAAAGATGCTGAATCAAATGAAATAGTGCTGCAAGGATCAAGGCAAAAGAATATGTATGTGGTAGATTGGTCTACTCCCACACCAAGCACATGTCTATTTGCAAAGAGCACAGCCGAATCAAGTTGGCTATGGTACAAGAAGCTGAGTCATCTGAACTTCAAGACAATCAACAAGTTTGTAAGGAGTCATCTTGTAGAAGGATTTCCAAACTCAGTGTACAAGAAAGAAAGTGTATGTGATGCATGCCAGATGGGAAAACAAATCAAATAATCATTCAAGGATAAGCCCAGTCCCTCATCAACCAGAATATTACATTTGCTGCATATGGATCTATTTGGTCCAGTTGAGCCAGCCAGCATCAGTGGAAAGAAATACACCCTAGTGGTGGTGGATGATTACTCAAGATATACATCAACAATTTTCATGTGTGTAAAAAGAAGGAAACATTGCAGAAGTTACCTCAGCTGATGAAAAGAGTTCAAAATGAGAAGAGCCAAACCATTACAAAGATAAGGTCTGACAGGGGAACTGAGTTTGTCAATGGAATTATAACTCAATATTGTATTGAAAATGGTATTGCTCATGAGTTATCAGCAGCAAGGACTCCACAACAGAATGGAATAGCTGAAAGAAGAAACAGAACTATCAAGGAAGCTGCAAGGACAATGTTAGTTGAACCTTGATTGCCTAAGAGATTTTGGGCTGAAGCCATAAACACAGCATGCTATACTCAGAATAGAAGTATGATAAATAGGCAATTGACCAAGGCTCCTTATGAGATTTGGACTGGGACGAAGCCAAATGTTGGATATTTCAAGATATTTGGATGCAAGTGTTTCATCTATAACAATGGCAAGGATAATTTGAAGGCTTTTGATGCTAAAACTAATGAAGGTATCGTTTTGGGATACTCAGCTGAGAGTAAAGTCTACAGACTGCTAAACAAGAGGACTATGGTCACAGAAGAGTCTATCCATGTGGTTTCTGATGAACCTAATATAAATGGAGAAGACATTGATGAGTTAGCTGATAAGAAGAATCAACCAACTATGCAGAAGAGTCCTTATATTGAAGCTGAAGTAAGAGAACTCAACCCTGATGATGATGAGATAGCTGAATCACAAAGACAGCTGGAAGGTTTACAGCTTAATGAAGATGAAAGAGATGTTCAAGACAACTTAGCTGCGAGACGGCTGAACCCAGCTAACTTACTCCAACCTGATGTGAGATGGCTGAGAGACCATCCAGCAGAGTTAGTTATTGGATATGTTAGAGATGGCATAAGAACCAGATCCAGAGCACATCATGAAGTTATGTTCACTTGTTTTATTTCCCAAATAGAGCCTAGGGATGTGTTTCAAGCATTGGAAGACACACATTAGATTCAGGCCATGCAAGAAGAGCTGAACATTTTGAAAGGAACAAAGTATGGGAATTAGTTCAGGCCATGTCATTGGTACAAAATGGGTTTTCAGGAACAAAGTGAATGAAGAAGGATCTGTTGTAAGAAACAAAATAAGATTGGTAGCCAAAGGGTACTGCCAAGAAGAGGGTATAGATTTTGATGAAACCTTTGCTCTTGTTGAGCAATAAGGATGTTTCTTGCTTATGCTGCACATAAGAACTTCATTGTCGATCAAATGGATGTGAAGAGTGTATTCCTAAATGGATTGCTAGAGGAAGAAGTCTATGTTGAACAACCTCCATGGATTGCTGGAGGAAGAAGTCTATGTTGAACAACCTTCCAGGTTTTGAGCAGATAAACTATTGGAGATAAGGTCTACAATCTCAAGAAAGCATTGTATGGATTGAAACAAGCACCTAGAGCATGGTATGATATGGTCTTAGTTCCTAATTGACAATGGATTCACCAGAGGAAAAGTTGATAGAACACTTTTCAGAATTCAAGATGGAGAGAGTATAATGCTTATTCAAATATATGTGGATGATATCATCTTTGGATCCACAAATAAAGAGTTGTGGGATAAGTTCTCAAACCTTATGCAAGGAAAATTTGAAATGAGCATGATGGGAGAGCTGACTTTCTTTCTAGGATTGCAAGTCAAGCAATTGAAGGATAGAACCTTCATAAGTCAAACCATGTATACCAGAGATTTGATGAAGAAATTTGGTATGGAAGAGAAGTCTTCTGTGAAGATTCCATGGAATACATCAGTCAAAATGGACATGGATGCAGATGGCAAAGTTGTTGATCAAACCAGATATAGAGCCCTCATTAGATCATTGCTCTATTTAACAGCCAGCAGGTCAGATATCACCTTTGCAGTAGGTGTATGCGCAAGATTTCAATCTGCACCAAAAGGGAGCCACATGACTGCAGCTAAGAGAATCCTAAGATATTTGAAGGTATGCCAAGAAGTCGGCTTTTGGTATCCAAAGGAAGGAGGATTCAAGCTGTTAGGATATTTAGACTCATATTATGCTGGATGTAGAGTTGACAGGAAGAGTACTTCTGTATAGCGTTGCTAAAAGATAGCAGCGAGCAAGGCCATGTTCCTCAGGAATTTAATACAAAATGCTTAGGCTTTAGTAAATATCGTATTCCAATTTTATTGAAGCGGTCAAAAATCGGAAAATTTTATCAAATCTAAACTAAACCCTAAATTAACAAGTAAAATATTTATGATTTTATAAACCCAAACTCCATAAGTTTTCAACAAATACAAAAGCAACCCTAGATACATAATCGCAATATGCTTCTTCAATATTAAATCCAATTAATATTTTATCCAAACTATTTTAAGTATATCTATAGGTTCAATTCCTAAATTAGTTTATTCCCCCTCCCAAACAAAATAAACAGTTGATTAATACCAATTGCTAGCATTCCTACTCAACAATTAATATCAAATCTTAAAAGATCTTTGGATTGAAGTACTCCTCACAAACAGTTATAAGTCTCCCGACTCTATACCCGTTTATGTCTGAATCCGATTTTCGTTTGTTAGAAATCATCTCTCAAATTTTGAACTAACAAACATGACATCCAAATTATTGATCAGATAATCTACAAGAAATAAGTATTCAAAATCATATTATAGAATGCAAAAACTAATTAAGAAAAACAATCAATATAGATTTAACATGAATCCACAGTTTTGATTATGCTCTAGGATCATAAATATTTAGCCTAACATATTTGACAACAAATTCATAGACAAACTTGAACTCAAATAGTTTTGACATAGTTTAAGTAGAAACAAGAGATCTGAAATAAGATGATAGAACCCTTCTTGTTATGATGGATCATTCTTCCAAGTCTTGAACCCTTATGCTTCCGTGGATACGAAAGGCCTTGTGGTATTTTTCGCTGATTTGCCTTCCTCTCTGAGAAGACTGTAGATTTGTGTAACCCTCGTGTATTTTCTGATGTAAGATGATATATGAAGCAATATGAGGTGATAAACTCGTCCAAGCCTTGATCCCCCTTATATAGGTGCTTTGAGAGATCACTGGTAGAGTTTTGATGGGATTAGGAATAAAAGTCAGACGTAGAGCAACTCACACGGCCATGTGATTCCACACGGTCTGTCCATGCGATGTGTTTTCTTCTCTGTTTTTGGCTTGAAAAAAACACACGATCGTGGCATTTCACACGGTCAGGTCATGTGATTCGTCTCTCAAATTCTTTCTTCGAACAAGACAAACGAACGTGTAAAAACACACGAACACAATTCACACGGTCGTGTGAATTCACACAGTCCAACCATGTGATTTATTTTTAATCATTTACTTAGTGTATTTGATCGTCACTTCACATTTGTCAATCTTATCCAGGTTGTCTAACTGATATCTTCTCATTTTAGCTATGTTTCTTGTAAAAACAATTACAAGAATGCCCAGTATCATGCCCTTCTAAGGAAACCAAGTATAATGTATTAAGTATTCATGAAAATGTATCAGATACATATTAAAAGAACCCCTAAATGCACGTATATTTTACACGTATCACTATTCTAAAGTCAAATAATATGGTTTTATCTCCAGCCCACATCAGCAGCTGACCAATTGAAAGATCAAATTACAATAAAATTTTAATCCACTAAAATCAGTTAAACCAAATCTTTTGTCGTCAAGTACTAATTTTCCTATGAGGATACACATTAATTCAATAATTTTCAATCCGATTATGTACGTGAAACACCACAAAAATAGGATAAATCATCCTATTTCAACTACAAAACATAAATCACCCACAAAACATTTTCATGGTGTTGATACTGTAATTCGCTCAACAACACAAAATATAAAAAACTGATTGGAAATATGAAAAGTGGTTGTGAAATGCCTTTTATATGGAATTTCCAAGCTGATGAGCTCGGGTCGGTCTCTGGCTTGGCATAATTTGAATTTACAAAGTTATATAGGTGTTTTTTGTTGGCATTTTTCTCATAAATGAGTACTATTTATACTATTACATTTGATAGCCTAGCTATCATTACATCTACAATATTAGTGGGACACTTGTCTCTTTCTTGTTGTGCATGAGTTGCATGACTACGATGTGGTAGAAAGTGTTTGTTGACTTGTCCTATTGTTGCTTTGCCAGGTGGAAGCTTGGTCTGCCATTGGGATTCCAGCTCAGTCGTGGTTGACTCTGTGGGGAGTACTAAGTCCCTTGGAAAGCCTTTGGTTGAGCTGAGGTAAGCTTTGCTTGTCAGCTCGGCTAAGCGTGGTCTGATCGGCCCACGTCAATAGGTCTCAGGGTGCCACGTGTGCATATTAATCATCACGTTTTTATCCAGCTGAGCTTGGGCATCATCAATGGCCCCCAAGTTCGAGACCAAGGATAAGACTTGATGAGGCGGGCTTGAACTTAAAGAAGTAAAAGAAAGTGGTTAAGTGAATTTAAAAAAGGCTGATAGTTGTCACTGTCATTTAAGGCTTGAAATGGCACATTAAATGAAGGTAATTATGATAGACACATGGCAGCCTGTAATTGGACCATCGCGGCGCGTGAACCCCAAACGTCATGATTGTTGGTTTGAAATGCATTTTGGAAGGGCGCGTCTTTTCAAATGGGCGCGTCTTTTCATGGAATTTTTTGCTTGTAAATAGGCCAGTGGCTATTCATTTTCCCTTTTTCTTCGCGTACTAGGAATACGAGAGAGAAAAGAAGACCAAGCATATTTTAGGTCGGCAAGTGAGAAAAAGAGCACTCCAAGCCTACTTAGGTAATTTTCTTGCGAACGTTTTTTTTTTTCCTGAAAATGTCTGGTTTCGTGGAAGATAGCAAAAATAGAGATTACAACATCGACGTAGAGGTTGAAGACCCTCCTACTGAAATGGAGGTTTCCCAAGGGGGAGGTGATGATATAGTTGACATCACGAGCTCGGATGAAGGTTCCGAATATGAGACCCCCTTGCGAAGGTAGGGCATGAAGAAGTTTTGTCTCCAGCCCCAATTGTTGCTATAATGGGTAGAGTGATGTATGGGCCTGAGGAACTGCCTATAAGAGGAACTGGGGCACCAGGGGCAAGTGTTGGTGAGGTGACTGGGGCCCACAGAGTGGAGCGCGGTGCAGGGCCGAGTAGGGGCGAGGCCACTGGGCCGAGTGGAACTGTAGGCGAGGAGATGGGTCTTCGACATCAGGTCGGGCTGCCGAATGAGCCCAGGGCGGGGCACAAAGACCTCCAAAGAATTCCCGTAGGGATTGGATTGAAACTGACTAGAATTTGATCCCGTGCATGATGACTTAGGCCGAGTTGGAAGCATTGTACAGAGGTCTCGAGATTCCAGAGAGGGTGTGGTTTTGGTTGCCCGATGGTGAGGAGGTTCACGCTAAACCCAAACTAGGTGGCTCATGGATTTGGTAGAGTTGGATTCAAGCTATCCCAACTCTTAAACAAGGACTCTTATTACAGATTGGTGATGGTAAATCAACTAGGATCTGGTATCATCCTTGGATCCAAGTTGACATACTAGTTACCTCATCCCTTTTCCAACTGATTGTCCTCTCACTTTGGCTAGTAAACTAATTTGTGCTTCATTGAACCAAGTGTATAATCCTCAGCTCATTCTCCAGAATTTTAACCAACAGGAAACTGCTGCTATATTTTTATCCCCCTAAATCCCCTGGGGGTATATGATGATTCGGCATCTAACTGCTAAGGGTAACTATACAATGAAATCCTCTCATTTTGCTTTACTTGAATTGAATTTTCTGAATAAAGACATTCCGAAAGGTAGCTCGGGCAAGATCATGATTAGGAATATATATAATGGTACTTGGAAAATGCAAAGTAAAAGAAAATTCGAGTTTTTTTAGAGATGTTTTTTCAGTATTTTCCCACCCAAAATAATCTTATTCGAAAAGGTACGACCTTGGATTCTCGTTGTAAACTCTGTGGGGAAGCTGATGAAGATTTTGAACATGTCGTCTTTCACTATGACAAGGCTATAAAGGTCTGGAGTATTGCCCCTCTTTCTTGGAATTTCAAAGTCCCTGCCTTGAGTTCCTTTAAAGATTGGGGGAGCAAAATTTCAAGCCCTAAGAAGAAGAATTTCTGGCAAGAAAGAATTCAGTTCACTGCTTATCTCCTGTGGTGGCTTTGGAAAATCCGTAATCTCTGTATTTTTTTGAAGATATTCAGATTTTTGCAAAAGAAATTGTTGATAAAGATGTTGATGAGTGGATTGAATTAAGTGATGTATACTTGACGCATTCCTCTTGAGCTTTTGGATGGTATTCTCTGCTCCTCGTCTGCTTTTTATTTTGATTTGGAATTCTTGTATGGTGTGCATGGGTGCTTCATTTGCTGCTGGTGTGATTTGGAAGAGATACTAGGAACTTATGTTCTGTGGTTAATCATTCCATTCCCCTGCTCTCAACCTTCAAGATCTACCTTTGTTTGATGGATTGCTGCTAATAAGCCTTATATCAAGTTACATCATACTATTTTGCATATTTTTGTGTATATTTTGTGGGATGATTTATATATATTTTTGCCATGTTTTATTTGTATTTGCATGTTTTAGTGCTACGTTGGGTTATTTTGTTGATTTTCTAGGATTTGGTAGAAAAAATAAGTTTTGGAGCAAGAAACATCAAAAGTCATTTCGCGCAACTACGACAATCTTCGTATTTGGAACATAACTTTTTCATCCAAAGTTCGATTGACCCAATTCTTATGCCATTAGAAAGATAAGAGAGTTCTACAATGTCTATTTCAGATACTAAATGCAAATGAAGATGTTTGGATTGATTAAAATCATGTGAAAATAGAAATCAAGTGATGAGATTTCAGAAATGACACGTCTTGGTATTTTGTCTATAACTCTCTAGAAAATTGATATTGAGGTCATTTAAGTGGCTATGAAAAGCTAAGAAATAGAGCTACAATTCATAAGAAGTCACCGAGATCAAATTCCATGTTTCGAGGGTGCATGGACGCGCACGGCTGGCAGCAACAACGGTACTCTCTTGGGGGCGCGCGCACGGGGACTTGCTGAACACGAAATTCGCGATCTTTATTCGTTTTTTGGCTCTTCCGCCTTGTATAGGACTCTAGGCTTATAAATAAGACTTGGGGAGCCCATATTTTCCAACACCTTAACTTTTTAGCACTTTTAAACCTAGTTTTTTGTTATTTTCTCTTCCATCCAATATTGGGGATTGCTTGTTTTTCCACCGGAGATAATTTGTGGCTAGATCAAAGCGTAAATATTTCTCCACCTTCTTTATCTGATTTTCAATTGCTTGGTAATTGTTGTTATTACATGATCATGTTTATAATTGCTTTCTTCCTCTCAATTGAATTGATAAATCTATCTACGAGCATGAACTAATTTCCTTGTTCTAGGATTAGGATGATTTGATTCAAATAAACAAGCATGAGTATTGACTAATTGGTTTGCTTTCCTGAATGAATTGCTTTATTTGATAATTTATTGTCTGGTCAACTTTTCATTGTTTTGAGAGAATAGTTGAGATCGAGAGAAGATATTAGTCCTGGACTAAATTTATTTAGGGGGTTAGGTATGAATCAGAAATGTATTATCTAACTTGGGCTTAATGAAAATAGCAAATTATGTTGGGATAAGCCCTAATCTGTGAATACCTGAGTTATCAGATCTAGGCCTAGTTTTTACATGTTTGTTATATTTGTTAACCACATGATCAATTAGTTGATATTCTGCTTGCAAGTTTGATGAAATGATTCCAAAATCCTAGACGTTTTATCTATACCATTTTCACCTGGTTTATTTGTGTTTAGTTTTAATTGGTTTCTTATTTGTTTTTCCTTAGATAATTTAAAATCATACAAATTTTATTAGAGTATTTAGGATTTATTTTCTGTTTATTGTGATACATAATGATTATTTGTCGGCTAAGTCTTCCTTGAAAGACGACTTGTGGTTAACTTGCTACCCTATAATTGATCTCGTACTCTTGCAAGGATTGATAGATTTATTTTAGTTGTTTAGCGGTCGAACACATACTGTGTTGTCTTATTCTGCTGCTTGAGCTTGTCCATTTTTTGCCTGGTTAGGTTCTTTGGTTTTGCTTTCCCCATTGGTTTGGCGGGTGGTCTCCACCCTATTTAGAATTATTGGTTGTGGAGGAGTTTTTATAGCCAGTGGGCTATCTTGTATCTCTCATATTGTTATTAATAAAAGGGGAAATTACATAAAATACCCTATTTTTGGTAATATATCACAAAATATGCTCCCATCACTTTTGTACCTTTTTTTTTTTCTTTTTTACGCTCTAGCATATTTTTTGATTATTTTTAACACTTTTTTCGTTTTTTTTGTTCACGTATTGTTTTATGTTATATATGTTGTTTCGATGTTGTTCAAATTTGTTTATTTTTTGTTTCTATGTTGTTTCTTTGTTGTTTCAATGTTTTAAAACAACTTTTGCCTATTTTTGATGTTTTTTTTTGTTCATGTATTATTGTGTATATTGTTCTGTTGTTTCTGTGTTCTATAATATTTTTGATGTTGTTCTGATAATGTTTTTGTTATTTCCATGTAGTGTTTAATGTGTAAGTACAATTTTTAACTATTTTAAGCTTATTTTATTCATGTGGTGTTTTTAATATCTTTTACGTTGTTTCTGGGTTGCTTCCATACCGTTTTTAATGTTGTTCTGGTGTTTCTTTTTTGTTTTCACGTAGTTTTTGATGTTTAAATACAATTTTTACCTATTTTTGCTTGTTTTTATATTGTTTATGGTTTGTTTTTTATAGTTTCTTGGTTATTTCCATGTTTTTTATGTTTTCATGTATTGGATCAAAAATTAAATTGTGTTTTTTCATCCATGTTTTTTCTATAATATTTTAATTTATTTGGTTTTAATATGTATTGTTTTATGTGTATATTTCTTGATTTTTTATAAGATTTCGAGTATAAAATTGATTATTTAATGGGGGCAAAATTTATTTTTTCACTGAAATTTTATTAGAAGAAATAAGTTTGAAACATGTCCGATACAATCTTGAAACAACAACGCAAAAAAGTCCAAACTTTTTGGCGGGAGCGTAAACTTGTATTAAAAAGGGGCGGGAGCGTAATTTTATCCAGAAAAATACCGGAAAGTGTAAAAAAATGTCATTGTCTCCAAAAGTGGGGCAATTGTGTGAAATGCCCTTAATGAAATATAACAGAATCTGGAGGTAGATGATTTTGTTTTATAGATTTTTCGTTTAGGAAAAATCATCCCCACAAAAATCCAATAGAAATAGTTTTTAAGTCAGACTCTTATAAATGGTTTATTTCTAGGGGAATTAAAATATAATACTCTATTTTTGGTAAACATACCACGTCACTTTTTGTGCCTATTTTTTTCTTTTGTACCTACCTTTTTATTTTTTTACGCTCATGCATTTTTTTTATTATTTTTACTTTTTTCATTTTTTTGTTCCTTTATTGCTTTATATGTTATATATGTTGTTTCGATGTTATTTAAATTTGTTTCTTTGTTGTTTCTATGTTGTTTCTTTGTTGTTTTGATGTTTTAAAATAACTTTTACCTATTTTTTATGTTGTTTTTTGTTCATGTATTATTTTGTACATTGTTTCTATTGTATCGGTGTTGTTGTACAATATTTTTAATGTTGTTCTAATAATTTTTTTGTTGTTTCCATGTAGTGTTCAATGTTTAAATACATTTTTTGTTACCTATTTTTAAGTTTTTTTTATTCATGTGGTGTTTTTAATATTTTTTTACGTTGTTTCTGGGTTGTTTTCATACCGTTTTCAATGTTGTTCCGATGTTTCTTTGTTGTTTCCATATAGTTTTCAATGTTTAAATGCAATTTTTACCTATTTTTAACTCTTTTTGCTCAAATGGTGTTTTCTATATGAGTAGGTCTCTTGTAGGACGGATCCTATAGCCCACCCACCCACCCGCCCGTGGATCCTGCAGCCCTATAGCCCACCCACCATCCGCCCGCGAATCCTACAGCCCACCCACCCGCGGATCCTACAGCCAGATATTTTTTAAAGAAAAAAACCTACGGATCCTACAGCCTGTTATTTAAAAAAAAACATGCTTCAGGGCTCTAGACTGGAATCGAACCCGCGCCTATACAGGCGCAAGATGATATTCTACCACTACACCACTAGTGTTTGTTGTGTAATTTTAGTATAACCATATATATAACGTCATTCATAAATATGCCTGGTAAATTAAAAAAAAAATTAAAAATGCCTCTAAATGCAGATACTAAGAATCGAATCCAGGTCTATTAAAAAACATGATACTTTAATAAATGGATACTTATAAAAGTGTTACTATAACTACATCATATTTATTTTTTTTTTTTCTCTTTTTTTGTTCATAGTTTGTAACTGTATTAAGAAATTTGATACTTTATCTCAGAAAACGGATACTTTTACTTATACAAGTGTTACTTTAACTATATCATATTTTATTTAATTTTTATTTTTCCTTCATTCCTAATTTGTGACTATATCAAAAAAAAAACATGATACTTTATCTCAAAAAATAGATACTTTAATGTATAAAAGTGTTACTTTAACTCTGTTATATATATATATATATATATATATAAGGGATTGGTTCAAATAAGATCAATCCCTTTAGGTTAGTCCGTAAGAACTCATTTGGGCCCTTGATTTAAATCTTTTAATGGTGTAGATTACTTTTTGTTATTTTTGGATAATAAGGGTAGTATTGTATTTTTATATTTAACCAGTTTTAAGAAAACACACGTTATAGCTTGTTTTTAGGAAAACACAAACTTTCTATTTATCAGTTACCCGATTTTTAGGAGCAAAAAACCCATTGAGCTGCCAATCGTGTCTTTTCAAAAAATTGATCCCTTTTGGTTTCTCCCTCCTTGAACGTGTTCTATTTTGCAAACAAACCCTATATCTCAGTTTTTCCCAAAATCCAGTCGGTCTTCTCCCCTCAAGTTAGTGTCTCTCTCAAATTTTTTAATTCCGTCGGTTATCGTCTCTACCAATGATTCCAAGTGGTTGAAGGAGTTCGATTTTTTAAGAAGGGAGTAAGATAGGGTTTTTGCGCCCATTTTTTGTTCAAAAGATTTTTTTTTCTCAGTTATTTTTTCAAACCTCTCCACATTCTCGTTTGTTCTTTGTCGCGACTAAGTTTTGGTGGCTAAAGGTGCTCGATTCCGTGGAGAAACTTTAGGGTGGGGTTCCGACGTCCGTAAATTTTGTGGCTTGAAGGTAATTTTTTTTTGTGTTTTTCGGTTGCTTTTTTTTGCCTTTTTTACTAGATAATGAAGATCTTTTTCGCATTTTATCCCATTATTTTGAATTTATTCAGTAGTTTTTATTTGTAGGATTTTGTATTTTTTTCACTCAATAAAATAAAATTGGTGTGTTATATATAAAAAACAAGGAGTTGGTACTTGAACCCCATCTCCACCGACATATATACAGATGTTGTATACTAAGTATACATATATGTCATGTTAAACATACATCATTTAGTGAAATGTAAACAGAAAATTGTATAAATTTTAGATATATGAACCGTGTGTTTTTTTATGTGGGTTTTGTGGTGTATATTATTTATACAGATTGTTATATTAAATATACAAGATTAAATGGAATGTAAAAAGAAAGCTGTATAAAGTTTTGATATATGAATCTTGTTTTTTTTTTATGTGGGGGTTTTGGTGTATTCCAAGTATACAGATAAGTTATGTTAAATATACAACATTTAAGTGGGATTTAAACAACAAGTTGCATAAAGTTTTGATATATGAATTGGGTTTTTTTTTATGTGGGGATCGTGCCAAATACTAAGTATACAGATATGTTAAATTAAATATACAATGTTAAGTGGAATGTAAACATGCTGCTGCATAAAGCTTTTGATAGCTGAATTTTTGTGTTTTTTTTAAGCAGGAGTTGTGGTTAATAAAATGTCAAGCGAATGAGAGGAAAGAGAGGTTGGTAGTGTGAGGAGGAGAGTTCGGGAGACGAGCAGCCTAAAAAGAGGCAAATGATTGATCGGTCATACCCTGGAACGCAAATGGAGTTGCATGTATATTATTGAACAGTTGTAGTTGACCTGTATAAATAGTTATGCAGAATTGTATATTTAATACACTAGAATTGTGTTATTAAACCAGTTGAATTATATTTGTAGATATATAAGTACTTTTTTACAAGCGGATCTGTTTAGTTAGTTACGTTCAGTTGTATATTTGTCCATTAGAATTGTATATTTTATACAATGGACCTGTATAAATGGATCAGTTGATTTGTATTTACTAGACGTTTTATTAGTGATTTGTTTAATTAGACAAGTACAGTTGTATCTTGGTAAATTGGAATTATATACTTAGTTAAATAGTTTTTCGATGTAATTTTTATGCAATAAGTATATGAAAAGAGGAAATCAATCTAAAAGATAAATCAACGGGTAACATATTGTTTTGACATAAAAGATAAACCAACACTAATATATTGTTCACCCAATATTTGTTTCAATAAAAAATCATTCTACTATGGTGTGGTGTTGCGTTTTGGACACGTTCTGCTGTTATGTGTTCCGATCTCACCACAGGTTCCACATACATAATCTGTGAATTGTTGTTTTGAACACAGATTGAATGACATTCTTCATTGCCGGATCTTGGTCTGTTACTATGTAGTAAGGTTCGTGACCAACAGTTTCTAAGAACTTTCTGAGCAGCCAAGTATACGATTCTTCGTCTTCCTTTAATATAAAACCAGCTCCAAATGTGACACATCGGCGATGGTTATCTACTCCGGTAAATGGAGCAAAAACCATTTTGTACCTGCACATGTTTGTAAACGTAAGTATACGAAATAATAATATCATGTATACAAGTTCCGTATTTTATAATTTTTGCAACTAATAGTTGTTGCAATGTTTGATAATACACAGTAATCACATTTTTATAATTGTATTTTCACATGTAATGACTTTCTATTATATAATCAATTCAACTAAACTAAGTATACAATTGTAAGTGAATAACATATAGGATCACATTGCATTAAATATATAGTAAAACATAACTAAGTGTACATTTCGAATCAACTAAGTATACACATCCCATCAACTAAGTAAACATGATTTTTTTTGTAAAAATAAAAGTTGTTTTAATGTTTGATAATACACAGTAATCATATTTTTGATAAATGCATTTTGGCATGCAATGACACTCAATTATATAAACAATTCAACTAAACTAAGTATACAATTCTAAAAGAAAAAACTATAGATCCCATTGTATTAAATATACAGTAAACATACCTACGTGTACATTTCGGAACAAATAATTATACAAATCTCATCAACTAAGTAAACATGATATTTTGTAAAACTTTTCCATGTTTGCACTTAAAATCAACCAAGTATACATATCCTCTCAACTAAGTATACATGTTATTTTGTAAATTTCTACACGTATCCATTTCTAATCAGCTACGTATACATATCCTTCAACTAAGTATACATGTTACTGTATAACTAGAAGGAATGACATAAACAACAAATGCATTACCTGTTAGTATTGTATGTAGCATCAAACGAAACCACATCTCCAATATGAAAAAATGTAAACTATGTATACAATGTTTGTACACTGAATTTACAAGATATGTATATTAAACATACAAATCATCAACAAAAACATACAATTGGTTCGATTAGACGTCCATGGTTGTTTCAGTTTTTTCTCCTAATTTTTTTAGCAAGTATCTCGTAAGAAATTACCTTGGAAACATTCATCAATCGTGTTGAAAGGAAGATCTTCTACCATTGTAGAATTCATTTGCATCTAATGGATGACAAATAATCGACAATTAATGAAATACATCGGCTTTTTTTCCTGCTGTCAAACGTATTGTGTATATTTTTTGCAGGTCGAAGAGATTGTTGTTAATGGCGTTGAGAGGATGTCGTAGGGAAGAAGATGGATTAATGCAGGGGATTTTCCTTGATTATGGGGACGTGATCAATACAAGATCACGTCCCTAATCTTTAGGAATCGGTTACCAAATATATTTCGCTGGATTCCTATTTTACCCCCTACTATGTATATTTTCTTATGTAAAGCTGTATATATTTATTTAGATCTTGGCCATTAATTTATGTTTTTGATGGTGTGGATTTGGTCTTATGGTCTTACCTAGGAGGATGGTCTCACAGGATTCTCTCCATATATATATATATATATATATATATATATATATATATATTGTAATATATTCATAATTTGTGAATATATTAAAAAATATGTTACTTTATCTCAAAAAACAATTACTTTTATTTATAAAAGTATTACTTTAACTCTATCTTATTCATCTTTCGTTTTATTAAATTCATAATATGTTACCATATTAAAAAATATAATATTTCATTTCAAAAAGTAGATATTTTTACTCTTAAAACATGATATTTTGTCTCAAAAAATATATACTTTTACTCATAAAGGTGTTATTTTAACTCTGATATATTTATTTTTCCTTCAATGTAATGTAATCATAATTTGTGATTATATTAAAAAATATGATACTTTTTCTCATAAAACTGTTACTTTAAATCGGGGAAAAAAAAAAAAAAAAGAAGAAAAAAACCAAAGAGTGGCTTTGACCGCAGACTGGTCAACAGGATCCGCAGGACCGGGTCCCATGGTCGAGAGGGATCCGTCTTACGGATTGAGACCCGTAAGACGGTCCTACATGATTTTTTGCCTTTCTATATTATTTCTGGTTTTGTTTCTATATTGTTTCCATATTTTTTATATTTTCATTCATTGGATCAAAAATTGAATTGTGTTTTTTTATTCATGTTTTTTCTGTAATATTATTAATTCGTTTGGTTTTAATATGTGTATATTTCTTGATTTTTTATAAGACTTCGAGTATAAAATGGATTATTTAACGGACAAAATTTATTTTTTCACTGAAATTTTATTGAAAGAAACATGTTTGAAACAAGTTCGAAACAATCTTGAAACAAAGCATAAAAAAGTCCAAAAATTTTAGCAGGAGCATAAATTTGGGCAAAAAGATAATCTTAGAAAAGCATAAAAATTCACAGTCTCAAAAAAGTAGGACATTTATGTCAATGACCCTTATTTCTTCTTTGTTTTGGAGCTTTGGGACTATATAGAAATTTGGGAACTTACATACTAGATAGTAGAGATGTTAAAAGGGCCGCGACCCGTTGGCCCACACCGTTTAAACCGGAAAAAAAAGAGGGTTAGGGCCAAATTATTTTGGCCCGTTTAAATCAGGGCCTTTTTGGCCCGGACTGTTTAAACCGAAGCCCGTTATGGCTAGCCCAAAGGTTAAGCGGGCTAGCCCGTTAGCCTGCTATTTTTATTTAAAAAAAATATATAATTCTAATATTTTATATCTACTTTTATTACCTATTACTAGTAAATTTATATTTCAAATTCACATCTCCCTCATCTTTAAGTTTAACTTTATTAAACAAGCTATAAATTCTTGAAAAGCTATAAATTTTGGGTAGCTTTAGTTATTATTTTATTTTCAAAACTTAGATCATAAAATATTTAATTTTTATAAATTTGTTAATGCAATATAATTAGAAACTTTGCATAAATTTTATTTATGACGAATAGTTTAACTTAAAATGTTAAACTTAAATATTATATGTATTCGAGTTTAAAATTTTAAATTTAAATATATAATTTTTAATTTTTTGACTATAGCCTGATAGTGGCCCGTTTAGCCCGAAACCCGCTAGGGTTAGAGTTAGGTTCCAATATTGTCAGTCCGTTTAATAACGGCCCATTTAGCCCGAAGCCTGCTAGGACTGGCCCTATAGGGCTAGGGCCAGCCCGTTTAACATCTCTACCGGATAGAAAAAGAAAAAAAGCCCAGCTAAGTTAGATCGGGTCGGATCCCCAGAAATACATGGACTATTTGTTTTTTTTATTTTTATTTTTATATCTTTTACAACTCCCTTAGGCAAGGGTTCTGAATTCCTTTCTATTTCCGCCGCAGCGAACCTCTCGCCTGCAATCTCATCTCACTTTCAAAGATACATTCCATGGAGATGGAGTCTCATCCTCCGAAAAAACAATGTCTATTACCGTCATCATCATCGGCAGATTTTGGTAAGACAAAAGTGTGTATTGTTTGTCGTTCCCAACAGGCTGAATATCTGGCGCCAATTATTTCCTATGATGTATTCGTTGTGGATTTATTTTCGGATGAAGATCGTGTTCCTGGTCCTGTTGCTTGTGAAGAATTCAAATCCAGGAGGCCTACGTTTCATTTCGATGGTATGTGTTTTAAGGCCGAGGCTTTTTGTGTTTTAGGCTCGATGCTTTATATGTTTGAGGGATCTCCCCAAGCTCCCGTGGGAAAATCAGTAGCCGCCTTTGATTTATCATCACTCGATCTCACCTCCAAATCCAGTCTGAATTTAGAGCGGAGTATGATAACATGCGATGAATCCCTCTCCCTGATTTGCTGCACCACAAAAACTATCCTGCGGCCATTCGAACCCCCGATGGTAAAATTCTGGTATTCTCTAATCTAATTCATCCTGATCCTTCTGCTGTTAATATCGATTTCGAGTTGTATGATCCTACGGGTTCATCACCCCGTCAACTCCCTCGAATATGCGACAGTCATAAATACAGAACTCCTTTTTGGGTCGATGGATATTCTGTGCACGAGGAATCGTCTACCTTTATCCTCCAAACTCGGATTGGGAAATTTTGTCTCGATCTCCGTTCGCCTGATGCTAGAGGATGGGTACGAGATGATTTTTTGTTTGGTTATTCCCCAATTCCTTGTCGGACTGGTCCTTTTTTCATAATTAAAAATGAATTCTGTTTGAGTTCTTCTGGCCTTTTTTATGACCAGAAAAAAAAATTTGACATGTGTTGTTGGTTTCCATCGCCTTTTGATGGTAATTATATACGTCGAGCTGCTGCTTGTGTCCCTATTCGTGATGTCGACAACAGTGGATATTTTGATATATGCTTTCTGCACACGGGGGTGGAGGAGAGCACCCAGTATCCTCAGCTGGCTATGGAACTATACTGCTGTAATGTTAATGCATTCAATGAGGATGGGAAGTTAAACACGCTACGTGACAAAAAACAAATTCTCATTTCATTCAAGTTCCGCCTAGATGTCCACCGATATTCTTCCTTGGTCCCTTATGATATGTTTGCCTTTTGAACTTCCATAACGCCCTGAAATTTTGAACTATAAAATGTGTGCAAATATTTATTTTACCGTATATATTTTTTTTTTTCCATAAGAAACATGAGAAAGACAACTCGTTATAGCGAGCCATTTAATTTTTCGAAAAAATAATAATTATAACGGAAGCGGTCGTCTAACATAATTTGAATAAATTTTGATATCTACATGTAATTCTAACAAGTCATTTAACAGTGAAAGACTTTGAAAAATCGAATACATACATTTATTTATAAGAGAAAATAGGCCTGTAAATATATTTCTTTCAAAAATCCAATAGCAACAGCGGAAACAAATTATAAAGTGTAGAAAATTCATATATTCATTGATTTATAAGAAAAATTCGCACATTTACTAAAAATATCCCTTTTAGTCGATTTGCATAAATAAACTTAGAAAATCATAGTAATTCACCATTTATTATCACAACTCAAAAAATTCCCTAGAAACTGAACCTTTGTTCTCAACACCAATCAATTATCACACAGAGTCTAGCATCGTATGTAAATACTTAGAAAATAATAATTTGTTAAACAATTTCTTATTTGTTTGAAAATTAACATTTAGAAAAGACATCACTCTAGCAGTTGCATAGGAAAATCATAATTCATTCAATAATTTCTTGTATAATTAAAATCACCATTTAAAAATAAAAAGGACATTACTCCAATAGTTTCATAGGCCACCCATTATCCACCGCTAATAACCATCGCCGACTCCTTAACCTGAAAAGTTGGTTATATGTGGGGTGAGCGACACAACTCAGTAGAGTATAAATTGTCCAAACTAAATACACAGATATCTCACATAGACATGCAAATACAATCCAATAGGACATAGCATAGATCTTTTGAAAAACCGTAGACATAGACAATAGGTGCACTGCAGGGGTTCCACCTGAGGGATACATCGACCCCGGACCTCTTGAGTCCCTGGCTCAATAGGGCCTAAGCAACTGTACTACACATTCATGCAAAATAATCTAAGCATTTAACAAGGACAATAAAGTTTAGAAAACAAACCCCACCTTGAACGTAGCTTTGAAAATTAAGTAGAGCCTAAAAGTGTCGGATACAAGCACGCCTAATCCTCGCTCGATAAATCGCCTAATCAATAGAAAATAATACTAGTTAAAATCCTCGAATATTCTAAACTTAATCTAAAAATAATAATCTAAAAATCCTAATTTAGGGGCTCAATAGAATATAAAAAAAAAGAATTGAAAGCTAAATTGGAATTTTATAAAGCTTCAAAATAATACTCTAAATCTTAATTAGGGGCTAGTAAAATATGGAATGAGGTTTAAGACTAATTAGGAATTTGGTGATAAAAACTTGGAGCCAAAAGTTATATATATTAAAAGATGAAAAAGTTGGGAGGATAATTTTATAATTTCTAGACAAAGGAATAGATCAACCATTGCTTGATTTTAAAAAAAATGGCCGACTGGGATAATTGGAGAATCTGGAGGGCCAATTTGAAATCTTTGGGCAAAGTAGGATTTAATCCCTAAATCCATGTATAACAACTTTTCCTCCAATAACTCCTCTTCCTCTCATCTCTCTCACTCTCCCTCAAATCTCTCCAACTTCAGCCCGTCTCTTCCTCTTCTCTTTTGTTTTCCTTTCTCCATTTTTTTTTCTTCTTTCTTATTTTCCCAAACTAGCAGTGCACCCGTGCGATGCACGGATGATGTTAAATAAATATAATTTTAATGTTTTAGTTATTTTAATAGATTAAGTTCAATATATTATTTAAATGTAAAGCCAAATAACCATGGATTAAAAAAATGTTTGAGTAGTATTGGAAAATTACAAAACAATATATATATATATATTTAAAGAAAATAAAAATTTAGAATTGAAAGTTACAAATAAATGATATCATAATGTTTGTGATATCAGATAACGGGAAAATTGATATCAAATATAATAAGTTTTTTATAAAACATTCACCACTAATTCTTTGAAAATCAACATTTTCCGCAGGCTAATAATCACGTCTTTTCAACTAAAAAAATTATGCTAAAAAATAAAAATCTAATAAAATCATATAATTGGCCTATGTAGGCTAAATTAATTAACCTAACCGATTAAATAAATCTAATAAATTTAGATTCTTAGTTAAATCTATCTATATATAATATATATATATATATATTAATTAAGGCCTAATGAAACCAATTATTACATGAAAAATGAAGACCCAGACACCATTAATGAAACAAAAAAATATGGGCTAAAAACTACACTTATATACATGACCAAACAATTTTAAAAACAAATTAATAATACAACCTGGACCATATTAAACAACAACAAACAGAAAAAAACATGGCCCAAACCCTATAAAATATTGCACAGCCGAAACATAATACATGGCCCAACAAAAAAATAACAATATTAAAATCACTAACCTAACACACAGTCAAAAAAAAGTGTGTTTTTTTATTAATATTAGATGGATGTTTATGGTCCATAAATGGCAGTTAACAATTGAACCTTGAATAAGACTTTTATAACCATCAGTTGGCATTTCTTTCAGAAATTTTGTAATTGTTCTTTAATAAATTATTTTATTCTAATACCTTTTCATCACTACTGATCTTCAAATCTAAAGTTGTTTTCATACATATTATTTGTCCCACTTCAGTCGTAGCAACCCGATCCTAGATTTTGTACCTGCAAAATTGTTTGCAGATGTTTTCGGCACCAATGTATATATTACTTTATGAATTCAGAATCTATGTTTATTTTGAATAAGTAGTTAAACCTCATGTTCCCAGTTTTGTCAAAAAATGTCACATTTTTCTCACTAAAATCCCCCCCAGCTGGTGTCATCTCTTTCGGACAATTCGTACTGGTTATATACCGCCAATCTGCACCAGAAACAATGTTCACATATAAATGTAATATATGTTGGAATTTTTTGACTTCTTGTCTTCTAATTGTCACATGAATACTTGTACTCTAAAAGAAATCAATGAAAAAAATATATAACAAACTCTATTTTAATTGTAAAAGACAATAAATTACAAAAAATAAAACTATTGAACATTACTCTATGGCATGTAAGATGCATTCGGATCCACTATCTGTAGGCTCACCAATGCACACATTGCAACCTTACTGCCTAGTACGTTTTGTGGGAGTGAGATCCTTAACCAATGCAAATAGTGGAGTCATCTTGCATATATGTTTATTTGATTTATACCTAATAGCAAATTTTTGTGTGTTTTGCAGTGTTGATGGAACCTTTTTATAACATATGTTGTAAGCCCTATCAAAAAGAGAATGAAATATTCAGAATTGTTCCCAATGCCCAATGTTGTATATTCATTAATTATGGCTTGTGTCGTTGTGTTTTTCAATATAGACTGCATTTCTTTTCATGCTTTCAAATTAAAAATAAATGTTATTTTTAATGTTTTTTAGTTACCCAATGTATGTTTAATTTGGACTGTAAATATTTTCGAAGTGTTGTATCAGTATTGATCACTTAGTTATTTCAAATTTTGAATATTGTTTTCGGTGGCCAACAAAACAGTTGTTAGAATTAATGGAGTCATTTTCAATGCTACAAACATGAATGTTATTTAATCTTACATCCTATTTCCAATGCAACATTTATGCCAAAAAATGAAAATAAACTTAAAATGGTATCATATATCATTTAATAGTTGCAGAGCACGTTTACAGTGATTAAGATGAAAAATTTCTATAAATGGAAACTGAATTTTGGCGGGATATTTCCCAAAATGAAGACTATCTTGTTTTTATATATTATATAGATTGTTGTAGAAATCCCTAAATCATAGTAAGTCACGCACCACATTGTTCAGATTTCTTCCTGTCAATCGGCACACCACGGTGCTTACGCGCTTTCAACGCTGAATAGTTCGGGCAGTGACGGACGTGACCGCAGCCCGCAATCACTGTAGAGCTTTTCGGTGCTTAGGCTCGGGGTGAATTTTCGACGGTGACCTATGGTTTTGGGTGTTTTTGGGTGGTTGAATTTCTCGGCGAGTTCGTGGGTTTGTGATTTTGGTGGCTGTGGTTTTGGTTTTTTGATGGGTTCTCGGTTTCGGTTTTCTCGACGGGCTGTGGATGGTGGTTTTGGTTTTGGAATTGGATATTCCGATTGTTTTCTGGCATTTTGGATGTTCGGGCTGCAGGTTTCTCCACGGCTGCTATGCTATTTGGGTGGTGGTGGTTCCGGCGGGCATATTCTTTACGGTGGTAGCGGAGAACATGTAGCTGATATGATAATTTTTGCAGGAAGTTTTAGAGGATTTGAAGAAAATAAATTACCTAGTTATGTAAAATTGCATACGATAATTTGCTGGGAATGAAAATAGCAGAGATCAAGAATAGCAGAATACTTGATCGCGTGAATAAAAATATAATTAGGGTTGTGGTATAAATAGGTTCGTGTTCGATACTTATTGAAATAATAATAGGACTCTTAGGAAAGATTTGATTTGGAGATAAAGTGGGATTCTAATTCTCATAAACTTGGGGTCTCGAATGATAAAGATGGGATACAATTTGGAGTAGGATAGTGTTAGTAGGTTAAAATTAAATAATGGGCTAGACTCAAGTTTGGGCTTAAACTTTTGGGCTTGGATAATTGGACATTGAACTTTAGAAGCTTGGCCTTGGATAAAAACAATAATAAATTAGCCCCTAAATAAACTAACTCTAATAAAAAAAATTCACAATTCTTAATAAAACCCAAAATAAAATTCGGGGTATTACATCCATTCATTCTCTGTTTTTGTTGAATTGCAGTTATTCTGTATTTTCGCCCTCTTTAGAGGGTTAGATGCAGCCAGTTATTCTGTATTTTCTACTTATTTTTGCTGTACTGAACTGGGAACATACCTTTTCTAGAGATCTATTGCTATTATATCTTCAACAATATGTGTGGTTTCAGACTATTTCTTTTGCATTCTTAGTTTTTAAAGACAAGTATAATGTCTGCTATAGAAAGAATGATTTATTTCAATATATACAAAATTATCAGACAATTCCTGCTGCAAGTGCTGGTAATGTTTTATTTTCTTTAACATTAGAAGGATTTCGTCTTTACACTAAAATTTGCAAACAACTACTTGCGATGGAACATCAATCATCTTGTGCAGAAAGATGTATGGTGTTGGATATTTCTTTTCTAAATGTAATGTTCATGGTGCTTTTGTTTTTGATGTTGTTGATATCATTATAAGCTGTAATGTAATCAGTAATAATATCTAATAACCTGTTTTTTGCTCACTTTCAACAATGAATTCTTTGCTGTACATTAGTAATCATTAATTGTTTCTTGTGCTTTGACGACGTGTAACAATTTGAGTATTCTTTTCATGTGATTTGATCTTGTCGTAATTAGCATGAAATCACACAGCAAAGATAAAAATTAAAACGATATTTTGAGTCAAAAAAGAAGACTGTCTGAGCGAAACTTAGGGACAGAGTGAAACGAATTAAAGAACATCATCAAGTAACAGAACTAGAAAATGGGTAAAATAATTTAAGTTGATTAAGTTACTAGAAAATGGGCAAAATAATTTAAGTTGATTAAGTTACTAGAAAATGGGCAAAATAATTTAAGTTGATTAAGTTTTATCTCCAGACTTCCTCAAGTATCTTAGTAGCATTGTGCCGTGAGTTGTGTCCACACTGCAGGATAAAGAGAAACACCTCAACTCAACTAATAATAAGCCCGAAGAAAGGAACATATAACACAATATAGAGAACTCACCAAAAGGGAGTCCATTGTCCCTGGAAGAATATACTGAAATGCATCAGAAACTGCTGCAACATTATTTAGTGAAACACATTCTGGTAAAAACACTATCTTTATTTATAACAGCTGCAAAGGAACTCGTATCAAAGTCACTCATGTCTCAGACATCCATTATCATATCTGCTCAAACATTAAGGGCCCGTTTGGTTGCCCTTTATGGGCTTGATATCACACCATTTAATATTAATTCCTTCCTTTTAATTTGTTTGGTTAAAAATGAGATAGCCCTTGAAATCTTTAAGGTCCGGTCATTTATCCACTAGTCAGCATGATACCATATCCCACCCTAATGGTGGGATGCACAATACCTCCTTGTATCTTTCCTCCAGTTTTTACGCAAATGCCCCCAATTTAATTTCCTAACACACTCGTCCCTTTCATTCAGCCTTTTTCCACCAATATTGCAGTTCATCGTGGTTTCTGCTTCAAAATAGGTAAAAGTCCTTTTGAGGTTAGTACTCAGTATCGTCTTGAGCATTTGTGGGTTTCATATTTCACTGATTTACATGTTTTCCCGGGATTTGGCATTACTTAGACCAGCTACCTTTTTTTTGCTTTTGTTTTGGTTTTATGTTTCTGTTCTATCTATGGTTTTATTGGTGAAGTAGTCATTTTCAATTGCCATCCTCTGAAATTTAACGACATTGAATTATTAAACGTGAAGTTGTTCGATTACTATTATCATAACTGGATGAGATAAGGCATTCATAATATTTCTGTTTTTAAATTTTCCGCCTTAGTGAAATTTAATATCTAGTATTGTATGCATACTTTCTTGAAATATATTTTTTGTATCGATTTGTTTGTTTACAGTCATCAAATGATCAATTTATACAATAATATGAATTCATATTGCAGCATATTTGTGAAAGATGGCTAAAATTTCGAGGAGAAGACCTGAAGTTTTTCTAATAATTGAGGAAATAATGATTGAAGTTTTTTTGTAATGAATATGTTTATGAGGACAATTCAATTGCGAGCTCGAAAGCGACTAGCAATTCGCCTTGTAGGAACTAGATATCGTATGCTAGATAGGATACCTAAACAAGTTGAACATTTGAATGACTTGATTGCAATGAATGATGTAGACTGTCTAGAAAACTTAAGGATGACGTGTGATGCATTTGCTAGACCTTGTGTTATTTGTTAAAACATATTGGGGGGTTAGTAGATTCTAGATATGCATCCATTACAGAAAAAGTAGCATTATTTCTTTCTGTTCTTGCCCACCACAAGAAAAATTGGATGGTGCATTTTGATTTCAAGAGATCTGCTCTGTTTTGAGGCTGCATAGTCTGCTCCTAGTAAGTCCCAAGCCAATTGAGGACAATTGCACCAATCCAAGATGGAAATGGTTTAAGGTAAATTTCAAGGTAATTTATTACTACTTTTAAAATATGATATAATTCTCACAATAAAATTATTGTAACTGTTAAGTATGAAAGAATCTATTTACCACATAGGGTTGTCTAGGAGCTTTAGATGGTACTTACATCAAAGTCATGGTATCTGAATCAGATAAGGCGAGATATAGAACAAGAAAAGGCGAGGTAGCCGTAAATGTCTTGGGTGTCTGTGATACAAATATGAATTTCATTTATGTTTTAAGTGGTTGGGAAGGTTCCGCTGCAGATTGTAGAATTTTACGGGATGCAGTCACTAGGCCAAATAGTTTGAAAGTCCCCCAAGGTATTGTATGTAAAGAATATAGTTTCTCCAGTTATATTTGGCGTCTGCCGTTGGCTTAAGCTTTCCTTAGTTCAGTTTACATCAAATAAAATTTTGTTACACATACTGATGACAGGTAACTATTATCTATGTGACAACGGATACACGAACGGAGAAGGATTTTTAACTCTATACAAAGGAGTTAGGTACCATTTGAATGAGTGGAGAGGTTTAAGCTAGTATTTAGTTTAGACAAGAAATTTCGATGTATTTGACATACTTTATCCCAGGCCTTTTCCATTATGTAACAATTACCAATCTACTCGAACTTTGTACTTCAACGAACCTGTTTGCATTGTATGAAACCGATGTCTGTTTGCTTTTTTATTGATCAGAATAAATTTTTTGGCAACCACATGTATTCACTATTTTAATTGAGTTGTTCGTTATTGTTTACTTGCACGAATTTGTTAATATTGATAGATGTTAGTCATTCTGCAATTTCACAAATTTGCTTCTAAAACAGTCATTTGATGGTTTACTTTTAAAGGCTGCTTGAATTAAACAGGTGGTTTCTTGAGGAATACATAAACATTATGGAGGCATCTAATTGCAAAGTTTCTAAAGGTGCACGTAAAAGGAATGACAAAGGTAGGAGGAGTTGGAGTCGTCGTGAACAAAAGGAGGAGTTAAATTAAACATATATTTTGGATTTTGATTTCACATATGAACAAAAGCATTTGATTCTATCTCTTTTTGATATGATTTTTACAACTCACTCCATAGTTTTGCATGTGACTTGATTATGTAGAATATTTCCAATTGGACAACATATTTTGCCTTCACTAAAGGCTGCTAAAGAAACATTTGTATGGATAAGAAAGTATTGAAAAAAAAAAGATGTTTTGACTGAAGGAATAATTTGAGTTGGTTAGTGTTACATTGCATGTACAAAACAGAACACTGAAACTTATTAACCAAATTTCAAATCACTGATTGTTTCAGTAAAGCCAAATTGATCTTGTTTTGGATTTCCTTTTTCCATCCAACATAGCAAACTTAGGCTAAAAAAAGGACAAATTAACGACTTCTTTGATTGAAGTCAACTTTCATGTCATCTACAATACATACTAAGACAAAGATAAAATGAGTTCCCTGTATTCTGGAGAGAGCACCTGTAACACCCTATAATTTCTACTACAAATAAACAAACATTCAATTAATTTTTAACAATGAAAAAGAACACGACCAGTAAAAAATAAATCAAACTAATCTAATAGTCGCAGAAGCAATATAATTCATGTACACAATTTAACAATCGTCTAATCCTAACGATTATCTTGAACCAAATAGTTCGACATTTTTTTCCTAAAAATTAAATAATCATAGGCCATCACATATCCACCGTCCTTAGCCAACACCATCTCTTTTACCTGAAAAGTTGCATGCATTATAATTAGGGTGAGCGACACAGCTCAGTGTCGTCAAAATTGTCTAAGCAAAATACACAGAAATTCCACAATAACATGCAATAACAATCCAGTAGAACATACCAGTAGCATTTGAAAAACCATAAAATTGATAATGCATCTTTGATTGTTGCCGCTTTAGCCCCGATGCCATAAATTTTTGCCGCTTGACCCCGCCAATCGCATCCATGTACATCCGGGACATGTCCACTTCGAGAGGCTCATTTGACTCCTTTCCTGAAAAGCGGAACCAAACGTTCTATATATATCCTCCTACAAGAAAACAATCATGTTAAGAATTTAAAAACAAAATTGACTTTTAAAAACACATCCTTTAGAAAAGTTTAAAAAAATATATGAATTGATATTATTTAAAGATTATTTACTTATATCACTTATATCAATTTTTTTGGACTTCCCGTCCACCCATTGACTATTTTTTTTTTGGTATGGGTATGCATGAAAAATTCAAATTCAGTAGGTGGGCGCCCATACTTCATTTCCTACATCCACAAAAACAAAAAATTGAATTATATATTTTATTTTGTAAAATCTATAACTAACACTTTGAAATTTAACAGAAATTAAATCTAAAGTCATTACCACATCATGATAGTGCTCAATGGCGGAGGGAGATCCTCCGGTATGGAGAACAACCACTGCCAGGTCCACCCATCTCACTCTTCCTATTCTTAGACTACTGTTCAGATTTAGCTTTAACTTCAGGTATATCCCAATATGCCAATCAATTCTTCAAGTCTCATTCAGACACACAATCTGATCTCTGAGGGCGTTTCTTCTTCAAGTTATGCACCACATATCTGTAGCGGTCACCAGCGTGATCCATGAAAGCATCATGCACCTATCTATCTATGGCTGGGTCCCACCTATAACACTTCTGCAAACATAAGAAATAATTAATGAACATTTAATTGAAAACAATACTCTTAAAAATTGCAACAAATCCGTTTTGTCAAATCACTCAATTTCAACCAAAAACAGAAAGTATACACAAAGGAATCCAATGTTTAAAATGACTTCTTCTCTAGTAGATGCTTCCAAAAAAAAAATAGAAACATATTTTTGTTTGATAAATGGTTTTATCATGATTTTGATGATTTTATTTTTATACCAAAACAATATTTTTAAAGGTTGTCCAAATACTCCAAAATGATTTAAAATGGTTTTAATATTTTCCGGAGTATTTATTCGAAAGTTATCTTCGACAAAATTGGACAACACATTTTGTTTTTGTGTCAATGGGTTTTTACATTCAAACTATGTTTCTAAATGTTGTCCTAATACTCCCGATCTGTAATGCCCCAATTTTTCAAAATAAAGGAGTAACTTAATTTAATAAGAAATCGTATTTAAAAGCTTATGAGCAAGACACATCTCAAAAATAAGCGGAACCATTTTATTGATAAACCCAAATAATCCCTCACTCTTCCGCTGCGCCACTCTGATTTTATAAAATATAGTCTAATTATAAAATTAAAACTAAAATATTTGTCCTTCAAAAATAAAATACTAACTATTAACAACAGTTTAAATTCATTAACAAAATAAGATTTTCCTAAAAATTCAAATTAAATAAAAATTATTGAGTTGCATCCACCGCCTCCAATCCTCGCTTAGACTCCTCAACCTGAAAAGTGTTAATAAAGATGGGGTGAGCTTTCAACTCGCTCAATGGGGACATATTTGTCATAATTAAATACAACAATAGGCATAGTCATAAACTTTCAACATGTACTTTAACTTTTATTTTGGTCGCCGGTTACTTTACTTTATAGCATCGCGGGTTCACCCCGAGGATATTTTTGATCTCGGACCTTCTTACGACCTGACTAAATCGCGGGTTCACCCGAGGATGCTTTTGATCTCGGACCTTCTTACAGCCCAGGACTAATTATAACATCTGCGGGTTCACCCCGAGGATACTTTTGATCCGGACCTTCTTACTACCCCCTGGTTAACATGATTTCTTTTATTCCACATTTCACATAAATGAATACACATATACGAAGTATTTAAAAATGACAAATAATAAGTGAATAGAAATATCCCCACCTCGAAACTTTGCTTGAAAAATAGTGAATAATTTGATGCAACATCCCTATTGAACTTCAGAGCTCGCCATCCTCGTCGCCTAACATGGATATATATACATCTTAGTTCCTAGAAGTCATAACTTAAGTATTAACCTCGATATCGGAAGCACTAAAATAACATTCTTGGAAGCTCACGGTATATTCCTAAGGTTTAGGGTTCAACTTGGTAGGTTTGAACAATACTAAATCTCTGCGCAGTTTGGATCGAATAATATTTTCTCATAAAACGTTTACTGTAATTATTCATTATTTTTACAGTAGATAATAGATTCAAAAATAGATATTATATAAACATTTCACAAATATTCGATACGTTTAGCTATGAGTTTTGAATTTGTGAAACTGAAATTGTTGTAACACAAAATCCTGCACAACTATGGAAGAAACATCATATTTAAATAAATATAGTACTATAGGATCTGGAATTTTAACTACCTATAATAAACATATCATAGTATAACATATCCAAAAATCATAATATTTACAATTCGTTAACTTTAGGTTTTGAATTTTATAATCTGAAACTTTTGTCATTGCTAAAACTGTAACATCTTGGAAACTAATTAATATATAAATACATATACGTTGGAATGATCTGATATTTTACCACACAGTAGTAAGCATCATTATAAATAACATATCCAAACTTTAGGTATTTTTAAGGTCTTTATATATGGTTTCTAGAATTTGAAAATCAGAAACAGAGTATATTCAAGATTTAGAAAGCGTGAATGAGAATTTCATATAAAATAAAATACAACTCAAAAGTATGTGAACTTTTAACTGAATATTATAGACATGTGATAACATAACATATTGAAATTTCACGAATTTTGGATATGTATAAATAGGGGTTTGGATTTTCTAAAACGAAAATAGGGAATAACATAAATTCTGGCATCTTAGTTTGAAAATTCAATAACTATAAAAGTACTCATCGTATTAGTATGAAATTTTAACAGTACAATAAAAACGTCATGAAGAATAACATATTACAATTTCATAAAATTCTGAACCGTATAGATTGGGTTTCGAAATTTATAAGAAAATTACCTTAGGAGTTGAGAATGAAAAATAGGGAAGGCAATTGAGGGATCATGGCGTTGAAGAGAAACTTCGTCGAGGTTGTATGGTAGACGATGGGCTGTGATGGCGCAGAGAAAAGATCTGGAATGTATTTTCTTTTGGTCCTCTCTAATGTGGTATAATAAAACCCTAATAACGAAAGAGTTCTAATATAATTACCCTAGCTAGTTTCCCAAACACCTTAAGATTCCTCATGGGCCAAGTAATTGGACAATAATCCAATAATAATAATAATACACTAATGGGCTATATAACTAATATGGGCTATATAACTAATTAAAAACACTTCTCTTTTTTTTTTTGCCTGGGTGTTACAAATTCCCCTCTTAAAAAAAATTCCGTCCTCGAAATTTAGTTAACTTGATTAAAACTCCAATAATGTCCAAGTATCTTGCTACAATCTCATCATCTCATTCTCAAGTTGCCTTGTCCTGGCTCAATTGTGTCCTAGTAATTGTTGTTATAAGCGGACTCCACTAAAGGTAAATATGCGTCTCAATCATCCCTCAAAATCAAAATACCTATCATATAGAGTTGTATTGTTCTTTCAGTGTGTCCATCCGTCTGTGGATGATATGTTGTAGTAAAACTTAACTCTATTCCCATGAAATGTTTCGAGTTTCTCCAAATATTTAAAATGAACCTAGTATCCATATTCAATAATCTCACTATTTCTCGTGTATAATTGGGAAAATTGATCTAAACCATATGTTATCCGCAGAAAGTATGTAGATTTGGTGAATCGGTCAAAAATAACCCATATCGTGATTTTCCTTAGTAGATCGCGACTAACTTACAATAAATTCAATATGTCTATGCTCTCAACTTTCATTCGAGACAATGGGGACATATTTGTCATAATTAAATACAACAATATGCATAGTCATAAACATTCAACATGTACTTTAACTTTTATTTTGACTGGCCAGTTACTTTATAGTACTGCGGGTTCACCCCGATGATACTTTTGATCCCGGACCTTCTTACAACCCCTGACTAAGTACTGCGGGTTCACCCCGAGGATGCTTTTGATCCCGGACCTTCTTACGGCCCCTGGTTAACATGATTTCTTTTATTCCACATTTCACATAAATGAATACACACATACGAAGTATTTAAAAATGACAAATAATAAGTGAATAAAAATATCCCCACCTCGAAACTTTGCTTGAAAAATAGTGAATAATTTGATGCAACATCCCTATTGAACTTCAGAGCTCGCCATCCTCGTCGCCTAACATGTATATATATACATCTTAGTTCCTAGAAGTCAAAACTTAAGTATTAACCTCGATATCGGAAGCACTAAAATAACATTCTTGGAAGCTCACAGTATATTCCTAAGGTTTAGGGTTCAACTTGGTAGGTTTGAACAATACTAAATCTCTGCTTGTGATTTGGATCGAATAATATTTTCTCATAAAACGTTTACTGTAATTATTCATTATTTTTACAGTAGATAATATATTCAAAAATAGATATTATATAAACATTTAACAAATATTCGATACGTTTAGCTATGAGTTTTGAATTTGTGAAACTGAAATTGTTGTAACACAAAATCCTGCACAACTATGGAAGAAAAATCATATTTAAATAAATATAGTACTATAGGATCTGGAATTGTAACCACCTATAATAAACATATCATAGTATAACATATCCAAAAATCATAATATTTACAATTCGTTAACTTTAGGTTTTGAATTTTATAATCTGAAACTTTTGTCATTGCTAAAACTGTAAAACCTTGGAAACTAATTAATATATAAATACATATACGTTGGAATGATCTGATATTTTAACAAACGGTATTAAGCACCATTATAAATAACATATCCAAACTTTAGGTATTTTTAAGGTCTTTATATATGGTTTCTAGAATTTGAAAATCAGAAACAGAGTATATTCAAGATTTAGAAAGTGTGAATGAGAATTTCATATAAAATAAAATACAACTCAAAAGTATGTCAACTTTTAACTGAATATTATAGACATGTGATAACATCACATATTGAAATATCACGAATATTTTATATGTATAAATAGGGGTTTAGATTTTCTAAAACGAAAATAGGGAATAACATAAATTATGGCATCCTAGTTTGAAAATTCAATAACTATAAAGGTACTCATCGTATTAGTATGAAATTTTAACAGTACAATAAAAACGTCATGAAGAATAACATATTACAATTTCATAAAATTCTGAACCGTATAGATTGGGTTTAGAAATTTATAAGAAAATTACCTTAGGAGTTGAGAATGAAAAATAGGGAAGGCAATTGAGGGATCATGGCATTGAAGAGAAACTTCGTCGAGGTTTTATGGTAGACGATGGGCTGTGATGGCGCGGAGAAAAGATCTGGAACGTGTTTTCTTTTGGTCCTCTCTAATGTGGTATAATAAAACCCTAATAACGAAAGAGTCCTAATATAATTACCCTAGCTAGTTTCCCAAACACCTTAATATTTCTCATGGGCCAAGTAATTGGACAATAATCCAATAATAATAATAATACACTAATGGGCTATATAACTAATATGGGCTATATAACTAATTAAAAACACTTCTCTTTTTGTTTTTTTCCGGGTGTTACACGATCGGTCTAAAATGTTTTTTCTATTTTTCGGAGTATTTCTTGGAGTTTATTTTCGATATAAAATTGGACAATACTTTTGTTTTGAGGTCAACCGGTCGCCCTATAGGGCAACCCGTACATGGTGTTAAGTTTTGAAACAGAAAAAGGGACGGAAGTATTTTGGAGAAGGTCGACTGGTCGACAGAGGCGTCGACCGGTACCTGGGATGAAGTAATCTCCCTATTTTGCAAAGATATGGCCTGGACCGGTCCCAAGGGGGTCGACCGGTCGGACATGGCGTCGATCGGTCGGACCCTACCCTGACCGGTCCAGCAGGCTTGTTTTCTAGTTCTTTTTCAATTCTGTTTTAACGCGACGACGGCCGCCCTCAAGTTTGACAAACAAATTTTCGACCGTTTTGACAAGCGAGACAACTTTTTCTTATTTCATGGGATGGATTTCTAACAACTATTTTCTTCAATTGTTTTGCAATTTTTTACAGACTTTCAATCCCCAAGAGGAGCCTATCAATGATCAATCATCTCCTATAAATAGAGGAAGATTTGAAGCACAACAATAAGAGAGAAAACTACAACACAACAAGATACACTCAAGAATACACTTGTTCTTACATTGTCTTATTTCTTGTTGTAATTTGCCTAGCTATTCACTTTCACATTCTTGAGGTCTAGGCTATTCTTGATTACACTTGCACTCCATTGTATTATTCACTATCGAGTTGTAATCTTGAATTTGTGTGGTCATCATTCAACACAAGATATCCTTGTGAGTGTTCTTGTGGTAAGAACACACTTGGGTGATCTAGGTGTTAGGTGTAAGAAGATTGTGGTAATCTTCTTTGTTGAGGTGTTGAAGAGTGTGGTGCTCTTCAAGGTTGAAGATTGTGGTAATCTTCACAAGGTGCCGTTGGAGATTGTCGTAATCTTCAAGAGAGATTGTGGTAATCTCAAAGGTGGTGTTGAAGAAGAGTGTGGTGCTCTTCAAGGTGTTGGTGTAAGATTTTGTTGTAATAATTTTGGTAATTATTAATAAAATCTTTTTCTCTTTTCGAAACCCATCCCGGAGATACTGGGGTGGTAGAGCACGTAGTCCCTAGGTGGGGTGAAGCTCTATAAATCGATGCGTGTTGTTTACTTTCCGCACCTTTATTATTGTCTTGGCGTATTTGATTATAAAAGGAGGGCGTAATCGGAAAGATGGAGATAATCTATTCACCCCCTCTAGATTATTGTAGCCGCTTGGACTTACAAGTGGTATCAAAGCCAAACTCTTTGGCAAGCTCGTTCCACATCGCGAGTAAAGAGGAACGATCATCGGCTACGAATGAAGTCTACATTACCGGCGCCTCCACCACCAAGCCACCACTATTCGACTCCAAAAATTATGCTTTTTGGAAAGAAAGAATGGAATGCTATTTACAAAGTTGTGGGTTCGATATTTGGAACACCGTCATCAATGGAGAATCCATTCCGACGAAGGACACACCTCACACCTCCAAAGCCTTCAAAGAGCTCAATGATGAAGAGAAGAAAATCATCTCCTTAAATGGTAAAGCTCTTAATATTTTATATTGTTCACTTACCACTTTGGAATTTGATCATATTGTAGGTATTCGATCGGCACATGAAGTATGGCAAAAATTAGAAGCCATCTATGAAGTATATGCAAATGAAAGGAACGACTCAAAAGCATCTACCTCTCAAATGGACACAAATCCTACAATATGGGATGAGCCTCTTACAACTTCCGATGATGAAGTCGAAAAATGTCTTATGGGCTTCGAAGAAGAAAACGAGGTAAGTTCTAAACCCTCTACCTCTTATGATAATGACTATAGTGATTTACAAAATGATTTTGATGAGCTACAAAATGAATTCCAAAGCTTGCTTGTTAAATACAAATATTTGAAAAAGGAATTCATTGTTTTGAAAAATGAAAAGGATAGTTTATTTACTTCCTATGCATCACTATCATGTGCTCACACCACCACACTTGACAAGGTTAGAAACCTTGAAAAAGAAAATAGTACTCTTGTTGAGGATATTAATTGCATAAAAAATGATTTATCTAAATCCAACTTGAGTACCGATAGAATGACCGAAATTGTTGATTGTTGTGATAATTCGAAACTAGAACTTGATCATAAGCCTAATGTTGTCAATTATATGAAAAATAATCAAATCTCTAAGCATGTTGGTCATTATGCTCCTAGAATTATTACTTGCTTTTATTGCGGTAAAAAGGGTCATACGGTAAATACTTGTCGAGCTAGAAATAGCTCTAATTATTGTTGGAGACCTAAAAGTCTCAATGCTAATCCTAAAGGACCCAAACACTTGAGGGTACCACAAAATAATGTCATATTAGGTACCCGGCGAAATAATAATCGGAGAAAATTTATACCGCCAATAAGACATCAAATGATCGTTTCATTTGATCAAAGAAGGATAAAATATTTTCAACAAAGTCAATTACCAAGAAGAGGATATAATCAAAAATGGGAAGAACACAATCCTTGGAAATGGCAAAGACATCATCAACAAGATGATTTTCAAAGAGGAAGAGGCTATCAACAATGGAAAGGTAACAAACCTTGGAAATGGAGTGATCAAAGAAGCCATCATCAACAAAGTGACTTCTCAAGGGGAAGATATCATCAACAATGGGAAAGACACAACCCATGGAAACGGCGTAATTGGTAAACCATATCTTCCCATTTAAATATGCATTTTATTTTATTTTTATGCATGTTTTTATTTGTGTCTTAATTGCAAAATGAGTTTTCAAGTATTTATTTTTAAAAATTAAGGTCTTCAAAACTTATTTGTGTTTTTAAAATCCTTTGAAAAGGAGACCTTACATGATGTTTTTAAAACTCTTGTGCATTTTTGTAGACTTAAGTGTTTTATCTCTCATATGGTTTTTTTATGGCATGAGCTTACTTGTGATATCTTTTAGCCTACACTTGTATCATTTTATTTTTGTGCAAGTCTTGTTTTGTGTAGGGTATATATATATATATATATATATATATCTTCACCAATGGCTATTTATGACTTAATGTGTCAAGAGACATGAACTATCGAGGTACGCTCATTATTGTTATTCATCTCATACACTCGATAAATGTTTTGCCATGTGCCTATGTGCTTGCTTTTCAAGATATCTCAAAGTATTTAATACAAGTGCCATTAAAAGGATTTTTCGATTTTTTGAAAGGCACTATTCGATATTTGATTGCACATATTTGATTTGTCAACTCTTGTTCAAATACTTCTTTTAAATTAGGTCTCAACTATATGCTTTATCGGATTTTCAAATTTCAAAAGAGACCTTATATAGCTTTCTTAAGCTTATTTGAACTTACATGTTGTATTAAACTCTTGATGATCTTTTACATGCATAGTATGCGTTTCTTGCTTCATGGTCTATATTTATAGTGTCTATTTTTTCTATGCTCTTATGCAAGATATTTTGTGTTTGACAATCAAGGCATGTTATTATACTTGGGCTATATTTTTCTTGCTTATATAAGCGATGCCGGTAATGAGTTTATTAAGTTGTGTAGATTTATTGAAATGAGAAAGGAAGAACTCCAAATATTAGTTGCCTCAAAATATTTGGATGTAAATGTTCTATTTTGAACACCATAGATCAATTGGATGCCCAATGATGATAGTGACGAAGAAGACAAATTTCTCAAATGATGCTCCAAGATAAAGATTGGTTTATAGATTTGCAAGAGGAGCTAAAAGGAAATGATATATGGAAATTGATGCCATGTCCTCCATCACAAACAACTATAGGCACAAAATGGGTACTCCGGAACAAACTCGATGATCAAGGCAACATTGTTCGAACTAAGGCAAGGTTAGTAGCTCGAAGGTATTTTCGAGAATAAGGTATTAATTTTGATGAATCATTTGTATTCATAGCATGTTTAGAAGTTATTCGTATTTTACTTGCCCATTCTTGTTTTAAGAAAATTTCAAGCTTTACCAAATGGATGTTTAATCCAATTCTCTAAATGGCTTTATTCTAGTAGAAGTCAACCGGGGTTTGAAAATCTTTCTTGGCCAAATGTTTTTTATAAAAGGCCTTGTATATTTAAAAACAAGCACCCCATTTATGGACTTAGCTATTTTTTGCAAAATGATTTTACAAGAGGTAAAGTTGATACTACTCCCTTTGTTTATGAAAAAGGGCAAGATTGCTTATTAGTGCAAATTTGAGTTGATTTGATGCTACTAATGAATGTTTGTACAAGATGTTTTCTAAGTTGATGTTAGGTGAATTTAAGAGGAGCATGATGGGGGAGGTTAATTTCTTCATTGGACTTCAAGTTAAACAATGCCAAGAAGGTGATTATATTTCACAATCAAAGTACACAATAGAACCTTTGAAGAAGTTCGGCATTGAAGAAGGAAGATCCGTCTCTACCCCTTTGACAACCAATGTCAGGATGGACAAAGTTTGAAGGCATATCGGTTGACAAACAAATTCGAGGTATGTTTTCTTGTATTATTCCCATAGACTCGACATTTTATATGCCTTATGTCTATATGCTCGACTTCAAAAACTATCCCAACGAATCTCATTAAAGTGCCGTTAAAAGAAATTTTCAAATATTTGAAAGACACTTCTTCTTATGACTTGTTGTATCCAAAGTTTTAAAACGTTCTTATTTTTCGGGATAACAAGTCCGGTATGTATTATACGGTTATTCGTATTCAAAATATGATTCGTCATAATCGAACTAAACATATTGAGATTCGATATTTTTTTAAGGGATTGCGTTTTTTTCAAAAACTTGAGATGTGTTTAATTGTCTCAAAGATAACTCGCGGACAATTGTTTTTAATCATTAACCACCGAGTATTTCATTTCGAGCTTGATTATGACATAATGTATATTGTATGAGGTCTACGTTTGCATTTTGCACGTTTTTAAAACTTAGGGGCGAAAAATTGGATTTTTGGATCAAACTTCGGATTTTTCAAACAGGCTGAACCAGTGGGCTGCCAGGGTAGGGGCCGACCGGTCGCCCACCTGCTCGACCGGTCGCCCATGCCTATGACCGGTCGCCCTTAGCTATTTTTTGGTTAAAATATTTCTGTTTTCCAGACTTAGCTATTTTGGCTCTTTTAGTTCATTTTTCGTCCCCTTTGTCATTTTCACACACAATTCACTTCAAATGTGTTTTGTTGCATAAATTACATATTTTGGGGATTATATAGCTCGATTATCATCATCATTGCTCGTCTTTACCGATTGAATGGTAAGAATTCTACTTCTTTAGCTCAATTGGGTTGAATCCTTGAGTTTGTGGCTTAAATATATATTTCTTGATGTAAATTATATATGTTTGTGATGAGCTTATTGATTGTTGATGAATGATATTTGTTAAATTGTATTTGGTGTTGGAAAACTTGGCTTGATTACATTTACAAGGGCTATATATATCTTTTTCTATTTTTGACGCCCGCCAAGTGTTCGATAAAACGTTTCAATGAACAATTCATCACCTACATGATTCTCTCGATTTCAAAAGGTCTTATATTTTTATAGAGACCATGTTTGCTTATCAAATGAGTTTTCATAAGCTTCTTCAAGTCGTATGATTCGACTTTTCCCTCCTATTTCGTTTATAAGCTTCAATGTTCAAATAGCTCGATACATCAGTTTAGTTGCGCACTTTGATATGAATATATGATTCGTTTATCGTACTAACATTCTTTTTGATGATTCCAAAAGGGGAAAAACAGGTTATGAGATCTTTAGCTCAAAGAAGCTAAGATTAGCTCAACGAAAAAAAGCTATAAGTTGTGGCTATTTAAAGCCATAAGTTGTGGATCATACTTTGTCCACTTGGTGTATTATGGTTGTATATTATTCTTGGTCCATTGGTTGTAGTATGGACTTATATACGTTTCTAATGATGTCTCTTTGTGAGGGGGGAGCTTTTAAGTTTTTGATACTTAAGCTCAATATCGAAAAACTAAGCTTTTAGCTTATGTTTAAGTTGCTTCTATATAACTCTTGTTGTGCATGTTGATAGGGGGAGCATTTGTAATATATGTTTAATATCTCTACTCCTATCCTTATGATTATATTGCGTGGAATGTTGTCGCTCACAACGGATAATTCTTTTTAACCGGTAAAATTATTTTGTTTTCAAAATCGACCTTGTTAAAATTGTTTTGGTTTGTAATCATCAAAAAGGAGGAGATTGTTTGATAAATGGTTTTATCATGATTTTGATGATTTTGTTTTTATACCAAAACAATGTTTTTAAAGGTTGTCCAAATACTCCAAAATGATTTAAAATGGTTTTAATATTTTCCGGAGTATTTATTCGAAAGTTATCTTCGACAATATTGGACAACACATTTTGTTTTTGTGTCAATGGATTTTTACATTCAAACTATGTTTCTAAATGTTGTCCTAATACTCCCGATCGGTCTAAAATGTTTTTACTATTTTTCGGAGTATTTCTTGGAGTTTTTTTTCGATATAAAATTGGACAACACTTTTGTTTTGAGGTCAACCGGTCGCCCTATAGGGCAACCCGTACCTGGTGTTAAGTTTTGAAACAGAAAAAGGGACGAAAGTATTTTGGAGAATGTCGACCGGTCGATAGAGGCGTCGACCGGTACCTGGGATGAAGTAGTCTCCCTGTTTTGCAAAGATATGGCCTGGACCGGTCCCCAGAGGGGTCGACCGGTCGGACATGGCGTCGATCGATCGGACCCTACCCTGATCGGTCTAGCAGGCTTGTTTTCTAGTTCTTTTTCAATTCTGTTTTAACGCGCGATCGGTCGCCCTCAAGTTTGACAGCAATTTTCTGACCGTTTGATAGCAGACAACTTTTCCTTATTTTGTGGGATGGATTTCTAACAGCTATTTTCTTCAATTGTCTTGCAATATTTTACAGACTTTCAATCCCCAAGAGGAGCCTATCAATGATCAATCATCTCCTATAAATTGAGGAAGATTTGAAGCACAACAATAAGAGAGAAAACTACAGCACAACAAGATACACTCAAGAATACACTTGTTCTTACAGTGTCTTATTTCTTGTTGTAATTTGCCTAGCTATTCACTTTCACATTCTTGAGGTCTAGGCTATTCTTGATTACACTTGCACTCCATTGTATTATTCACTATCGAGTTGTAATCTTGAATTTGTGTGGTCATCATTCAACACAAGATATCCTTGTGAGTGTTCTTGTGGTAAGAACACACTTGGGTGATCTGGGTGTTAGGTGTAAGAAGATTGTGGCAATCTTCTTGTTGAGGTGTTGAAGAGTGTGGTTCTCTTCAAGGTTGAAGATTGTGGTAATCTTCACAAGGTGCTGTTGGAGATTGTCGTAATCTTCAAGAGAGATTGTGGTAATCTCAAAGGTGGTGTTGAAGAAGAGTGTGGTGCTCTTCAAGGTGTTGGTGTAAGATTTTGTTGTAATAATTTTGGTAATTATTAATAAAATCTTTTTCTCTTTTCGAAACCCATCCCGGAGATACTGGGGTGGTAGAGCACGTAGTCCCTATGTGGGGTGAAGCTCTATAAATCGACGCGTGTTGTTTACTTTCCGCACCTTCATTATTGTCTTGGCGTATTTGATTAAAAAAGGAGGGCATAATCGGAAAGATGGAGATAATCTATTCACCCCTCTCTAGATTATCGTAGCCGCTTGGACTTACAATTTTAACACTATTCATCAAAATGTTTACATTACCATTTTTCGTCACATCAAAAGCTAATAGGAGGCCTAATGTAGCATTATATTAAAAGAAGTAAGAGTCGGAATCAGTATTTTAAGCAAAATTATGGGGTTTCAATTGTAATTATAGATGAAACAAAGAAATATATGTAATGGGCTAGTATTGTAGTTTTGCATCTTTGCTATTTTAGCTTGTTCACCACAAATAATTCCCAGAAGATTTTTATAGGACAGTAGGACTAATGCATGTTATGGATATAAAAATTACAATATATAATAGTAATAATATACTCTTAATCAAGAATGCAAGTCTCTCACGCAGACGAAAAAAGCGTAATTAACAGAATTATTGCTAGATGCTCCAACTTATTAAAAAAAATAGAATTATTGCTAGGGGTATAAACGAGCCGAGAGCCGAACATAGAGAGAGTAGCCTGTTTGAATGGTTCTTTAAGCTATTTATTTTTTGCTAATCACCTGTTATCATATCCATTCAATAGACTAGACCTAATAAAAAATCATACAAAGCATTTGAGACTATCCAAACTCAAATCTTTATTTTTTTTCTTCTTTATATTTTCTGAACGAAGAAATAAAACACACACACACACACACACCATGAAAGCTAGGTTCACAAGCTCATCATCATCATCCCACCACTCCAATAATTCACATTCCACAACTCCAACATTCATAAAAATCATAGCTTTTTTCATTAGAAAATAAACAATCTGCCATGATTAACTACTAGACATGATTATGCTGACTAAACTTGGAAAAATCCTCAGAAGATTAAATGGAACAGAAAACTGTGGATAAATTTACCTTAAACTTCTCGAAGTAACCCTCCCTATATTCAGTCGACACATTCTTCCAGGTGTATCCTTCAAGGTGGAGACGTTGAAAAAAGATTTCTCTCTTCTTAGCCGAACACGAATTTTGCGGCTGAAACCTGCACAAATAAAATATTTAAGTCAATTAAATGACACCAATATTATTATCATAATGAATATGTAATGCATGAACATATTATCTAAGTTTTACCTATCATGATCAACATGGGTAAAGGGCAAGTTTGTGACCGCAGGTGACACTAATGCGACAAATGTAGTTGTCGCAGGCCTATCAGGCACATGGGATGATGATGGGCCTCCATGCTCAGCAATGGCAGGCGGTGTTGCGTGTGGCATAGCAGCTACCAAGTCAACAGTCTCCTCGATGTGAGGAGGAGGAAGCGCCGCATTGTAATGGTGCAAATGTATGTGTGGGTGCAGACAAGGATGGTTGTGATGTCAAAGGACCATCCCTCGTCCACATCCTTGTTCGCCAAAAATATTTGGATCATACAACTGCAAGTGTACAGTGTAGTTTATAGAATAATGGCAAGCAAGATCGTATTTCCCAGGGATTGATTTGTGAAATACTTAGGCTATACTAACATCAAATTCCAATTTTATTGAAGCGACCGAATATCGGGTTTATATAAAATCGAAAATAAAGAAAAATAAATAAATTTGCGAACCCCATAAGTATTTTCAACAACTACAGGAGCAATCTTAGGCACATAATCTCAACATGCTTCTTCAATATTAAATCCAATTAAAGTTTCAAAACCTATTCATGCAATTCTACGGGTTCAATTCCTAAGTTAGTTTATTCCCCCTCCCGGGTGATAAATAAACAATAGATTAATAACAATTACAGATCTCCCGATACGTTACAATTATTATTAACTCCCAAAAGATCTATGACTTGAATGACTCCCCACAAACAGTTGTAGGTCTCCCAACTTGTTACACCTGTTTATGTCTGAATTCGATTTCCGTCTTTGTTAGAACTCATCTCCCGAATCTCGCACTAACAAATATGACATGCTAATTATTGATCAGATAAAAAGCAATTAAGAATAAACACTCGAATTCATAAAATGGAAAACATGAATCAATTAAGAAAATAATTAATCAAGATTTAACATAAATCCATAGTTTCTATTATACCCCTAAGATCCGAAAGATTAGCCAAATATTGATTACAAACTCATAGACAAATTCGAAATCAATATTATGACATCATTTAAACACAAACAAGAGATCTAGACATAGAAAGAAAATCCCTTCTTGTCAGGATGGATTCTCCTTCCAAGCTTTCGAAGCTCTTGTGCTCCCATAGATGCGAAAGGCCTTGTGGTGTTCTTCGCGACCTAGCTTAGTAGCCTTCCTCTCTCAGAAGGCCTTCGATTCTTGCGTTCCTGCATAATTTGATGTGTTTTGTCTATATGAAGTGATTCTTTTTCATGCAAGCATTGGGTCCCTTTTATAGATGCTTGAAAAGATCACTTGTAGAGTTGGAACGGGACAAAAACTCCGAAAAAATGCATTTGCAGAGTTCCACACGACTGGCCGTGTGACACCACACGAACGTGTGGATTTTTGTGTTGCCAACACCACACACCCATGTGGGCCAACACGGTCTGGCCGTGTGCTGTGGTTCCCTCCCCTGTTTTCTTCCTCTTTTCCACACGGTCATGCCACTTCACACGGATGTTTTCATACGGCCATGTGACACCACACGGTCCGGCTGTGTGAAGTGTTTTTGTCCGTTTTCTTCGTCTTTTTGATCTTGTCTTCGCGCTCGTCAGTCCCATCCGGGCCTTCCAATTGATATTGCTTTGTTTTAAGCTTCGTTTCCTGTAAAAAGTTACAAGAATACGCATTATCATGCTCTTCTAAGAACCAAGTAAAAACACATTAAATATACGTGCAAATGCATCAAATATATATCATTTAAAGCCCCAAAATACATATATATTTTACACACATCAAAATGCCCCAAACATAAAGCATTTCTCGTTCTCGAGCAAATTAAGAAAAATAATATCAAGGGGTAAAAAGAACACACAAGAACACTATGAACATTTGATAGCATTTGACTCCATACTTAAGAAAATCATGTAATTCATAATCAAGACGTCATCATTAATAAACTCGGCATAGTCAATACTCTTTTTCGGTACTTGATATCGCGACTCACAAGTAGATAGTGTATCACTCGACTCTCAAAAGTTTATTGATAGTGTTTACACTCAAATTCAATTCACTGAAAGTAGAACTACCATAGGCTTGCAAATCGTCTAATATCTCGACCACTTTTATGTGCGCACCCTAAGAATCAAAAAGGACTTTTTATTTGATTATAATGTAGGCTCTTTGGTAAGGGTAGTGAAAATTTGGATTAAGTGACTTGACTTGAGCAAATAGAATTTAAGCATGCAGACTTGCAATTCACCAACCTAATTTCATTATAAACTCATTTTCTCCTTTTCAATTCCACCCTTATTTCTCCTTTTTCATTCTTAGTCCTTTTTTTCTGCCTATTTTTCTTTTTATTTAGCCTCAAGCTCTCATTCTTTTCACAATTTCCAGATTTTTTTTACTTTACTCGATTTTCTCTTCTTTTTTCAGAGATATTTGTTTTTCGAGCTTCATGGTTTTTTCATTTACCTAAATACTGCTCATTCCTCTTTCTTTTACCAACTTCCTCTCTTTTTCATAAATTTTCACCACATCTCCCCAAAACTCATTCATTTTCTATAAGCTCAAGAAATTTCAGGAATAAAATTATTTTGCAATTTTAAAGATCAATGCGGCTAAGAATAAAAAGTTAGGCTCAAAATTGGCTGACTAGGGATTCATGAGTTCATAGGTAGGCTTTTTAGGCTAAGTATGCTAAACAATGATGGTTTTAAATCATTTTCAAAAATTACACACACACACACATGGCTTTAATGAAGATACCATAACAAGTTCTAGAGCTCTATCAATCATGAATGACACATTCAAGAAAAAATAAGTCTGCATAATATAAAGCAATTTAAGGCACAAAAGCTCACAGACTTAATTTTCACAACATGCTCAAATACCCAATTTTCTCAACTATTGCTATGCAAATAAATGGCATCTCCCCAACAATTCATCACATTATTCCCAGAAGTATGTTATCTCATTCCACAAAATGCTCATAGTAAAATCATATGGAAGCTTGGCATATTCGAAAATATTTATTAAAATTACACACAAAAGCAATTAAATGTGCTAAAACGGTAAACATGCTAATTAATAAAATAAAAAATTGAAAATACTAAAAAAATCGATTTTTTTAGGCAAATTTTTTATGTTCTACATGCAAATCTAAATGCAATGCAAAATGCAAGAAAGTACTAAATTACGCATTCTTGACTAACCCCCCAAACTTAAAATATGCTTCGTCCCGAACATATGAGGAAATTATCAAAAGAAAAGAGGAATGCGTAATAAGTACTTACATGGATCGCTATGGAGGTGGAGGTGGAGGGTAGTGGCCCTGTGAGATATGACACTGGTCCATATGCGACATCATCTCGTACATATGTTGCTGCTGCTGCTGGGTGATGGCATCGAATCGCTGTGAGTACGTACTCCTAGTGGTACTCATTAGCCGTAGCCGTCAACTGATACATGTCATCTATCCATCTGCCCAAGTCAGCTTTCACACTTTCGAGTCTCTCACTCATAGTCAATGGCCGGTTACCCCTTGTCTAGAGGATTCTGGTATCTCCCTCATCGGCTCATCTTGCTCTTCTTGAGCAGCAGCTCCCAGTTCCTCTCTAAGCAACCAATTACCCCTATTTCTAATGGATGTCGCTTCAGGATTAGGAAGCCTAACCTTTGTTCTATCTGCTTGATTGTGCCAGTAATCACGTCCATCAAATTTTATCATCTTTATAGAAGTTAGAACGGTCAGATCAATCAATTTAGGCCCCGCGGCCTCCTCATACCCATCCAAGTTAATATTGAAGTATTCAGCAATAGGAGTAATCATCCCCCAATGCAAATTCCACCCCTCTCAGATTTCTTATCCTATCAAATTGCCGGGCTATCATAGCCCCATCGTTTGGCACAATTTCAGTCCCCAACGCCATACACCATATGGTGAATAATTCATCTGCCCTCAATGCCCCTTTACTATCCTCCCTCGCAAGAATTGTTTCTGCTAAAGCTCGCTGTACATAGCGGAATACTGGGTTTCGAATACTAGACGCCTTTGAGGTACCCGGCGTGTAGATTCATTTCCCAGTTATTTTTCTCCAAAATCTATCCTTATTAAACTCCTCGTGCTCCTCAACCCCATAAGCTGAAGTTTTGTAAATTTCATTCAAATCATTGATACTTAACTCCCTCGGCTCATTCCCTAATCGAAACTTAATTCCCATCAAGTTTCTTTTTCTAACCACCAATTCAAAGCTACTCAAAAATTCAAGTGTGATAACCGAATAAGTGGCCCAATGCCCATTTAAAAATTCATACCAATCAATTCTACCACACATAGCTCTAAACTCCTCCAATAAACCTAAATTAGCAAGAGTAGGTTCATTGGGATACCTTGTGTTAAACCATGGACGAAAGTATAGTATCGTCCATCTAGCCCAGTGTGTGTCATTTAGTAAGATGACATTTGACGCTTTAGGGTCTTTGGGGTCGAATATTGGTAGAGCATCGGGTTCGGGTTCCAGAGTTAGCTCCCTTCTTATTCTTGTATTTCTCCTTATTCCTCTTTCATCTCTAGAAGCCATGAATTCCAAGCTTTTGAGGTGGAAAATCTGAAATTTGGAGTTTTGGATCGGAGGACCCCCAAACTTGGTGTAGAACTTGGACAAGTTAGAAATTTGAAGGCTTTTGGTAGTGGGTTTCTTGAGAGGATGAAGGATTTGTGTTTTTGGGTTGAGATTTATGATGAATTTGGAGAGATTTGGAGAGGATTTTCAGAATTTAGGGAGAGAATTTTCATGTGTTAGGGTTTGGGTAGGAGGAAGTGGGAGAAGAAATGAGTTTTTGGGGTAAAAATACGGGGAATTTTGGTTCTGCCCGTTTCTATTTGGTTTCTGGTTAATGGGCCACATGGCCGTGTGATGCCACACGGGCTAGCCGTGTGGCCCTGGGCGTGTCTACCCTGCGTCTGCCTGGACCCTCGTTCACACGCCCATGTGATGGCCACACGGCCTGGGCGTGTGGTGCTGGGCGTTCCGTCCTCTCGCACGGCCCAGTCGTGTGGGGGGTGTTTCCATATTTTTTTTCTTAACTGGGAGTTTATCATGATGCCTCCTACACAACAAATCACAAAAACTAAACAAAACTAAAAATTAAGTTAATATAAATAAAAATAAAATTGAAATTAAAATTGAAGGCGATTAATAATGAACAACAATAGGAAATAAATTGGGTTGTCTCCCATAGAGACCTAAGTTTTACGTCTTCAGCTAGACTTCAGACTTCTAATCACTTTCGTTTAACTGTGTCATTTGAAATCAGTGAGCCTGATGCCATCCATTAGCGAATATCATTTCATTGTTCTCGCGGATTCAGCTCAGTATCGTTTGGGAATTTTCCCTTTTGATGTTGGCCACCCACAATAGTTATGATCTGGGCTACTTGTATTTCCAGAGATTTCAGTTTTGCGTTCACGTTCGTGTTCAGCTGAGTGACCTGTTATTCTATCATGTCTATCTTTGCTTCATCTTTGTTAAGTCTTGCCCTTGTTTCTCTAATAAACGAGGATATCTTCTCTTCAATAGATGTTTTCTTTTCGTTTGACTCTGCTCTACCTTGATGCTGCAAAACATATTTTATTGTTAGTGTAAGAGAAATTTTCATGGTGTCGCAACCCAGGATGATAGTAGTTGGGTGTCTGATTATTTTTATAATTGTTGTTGAAGTTCCTTTGTTGGCCCACAAAGTACGCTTCTTCTTCAACAATAACTGGATCTTTTGAAGTCACTTGCTACATCGCATCCAGTTTCATATTCTGTACGGATACTTGTTCTGTGAGTATGGCGACTTTCTTATCCTGAACTTTTGCCACACGTTGGATAGTAGAGCTCTCGGATGGCCATTGGTAATGGCTTTAGGTTGAGAAAGACAAATGAAACTCTAAAGTGGCAAACCAAATCACATGGCCAAAGATTATCGACACCCGAAAAAGGGCAATCAAATTTGCAACCAACAACAAGCCAATATGACTGAGGACAAGTCTGTTCCAATAGATATGTCGGAGCTCAATCTCACCGCCGTTGTGTTTGAAACCAATATGGTGGATAACTCAAGGGAGTGGTGGATAGATACTGGGCCTACTCATCACATTTGTGCCGGCAAGTAGATATTTTCCTCCTACACTCCGATAAATGGTAGGAAGTTGTTCATGGAGAAATTTTCGACTTCCAACATCATAGGGCTTGGAAAGGTTGTGCTCAAGATGACTTCCGAAAAGGAGCTTACACTTGTGGATGTGTTGCATGTCCCAAATATCCGCAAGAATTTAGTTTCTAGACCTTTTCTTAGTAAGGCCGGGTTTAGACTAGTGTTTGAGTCAGTTTGTAATGACCAAGAATGGTCAGTTTTTGTGTAAGAGGTACCTTGATAAAGGGCTCTTTAAGATGTTTGTAATGTCTGTTTCGCACCAAGAAGTGAAGAATAAAACTATTACTTCTGTTTACTTGTTGGATTGTTCTAATTTATGGCATGATAGATTAGGACACGTAAACTTCAACACAATTAAAATGTTAGTGAATCTGGAATTGATACCTATGTTTAAACTGATTTACAAGATAAATGCGAAGTTTGTGTTGAAGCAAAATTGGCTAAAGCGTCGTTTCATTCGGTGAAGAGAAGTACAAAACAACTTGAGTTAATTCATACAGATATGTGTGATTTAAAACTTGTGCAAACTCGAGGTGGGAAAAAGTACTTTATAATGTTTATTGACGATTGCACAAGATATTGTTATGTATATCTTTTGAAAATCAAAGATGAAGCTTTAGTAGCTTTTAAAACGTATAAGAATAAAGTTGAAAGTGAGCTTAATTTGAAAATTGAGATGATTTGAAGTGATAGAAGCAGAGAGTATGTTGCTCCGTTTGAAGAATTCTGCGCGAAAGTGGGTATAATTCATCAAACAACAGCTTCCTACTTGCCTCAATCAAATGGTGTAGCAAAATGCAAAAATCGTACTCTTAAGGAGAGGATGAATGCGATGTTGATAAGTTCTGACCTAGCCCAAAACTTGTGGGGGGAAGCTATAGGCCTTGTATGGTTGTGTTTCCAACACCATTTTTCCAGTTTCCAACTATTCCGGAAAATGTGTTTATGTTTGTTTCAAACGTTTTCAGTAGGAATGAAGCCATTTCTAGTTTTCACTTTTTTATGGAAAATATTCTTTTGAAAACACAACCAAACAATTTTTCATTCCAATTACGCAAACCTAGGTAAAAATACACTATAATCACGCAAACCTATGTCAAAAATACATTTGAAAAACTATAACCAAATATATTCTCATTTTCAAACAGAAATTCAGACAACAAACCAAACATATTTTCAATTCTCACACGAAAACCAATAAAGTTTGAAAATTCATTTTCCAACATTAGAAACTGGAAATTGGACTTGGAAATACATCCATACAAGCAAACTACATTCTTAATAAGATCCCACACAAAGGTAAAAATGAAACTCCATATGAGTTATGGAAATGACAGAAACCGTCATACAAATACCTAAAAGTGTGTAGGTGTTTTGCTAAAGTTGAAGTACCTAAGCATAAACAAGTTAGGATTGGTCTGAAGACGATTGATTGCGTTTTTATTGGATATGCAAACAATAGTAGTGTCTATTGCTTTTTAGTGCACAAGTCAGCTATACCTGATATAAATAATGGAATGATCATAAAATAAAGGAATGTTGTATTCTTCAAGAATATCTTTCCAAATAAAGAAAAGAAATAAGAAAGTTCGAATAAACGAACTTATGAAACTGCAATGTTACCTCAAAGTGATGATGAAGAAGAACCAAAATGCAGTAAAAGGACAAAAATAGCTAATTCTTTTGGTCCTCATTTTCTAACTTATATGTTAGAAAATGAACCTGGAACTATTCAAGAAGCTTTGTCTAGTCCAGAAGCTCTTCTCTGGAAAGAAGCTATCAATAATGAAATAGATTCCATCATGCAAAATAATACTTGGGAGTTTGTTGGTCTTCCACCGGGTTGTAAACCTTTGGGATGTAAATGGATCCTTAAAAGGAAGTAAAAAGCAGAAGGATCTGTAGATAATTTCAAAGTCCGTTTGGTAGCTAAAAGGGTTTAAACAAAAGGAGAGATATGACTTTTTCGATATATATTCTCCTGTTACGAGGATCACGTCCATTCGTGTTCTCATTGCTATTGCAGCTTTGCATAACCTTGAGATACATCAAATGGATATGAAGACTGCCTTCTTGAATGGTGAGCTTGAAGAGGAGATTTATATGGAACAACTTGAGGGGTTCGTTGCACCTGGTCAAGAGCAAAAGGTGTTTAAACTTGTTAAGTCACTTTATAGACTAAAACAAGCACCTAAGCAATGGCATGAAAACTTTGATTCAATTATGAAGTCAAATGGTTTCAAAATCAAGGGATGTGACAAGTGTGTCTATATTAAAGGTTACTACAAATGATTATGTCATATTATGCCTTTATATAGATGATATGTTGATTATGGGTAGTAGTCATAATTTAATCATGAATACTAAGAACATGTTAAACAAGAATTTTGACATGAAAGATATGGGATTATCTTATTAGGGATTAAAATCTCTAGAACTTCAGATGGAATTGTCTGGTCACGCCCTCATTATGTTCAAAGCATACTTAGAAAGTGTAATGCTTTTGATAGTCTTCCAACTAAGATACATGCAGATCTAAGTCTACATGTGGTCAAGAATAGAGGAAAACCAGTTTCTCAGCTGGAATATGCAAGGATAATTAGCAGTCTGATGTACTTAACGAATTCTACACGTCCAGACATTGCATATTCAGTGAGTAAGCTAAATAGGTTCACAAGTAACCCGAATAGGGATCACTGGAATGCCTTGACAAGGGTACTTAGATAGTTAAAGTATACCATGAATTATGGAATACTTTATACGAGATATCCAACATTATTAGAAGGATACGGTGATGCCAATTAGATATCAGACACAAAAGACTTCAAGTTCACAAGTGGATATATTTTCACAATAGGTGGATGAGCGGTGTTATGGAAGTCTTCTAAGCAAACATGTATAGCTCGATCCACTATGGAATCCGAGTTCATGGAATCGTCTAACAGAAAGAAAATTTTCAAAATGAAAGTGTATCCAATCGCAACCATAACATCTCAAAAAACCTTGATTCAATTGATAGTTGTTGGATTATTGAGAGGGCTTCTAGTTTTCACTATTCACTGCCCCTAATGGTATTGGATAGATCACATGCAATGCACCCAATTATTATAATTGAGATTTGATTCTTTTTATGTAGAAATGGTTTCTGATCATCTTAGTCCTGCCTAATTCCTACCGTGACGATGATTTATTAAGCTACTTTCTTGCCCTGCCAATCCTATATATCTTTGTGATTAGGTCCAAATTGGTGGCCCAATAAGCTTGGGTCATTAAATGTCTCCGTATATGACTATATGATTATGGCAAAAACTTATAAACGACAGTCTTACGGGCATGGCCGCTCCTATGTTTTTAAGGTTCAATGCAGAAAAAAATAAGGCCCTTTTCATTCATATAAATAATAATATCATTGATCGAAACATAAAATAATAATATATTATAGGGAGTGCTTGCTTGGAAGATTTTTTTTCCTCGCTTTTATTTCCGAATGAATTATCTACTGGCGCTGCAATCGTCTGTGAAAATGTTTAAAACTTTCGCTATTCATTCTCAGTACTTTTTTCAATCATCGATCACATTCATTTGTAATTTTAATAAGCAAATATCACATCAATCAATACCATTACACAATCATATCACAAATACATTATTTACTCTATTATTTTTCAAATCACCAATTACATCAAAACATTATTACACTAAAATAATTATCACATCAACTATCATCATCACATTTTCATCTTATATCCAATCACACTCTCAAAAATTATTTTTCATTTATCAAAATAAGGTTTTCCACAATATTCTCCCCAAAAGTAGAAAAGAACAGAACGAAGGTCAAGCATTCACTCTCTTATATTTTATTTTAACATTCTAAATATTTGCATAATACAGTTACCCTTAATTTAAATACATCATGACTCGTTATTAAACACTAACTTTTTTCCCTACACACAAAAGAATATAGAATTCCAAACGGATAAAAAAAAGAGAAAAAAAAATTTAGGCAACATGTAATTAAGCCCTTTTGAAACTTTGAAACCTAAATTTTTATTTTGGCAACTAACAATCCCAACTATGCGCATGTTGCCGGTAGCAACCTCCGGCTGATTGGAGGGGGAAAATTCTTGGAATATCAGAAAATTGCATGAAAATAACATTATTTAATGTCACAATGTCATGCATTTTAAACATTTTATTTGTATCATTGTGAATATTAAAAACATTATTTTTAAAGCTGAAAAGTATTAATATTTTCTTTAAAAATTACACTTTCATGTCAATTTATTTATGCATTTTCAACATGGAATATACGTCAATGTGTATCTTAGAAATATTATTTTATGATGAAAAGTATCAGAAATTGCCTAAAAAATATCTATTTTTTCTAATGTTGTACTATTTCTTTTTTGCATCATCAATTCTCTTATATAATATAAACTCTAGAGTTATTTGATGTAGTGAATATTATGAGTGAAGACAAAAAGAGGATGTGAATAGTATTGATTTTGGTGGTTTATTGAAGATGCAAGTTAAACAATTTCCTGCAACATTTTGGTTTGGTTTGTCAAGAGATTTAATGGATGAGACAGATGCTTATTGTTGATGATAGAAAGATGTTTGTTATAACTGCTAACGATAGTTGCAATGTTTTTTTTCAAAGGAATAATGGACGTGATGTGTTGGTGTTTAAAGGGAATTAAAGTCTATACATTATTGTTGAGTTCAAGAAAAAGGTCGGAAATGATATCATGTCTATTGTTGGGGCGTTGAAAAAAATACTTAAAGGTGATTTTAAAGAAGGTGGAGATGACTTTACAAATTGTTTGTTTTTATAGCTTACCCACTTTTTGACACCAAGTGCAAATCGCACTATCGATATTTCATGTTTCAAATCAATAGTGTATGTAGATGTGATTCCACAGTTCGATTGGTATTCATTTTTGTTTGAGGGGCTTTGATAACGGTCTTTGTATGCATATTTTATGTGTATATTTGAGTAGAATTTGAGTTATTTTATTGTTAGTTTTGTAAATATTTGGTTATACATAGTTCATATTACTCCAAGGTGCTTTTATTGATGTAGATTGACCATTTGGGGCTTATTTTGGTGAATTTCGGACCATGGATTCATGTCAAAACATACCGGGGAGTTTAAGGATGCGAAAACGCTCGAAATCCCAAGCCAAACGCGTCATTTCGGGGCCTTTTTGGTCCAACACGGCCAGGGGGTGTCGGGCAACACGGCCATGTTAAAACAGGGCGGAAAATCACAATTTTTGGGCTTGGACAGCCTCTGACATGGCCAGGCCGTGTTGTGCAACACGGCCATGTCAGACTGAAGAAAAAACAGCATGGCCAGGGTGTGTTCTGCGACATGGCCATGTCAGGGACATCTTTTTGCAACTTTTCCATGCGGAAATTATGGAAAACTCACCAACCAAGCTTTTTGACCACTTTTGTACACCTTTAACACCCAACTTTTGCTACATCATGTCCCTATATTCCCTCAATTATCATATGAAAACAATAATTCAACAACCCAACAATGAAAGTGGAGCATTTGTTTAACAAAAGATAGCATTATTGATGTGTTCTTTCACAAAAATGATGTCTATAAAAGCCAAGAGTTTGAGTTGGGAAGGACATTGAATTCATTAGATTCATAGATTCATTTATTAAATTCATTAGACATTGGAGATCAAGAGGTCTTGGAGGAGTAAGCTTGTAGCAACATTGGAGAAGAAGGCTTGGAGCAACATCATCAATCAAGAAAGAAGTCAATTGAGATTTTGAGAAAGATAAGTACACCATGTCTACAATACTTAAATCTTCTTGTGTAATTTATTCTTTGATCAAAATCATGTGTTGCTAAACTCCTAGTGTTTGAATGTAATGAACTCTAGAATGATTTGTGATTAAGGTGTATATGTTTTTAATAAAATCTTCATGTTTTGTGTGATTCACTTATATTATGCTTCGTTCATTCGAATTGATATATGCGCAATATTGATTTGAAGTTTATTTTTCATCCGGGAAATCGAGAGATTCATGGTGAAATAGAACCTATATAAGTGAAAAGAGTTGCATGCAATCCTAGATATAGGACGACATAAATCTTCTGGATTAGGGTCGAACCTAATATGGGAATTCACAAATCGTTATAATGTTGTCTTGGGGGTTTTAACTAGAAAGAGATTTCAGTTAATCAACTTGAGATTAGGAGTTTTTCACCTTGACAAAGGGTTTAACTTAAATCGGGAATTTCTACGGTCCACATAACATGAGATTTTATTAAAAGATGATGGTTTTTGCTTAAGGGGTTATGGTTGTATTTTTAACTTGTTAAATCACAAAAACATTCTAGAGGGATTTACATTCAAACACATCTCTATCCCTTGATTTCTTATTTTACAAACCTTCTTTCATTTTTACAAATTGTAATTTATTAATTTAGATTCTTTTCCCTTATTCATCAAATAAAAACTCTGAAAATTGTTAGATTAAATAACAAAAAGACGGTAATTATTAGTACTTAAAATCCTCGTGGGAATGACACTCGGTACTCAATAATCTATACTATAAAACGATAGGTGTACTTGCCTATGGTTTTCTAGAGTAGCTTTTGAGCCATCAAGTTTTTGGCGCCCTTGCCGGGGATTGTAATATTAAGAACGCCTTATTTTTGTTAATTTAATCATTTTTTTTACCATTATCTTTCTTTTTATCTATCTTTGTAAGTCTTGGATTATACTTATCCTCTTTATTTTTACCGCAGTGCATGCCTACTCGTCGCCGAATTTGGAAGCGTGACACCGCCGGTAGCAACACAGAGGAAAGTACTAATGAATCACTTAAGAGGATAATAACGAAAACAAAGATTTCGTCATGGAGGATGAACAAAGAACTATGTACGACTACGCCAACCATCCATGGATGGCACGTCATCTAGTATCGTGAGGCCCGCTGTTGCAGCCAATAATTTTGAAATCAAACCAAATGTCATTCAGATGGTGCAACAGTTTGTTCAATTTAACGGCCTACCAGACAAAGATCCGAATAACCATATCGCAATTTTCCTCGAAATTTGCGATACCTTCAGAATCAATGGGGTCTCTGACGATGCCATCCGTTTGCGCCTATTCCCATTTACTCTCCGAGGACGGGCTAAACAATGGCTAAATACTTTACCAAAGGGAACAATCACAACATGGAGCATCATGGCCGAAAAGTTCCTTTTGAAGTATTTTCCACCGGCCAAAATTGCACGATTGAGGAGTGAAATCTCTTCATTCACTCAAGAAGATGACGAGACCTTGTAAGATACTTGGGAGAGATTCAAAGAATTGTTGCGGAAATGCCCACATCATGGTCTTCCTATTTGGATGCAAGTCCAAACATATTACAATGGGCTACTCTCGTCAACAAGGCAAATGATTCATGCGTACTGGGGAACTTTGAACAATAAAACACCAAAAGTGCCCCAAGATCTAATAGAGGGAATGGCCATGAATGGCTATCAATGGCAATCCGTACGAGGTAAACCTAACAGAACAATGGGTGTTTATAATGCAGATGCAGTGGTTACACTAGCTGCACAAGTCGAAGCTTTGACCCAAAAGATCGACGATCTAGCGGCTCCTAAACCACCACCACCGCATGTTTTATCTTGTGAAACTTGCGGAGGATTGCATAATCATCGGGATCGCCCACACACAATACCTCACGCCGAACAAAGGCATTACGCTGGGAATCAAGGCGAAATTACCCAAGTAATCCTTACAAAGAACACATACAATCCTGGGTGGCGACAACATCCTAATTTCGGTTGGGGAAACCAAGGCCAACCACGACCTAATCCCAATCCTGATCTACACACGTCTCTCGGATTTCTGCCAAATCAAGGTAAGCCTAACTTGGAAGATCTTATAACAAAGTTTGTGCAATCAATAGATACCCGATTCCAGGCGGTGGAAACATCATTGAGAAATCAAGAGGCATCTATCCATAATCTGGAAAACCAAATAGGCCAAATTGCGAAGATGATTTCCGAAAGGCCACAAGGTAGTTTGTCGGGTAATACTGAGCCAAACCCAAGGGAGCACGTAAAGGCAGTCACCATCAGTTTTCCACATGAGCATGATTATGCCAACACCACCATGCAAAAATACATAGAGGATGACATACCCAAAGAAAAGCTCATGAAAAAGGAGGTTGCAGAATACAAGCCCAAGATCCCTTACCGGAGTCTAACCGAAGAAGAGAGAAAGAAGGACAAATTTGGTAAGTACCTCGAATCGTTCAAACAATTACATACCGATATTCCATTTGTTGAACCTCCTTCAAAGCATGTTAGTGATCTTAATGACATCATTCCTAGTGAAAATAAGCTTGACGAATTATCAAATGTGCAATTGAATGATAAATGTCCTTCCAATGAACTACCACAAAAATTTAATGACCCAGGAAGCTTTATTATCCCTTGTACAATTGATGGTTTACCTGTTGATAGGGCACTAGCCGACTTGGGAGCAAGTATCAATGTGATGTCTTATGAAACATTCAAGCATGCGGGATTAGGTGAACTTAAACCTATTAGGATGGACATTCAATTAGCCGATAAATCGATTAAACATCCTAGAGGTATTATTCATGATGTGTTAGTCAAGATTGATAAATTCGTGTTTCCAGTCGATTTCGTTATTCTTGACATGCATGATAATATAAAAGTTCCCTTAATTCTAGGGTGTCCCTTTTTGGCTACTGCAAAATCTCTCATTGATGTGCATAATGGAAATCTTATTTTGAGAGTAGGGAGTGAACAAGTTATCTTTAAAATTCCCTTGAAAAATCATATAGATGATACTTGTTTTCCTATAAACTTGATTGGGAAAAATGATCCTTTGCTTGATACGCCATCTAATAAACCCTTGAGAGCATGTGATGTTCAGTGTGTAGAAGTACCCACAGAAAAAGATGTCGTGCAGAAAAATGGGACCGTCAAGGTAAATTGTTCGAAATTTGACTTAGGTGGCGATGTTAAGGATTTTCATAAGTACAAGGCTCCGCCCGATTAAATCTTCACATTTAGGTGACATAGTCCAGCTATACGACGTTAAAGAAGCGCTACCCGGGAGGCAACCCGATGTTTGTGTGTAATTGTTTTCATTTATTTTTATTTTTATTTTATTTTATTTTCTTTCAAAATAATCACAAGTCCTTAGAGTCATTTTCAAATCACTTAAAAAAAACTCTTGAACATCTTCTTGGTTGTCCTAATTGGGAATATTTGAGATTTCACGGTATTCGAGTTGTGTGTTGCTTAACTTTGATTAGGTATGAAGATGTCGTTGAAGGTCCCGTACCAAAACAACCCAATGATCGCTCAACACCGATTCCACTATTGTAGTAAGGTTGTATTTTTCTTTTTCCACCTATTTTATATCATTCTAATTTCTTTGCTTTTTGAGTGTTTTGTGTGTGTTTGTCCATTTCTTTCTTTCACATTGAGGACAATGTGAATCTTAAAAGTTGGAGGTGAGTACAATAATATTTTCGGAATGCTTGTATGCTTGTCTGTGAGAGATGTGATTTTTTTTTAACAAATTGAATGTTTGCTAGTCAATAACTTGGCCCAATTATACCTATATTAACTATTTAATTTGTGTTTTCAATGTGAAACAATTGATTGTCTAGGATAGATTGACGTGGATGCAGGCTAAATTTTGACGAGATTTCCAACACCATAAATACTTGATGTGTTAAGGCATATACGACGATACTTAGTGCTATGAACGTCCGAGAACTCATGATTTAGTAGTGGTTAACTAGTTGTTAAACCAAGCTTGAAAAAAAAGCGAAAAAAAAATATGTATGTATTGTTATAAAAAAGGGACAAATCGAGGTTATACTCCTCTGTTTGTTGTTACTTAGTAACTAGGAGCATTCATGAGCCCCATGTTTGTCTTTTACGTAAAACGGCGACACAAATATGAGTATGGGACACCACCCTAGGGTTTTTTGAAAAGACATTCAAAATTTAAACCTAGCGGAAGTTTGCCTCAAAAATGTCCTGATTTTATAATTATATGTTGTCACGCCCCAAACGTGACGCGACGACGATCAATCACTTAAGCGAGAAATAAATCAATCTAAACCAAAGATACCAAACTCCAAGTGAAATATAGTCTAATGCAAATGAATTAAAATAAACATGAGTACAGATTACAATCTTAAGGTCTGGCAGTATCCGAATACAACCCAAAAGATTATCTTAATTAACTTACAGTCCAAACTGAAATAAAATGAAGGAGTCCAACAACAAAAAAAAGTAAAAGGAAATATCGCTCCACATCACGATAGAGATTCAATCTGCGGTAGGTTCGATGTCTTGGCGAACTCTTCATCTAAAGGTTAGAAAACGAGGAGGGAATGAGGAAATCTCGGTGGATGGGGTGATCGTGTGTAAGTGTGGCGATATAAATAGTTAATGCGAGAAATTTAGTGTATGAAAATGCGTGAGAGATGATGCATGATTTCACACACAGTCCACAAGCGTCGTGATAAATAATTAAGTAACATACTTATATAGTTTTAAGAAAATAGTTCGTGGTCACGCAGGCACTATGGTTCAAGCAGATATGAGGATTGCGTACGGATTTGTAACGCCAATCCTATGCAAGACAAGTAAGCGGTTGCGTCACGGTTTGTAGCGCCAACCTATGCAATACAAGTAGTGGTTGCGTCACGGATTTGTAGCGCCAACCAAGGACGGGTCCGATTAACTCCGGAATCGTGTGGATCGGGGCGATTCCTTCGTTCTTCCTTGTAACTCCCCGAGCAAGATGGTCCAAGACTGTCACCTTATCGCTCGTAGGCAAAGACATAATCCACAATGGAGCTAGCAAGGCTCGGATTTGTCATAATCATGATTATACCTCAAGTACTACGACCCGCTTCCCTTGGACAAACTCCGTCCCTCGATTGCGGGATTAGGACGATGGGGCGGAGGAGAGTGGAATAGCGGCCGAGTTGCCGGTTCCATCCCCGACGTATCCATTCCGATTGTGAGCTCGACACACCAAGTTGACTCAGGCAGGAAATTAAGTACACGTTCAGGTAGTCAACCAGGCAGTCGAGTATTATTGATTCGGGAAGCAGTTCATGAAAAGTTCTCAAAAATTTGCACAAGATAGTTGTGGCGTTGGTGGAGTTATCGGGATGAAGATAATTATCGGGAGGATAAGTAGTCTTCGATATCTTAAGTATTAGGAGGAACATAAGTCCCGTTATAGATTCGAAATCACGAGACGAGGAAGTCGCCCCGCGATCGGGTATTAATCGGTCAAGACGATCCGATAAGTCAAGGGACTTTTAAGAAAATAAAATATTTTAATTAAATATTAAAGTAAGAGGGTCCAGGGCTGTCTCTTTAAAAGAAAATAATTTGAGTTAGGTCCTTATAAAAATAAAATTTACGATTAGCCCCGTTTTGTCAAAACCAATACTTTTGGGGTTAAAAGTTAAATAAATAAATGTCCCGACCTTGAAAAATTATGAGGTCAGTTCCTAAATTCTCTAAATTGTTCAGAGATTCAGGTTTTTAAAGTTTTGAGGTCGAGTTTTTTATAAAATTCTCACATTGGCCCCAAATTTGTTAAAATTGTCATTTCGGGCCCTAAGTTTAAAATAATCGGAACTCACAAACCGGAAGGGCTTCTAATGTGATTCCAGTTGGAATATGTCACTAAGGTTAGTGGAATATTGGGACAAAAACAGTTTTAAAACGTCATAAGTATAGGTCCCTTAACTTTTGAAAATCTCATTTTTGTCCCATTTTGAAATAATTGCCTTTAAGGCTTTTAGGGGTCCAATTGTTATGAAATTTGAACCTTGGGTCCAAAATATAATTATGTTATAGGTAAATTAGTATTTCCAGGTACATGGGCTGTATAAGTCCTGGAAATTTCATTTGGGTCCTCAAGTTTAATCTTTTACAATTTGGTCCTTCAAGTTTTATAAAATTACTTTCCAAGCTCTAAACACTTGGATTTTTGGAATACACTTAAAATATGTTATTTCCAGTCCCTTAAGAATTAAAATTTCAAATTTTAAAATTAGGGTCTTGTACAGTTTCGAAATTTGCAAAATAGCCCTTAAACTTCTCAAATTTTACAATCTAGTCCTTGGGCTTTTAAGGGTTGATTTTATTTATCTAAAAACTCTTAAAACTTTATAAAAATGTCAAAACATCATTTTTGAACCTGAGTACAGTCCCAAAAATCGAAATTTACAGAGAGGTCCCTTAAGTTTTATTTTCTTGCACTTAAGTCCACCAACTTTCCATTTTTGCATTTTAAGTCCAAAAATCGAAATTTAATCAATTATGCTCGACTTGTCCAGGTTATAGGTCATTCAAAACATAGATTTCAAGAGTCATAAACATACATATCCATCTCATACAAGAATTTATCAAATATGACAATAAAGTGTACATGTATGTCCTAATTTTCGGTAAATCGCATTTTGAGCAACACTTGAGAAATTTTTCCAACTTGATACAAGAAAATAGCATGCAATACATAATATATATCTCAAATGCTCAATAACAAAATACTACATGCATTTTTATGAATTAAAACACCTAGAAGTTGAAAGGATTTTTCCACCCACCTTGTTTGTTCGGTTGATTGGTGTAAAGTGGTGTCACAAGACCTTGAGGATTTTAATCCTCACTTAAGGCAGCCCCTAAGTCCAATAATACAAGGAGTTTTGAGTTAGAAAAATGAAGATTTGAACCAAGGAGGGAAAAAGAGAAGGAATAGGCCAAAGGTACCACACTTACCTTGTGTAGTTGAAAGTTGTAGTCAAAAAATTGATGGTCTCTTAAGAACTTGATCACCACTTAAACAAAGCTCCAAGGTCAGCCCCTAATCACCTCAAAATGATAATTTTGGTGTTAAAATTCGAATTTAATAGGGGAGAAGAAGAAGGTACCAAAAATCCCATTTCTTACCTTATAGTCCAAAATCCTTCAAATTTCTTCAAGTCTAGAAGTCCCCTTCAAGATGATGGTAAGGCTCTTAGTATCTTCCAAGTCTTCTATGTAAACCTCAAAAATAAAAAATCCAAACTTACATTAGTAAGTGAGAGGAGATAGCTAGATGATATCAAGACAAGAAGAGGAACAAAATTTCTTACCTTGTGTAGTGAGGTGTTCGAATTTTTGTGATGGAGTAGGAGAAAAGTTCTTGAATTTTTACTAAGTGTTTAAGAGAAGAGAAGAAAATTGTAGAGAGAGAGATGTAGGAGGATTTTGAGAGAGAGGATGGAAGTTGGCAAGATTAGAGTTGGGTGTTGGTGAAATGAACAAGAATTTTTTGTTCAAAGGCCATTTTGCCGTCCATAGTGATGGGGGGGGACAAATTTTTGTTTTGTTCTATGTCTTGCAAATGGTAGTAAGCATGAGGGACAAAGACTTTGGTCAAGGTGTAGTCTTGCATGGGAGGTTGGAATTGCAAGGATAGAGAGGAATGTTGGCATGGGGTGTTGGGAAGCCTCCAACATGTTGGAGGATTTAATAATAAAGAATTGGTGTATAAGATATTGTGTATAAGATTTGAATTAATGGTGTAAAAATACACAAGATGAATACACAAGGTGTACATGTACAAGAGTTGGGAGATATTTCTACACCAAAATTCACCTCATGACCGTCCCTTAAGAGGGTATATGTGGTAATTCCATATTTTATTTTATGTCCCAAAATTGATGATAATAGGTGAATAATATCAATCTCCAAAATAATTAGTGATTTCCTTGATCACTTATAAGTCTCATGATCACTTAATCTAAATCGAATTCTTAATTCTATAAGGTATAAATCTCTAAAATAAATAGTCTCCAAAAATTCTAAGATGACTAATGAGATACGCAAATAACATTAATGATGATCAATCAAGTGATCATAAATGCGAAATAAAATTAATAAATGATTATGATCACAAGAAATAAATAAGGAAATTAAAGATGAAATATATTTATCATTAATATTTACCCGTCAAAGCGTAGCGGTAGAATTGTCAAAAAGTACAAAGACGATACGTGATATAAATACATGTTCGAATAAAAAAAAATCGAGGGCTTCACATTCTCCCTCCTTAAAAGAATTTGGTCCCCAAATTCTCTTGAACAACTACGGATATTGATTCCTCATGTCTTCTTCCATTTCCCATGTTGCGTCTTCGTCTCGGTTTGTGGTGTCGCCATACAACTTTAACCATTGGAATCTCTGCATTCATGGCAACCGAGCGTGTCTGTTGGTCAATGATTACGATTGGCTCCTCGGTGTAAGATAAATTCTCCATTAGAGGAGGAGCATCACGAGTGATGATATGCTCGGGATCTGGTTGATACTTTTTCAATCTCGACACATGGAATACATCGTGCATTCCCATATCTTTGTCTTAACTAAAGTCTGTAGGCCAACTTTCCGATCCTCTGCGAAAAATTTTGTAAGGTCAATATATCTCGGACTCAATTTGCCCCCTTTCCTTGGATTGATTAATCCTTTTTCGTGGCAATAGTCCGAGAAATACCTCATCTCGACTTCAAATTCCAAGTCTTTTCTCCTCTTGTCCGCGTAACTCTTTTGGCGGCTCGAGCCGCATGCGGATCCGTTCCTTGATCAACTTGACCTTCTCCATGGCCTCTGAACTAAGTCGACCTTTGGAATCGAGGTGACTTCCGTTTCTCCTTCGGAGTCCATTGGTCATCAATCTCCCGGTGTAGAGGGATCTACACTTTCGTCCATACAAAGCTCGTAGGTGCCATCCCAATCGTGGCACGATAAGCTGTTATTATAAGCGAACTCGGCCAATGGTAAGTGCGAATCCCAACTTCCTTGGAAATCAATGAGCAGGCTCGCAACATGTCTTCCAGGGTTTGAATTGTTCGCTCGGACCGGCCATCGGTTTGCGGATGTGTTCTTTGTCTTGAAACTTAGCGAGGTGCCTAATTCCTCATGTAAGCATTTCGAATGCGGAGACAAACCTCGGGTCTCTGTCGACACTATGTCGTGGCACTCCATGCGGTCGGATGATCTCTCGGATATAAATTTGCGCAAGTTTTACGCAGTTGTCGGTTTTCTTCATGGGTAAGAAATGTGCGATTTCGTGAGTCGGTCTCGACTACCCAAATAGCATCATCGCCTCGCCGGTTCTTGGTAGATCCGTCACGAAGTCCATCGTTATGTGTTCCCATTTCCACTCGGGAATTCTCAACGGTTGTAATAAACCGGATGGTTGTTGGTGTTCGAAGCTTTTACTAGTTGACAAGTCAAACATCTCTTAGCGAACTCGCTACCTGGTTCTTCATGTTTACCCACCGCAATAATCTTGCTTCAAGTCCTTATACATCTTGTTTCCTCCAGGATGTATAGTGTATTTCGAACGGTGTGCTTCGAAAGGATTCTGTTCCTAAGTTGCTCATCACTTCGGTACACAAATTCTATTCAAATCGATGACTCCATCTTCCCAGGTATCGAGAATTCGATCTTTCTCCTTTGAGTATCTTCTCTTTTAGTTTTTGAAGTTGCACGTCAATCCCCTGTGTTACTTTGATCTCGTTGATGTAGATCGGGTTTAACTGAAATATTAGCACATGAAATTCGAGTACTGGTTCTTATCGGATTCCAGGTGCTCAATTCTTCTAATGATCTCCACTCTCGAATCATTAGTCTAGCTAAACTCGCCTTCCTGCTCAAGGCGTCAACTACTACGTTAGCTTTCCCGGGATGGTATTGAATATCAAAGTGATAATCTTCTATTAACTCCATCCATCTCCGTTGCCTCAAATTGAGTTCCTTCTGAGAGAATAGATACTTTAGGCTCTTATGATCCGTGTAAACCGTGAATGTTGCTCCGTAGAGATAGTGCCTCCATTTCTTTAACGCGAACACTATAGCTGCCAATTCCAAGTCATGCGTTGGGTAATTGGCTTCATACGGCTTGAGTTTCCGTGATGCGTAAGCAATGACCTTTCCTTCTTGCATGAGTACTACTCCTAGTCCTTCCTTTGATGCATCACTGTAGACGACAAAGTTTTCTGTTCCCTTTGGAAGGGCTAAGACTGGAGCTGTAGTAAGTCGTTTCTTGACTCTTGAAACTAGCCTCACACTTGTCATTCCACTCAAACTTGACTTGTTTCTGGGTTAGTCGAGCGAGTGGTCCGGCTATCTTGGAGAAATCTTGGATAAATCTACGATAATATCCAGCTAGTCCTAAGAAACTTCTGACCTCCATTACGGACTCGGGTTGTTTCCATTCAACCACTGTCTGTACTTTCGAAGGATCTACGGCGATCCCGGTGCCGGATACTATGTGTCCCAAGAATGCGACTTCACTAAGCCAAAATTCGCACTTCTTTGAATTTGGCATATAGCTTGTGCTCTCGTAGTGTCTCTAAAACAATTTTCAGATGACGCTCATGCTCCTCTTTAGACTTAGAGTATACGAGTATGTCATCAATGAATATCACTACGAATTGATCCAAATAAGGTTGAAAGACTCGATGCATTAGATCCATAAACGCTTTTAGTGCATTTGTCGGACGAAAGGCATTACTACAAACTCGTAGTGTCCATATCCGTCCGAAATGTTGTTTTGGAAACGTCCTCTTCCCGGATCTTTAAGCGATAATATCCTTGTTGTAAATCAAACTTGAGTACACCGTCGCTCCTTGAAGTTGATCAAGCGTTCGTCTATCCTCGGGGGGATATTTGTTCTTGATGGTCACATATTTGTTAAGTCCGCGATAGTCTATACACAGTCTTAATGTGCCATCTTTCTTTTTGACAAATAGTACCGGTGCCCCCCAGGAGGAGACGTCTTGGTCGAATAAATCCTACATCCATAAGTTTCACGTAATTGTGTCTTCAACTCTTGTAACTCAACAGGAGCCATTCTATACGGCGTTACGCGATTGGGGCGGTTCTGGTAATACTCGATGGTGAACTCAACTTCCCTATCCGGAGGGACGGTGGTGAGTTCTTGTGGAAATACATCAGTATATTCCGATACTATAGGTACTTGATTAATTTGTTTTTCAACCTTAGGTTTGTTAATTACAAACGCCAAGTACCCTTGTGCCCCTCTAGTGATCGCCTTCCTCGCTTTCATTCTTTGAAATGATTGGGGCAATCTTAACTCGTGCTCTTCCCGAAATTTCCACTTCGGGCTTATCGGGTTCACATAGTTTAATGGACTTGCGATGGCAGTCCATTTGTGCATGGTGTGCGACAACCGATTCATTCCCAATATAATGTCGTATTGAGATATAGGCGGCAAGATCAAATCAGCAGGAAATTTATCTCATCAATTTTAACCCATGCATTATAGATAATATCATTATCGGCTTGCGCCCATAGGAGTGGATACCTCTAAACCTATAGGCATATGTTCCATGCATGTATGTAACTTGTATACGAAATGGGGTGCGACAAATGAATGCGTTGATCCAGGGTCAAATAGTACTTTAGCGTAATGACTAGATACTAAGCGTACCTTCCACCACGTCGTTGCCTCCGGAGCCTCATGTCCGGCTAGTGCAAATGCTCGGCAGGCATCTTGCCCGGTTACCCTGGCGTTAGCGGCTACGTGGTTACTGTTTGGTCCGGTCTTCGTATTTCGGACAATCCTTGGTGGTGTTGATTACTACCACAACGTAAACACCTTCCATGTTTACGCCAACGATCATTAAGCGCAGTATGACCCGGTTTTTGGCAATGTGTACATACTTGGCCCGGTTTTCCCTGTATCGGTCCTTTCCCTTTTTCTGCCTTAACAACTGGCCCCTTCTGAATTTTAACAGGCGGCCTTGATGGTTGTCCCACTGCTGTCCTTTTGAGGCATTCGATGGCCTATTCAAATTTGAATCGACCAATGCGGTTAAGTCCCGACTCAATGCGGAGAGTGCTTTTATCGCTGGTGAGTATGTTGTTATTTCAACGAGTCAAAAGTCAATTTCGGAGTTCGACTTCGGTCCCCGTGTGAACTTATACAATTTGTCCTCTTCTGTGCTGATTGTTCCTGGGGCATATTTGGATAACCGATGGAATTCAGACTCATACTGGGCCACAGACATGTTCCCCTGTCTCAACTTATGGAATTCATCCCGGCGTGCCTCCTTCACGACTTGGGGTATGTATTGCTCATTGAATTCAGCCAGGAAATTTTCCCATGTCCTATCTATTTGATCCTGTTCCCACTTTCTCTCAAGCATTTCTCCACCAATCTCGGCGGTGATTCTAGTCGGAACACGGCGAGCGTAACCTTTTGTTCCCCTGAGTATTGGAGAGCATTGAAGATATTCTCCAGTTTCCCGATCCATTCTTCTGCTTTCACGTCATCGGGTTCCCCTAAGAAGGTCGGGGGGTCGAATCGTAAAAACCGCTCCAAGGTGCGGTCATTCGTCTCTCGAGTAGGTTCATGGTTAGCCGACGAGGCTCCGCTTGTTGCCTCATGAAAACTAATATCTCTGCAAGGCTATTGCGATTAGGAGTTAGGTTATCTCCTGCGATTGGCGGAGGAGGTGGTGGCAATTCGGGGAGGGTGCCCGATCCTTTGCGCATCATCGTTCTTTGGGGTATACGGCGGGGTCTCCGCGTCCCCGGTTTCGGCCGTGAATGCGGAGCTTAGCTACAATACAAAATGAATGATTCCAATAAATATTCGCGTAAGACAAGTTATATCGCAAGGAGATCCACACAAGTGCACAAGACATAGAATAAGTAAAATGATATATCCATTAACGTGAAAATTTGAATACATCAAATGAGTTCATACAACACAAATAGAATCAATGGTAAATCCGAAATCATGGTACAACGAAAAGCAAAATACAACAGAAAAGTAATATGCGCCTGATACTATCTATTACAAAAGCTATCTATTCAGTGAGGTCGCCGTCATCATCACTAGCGGCCTCGTCCAGAATCGGAACTTGATCGGGAGGTAGCACCTCAAAGATTAGGCCGATTGGCGAAATCGGCCACTTGTTCTAGATCCCGGAGCATCTTCGAGTGGGGCGGCTTCAAGCGCCTCGGGCTCTACATCTTCCATTGGATCCTCATCGGGATCCTCTTTGAGGTCTTCTTCAGGATCCTCCTCGGGATCCTCTTCATTATTGGCCTCCAGGTCGAGCATTGGTTCTGCCTCGGGCGGTGGCAATGGTGGCGCATTGGCTGCTAAGGCAGCCTCCAGAGCCGCATCCCGCTGGGCTAAGGCATGCGTGAGTTCCTCGATTATCTGCATTTGTTTGTTGATGGTCTCCTCATGGCGTCCTATGGTGTCTCTTGACGCGTGCGCCTCCATTCTCCACTTCGTGCGACCTTCCCGCACGTTCCACCTTCTCGCGAGTATTATCCGGCGTTCTGGATCAATTGAATACGATCCTCGCGAGACGCGGATGGTGTCCTCGCGATCTTTAACGAGGAGAGTAAGGTTATTCTTCTCCTCTTGACTCTTTTGTTAGAAGGTGTCCTAGTTCACGAGTGCATTGTCGTTCCTGGTAGCTCGGATTCAGCCCGAAGGAATACAGGCGCCAATGAAGTTCTAAGGCCTTATAATGATCCCGTTCAAAACGAGCTTCGATCACGCCCCACCAGGTTGGGAGTCTTGGCTCCATCTGTCAAATAAAAGCGAGGTGGATTAGACGGATGCAAAGGAAAGATAAGGAGAACAAGGAAAGAATGACTAAGGAAAGTCGGTCAAAGTCAACTAAGTCAAATCAAATATGACTATGGATTCTCCAAGTATAAATTTTAGCTTAACCTAAACATCAATAATATGGTTCTATGCCATTTTTGAAATCGATTTCACAACGCTTAATTAGTCAAGTCACGGTACTACCCAACACAATCCGAAGGTCTATCTGGGTTAGCTCGGTGTAAGTTTCCATCTTACTAGCCGAGCTGACGATACCATAATCATCACGCCCCAAACGTGACGCGACAACGATCAATCACTTAAACAGAAATAAATCAACGATCTAAACCAAAGATACCAAACTCCAAGTGAAATAGAGTCTAATGCGGCGGAATTAAAATAAACATGAGTACAAATTACAATCTTAAAGTGGCGGTATCGAATACAACCCAAAAGATTATCTTAATTAACTTACAGTCAAACGAAAATAAAATGAAGGAGTCCAACAACAAAAAAAAGTAAAAGGAAATATCGCTCCACATCACGGATAGGGATTCAATCTGCGGTAGGTTCGATGTCTTGCCGAACTCTTCATCTAAAGGTTAGAAAACGAGGAGGGAATGAGACAAATCTCGGTGGATGGGGTGATCGTGTGTAAGTGTGGCGATATAAATAGTTAATGCGAGAAATTTAGTGTATGAAAACGCGTGAGAGATGATGCATGATTTCACACTGATCCACAAGCGTCGTGATAAATAATTAAGTAATATACTTATATAGTTTTAAAAAAATAGTTCGTGGTCACGCAGCACTATGGTTCAAGCAGCGACGGGAGGATTGCGTGCGGTTTTTGTAACGCCAATCCTATGCAAGACAAGTAGCGATTGCGTGCAGTTTGTAGCGCCAACCTATGCAATACAAGTAGCGGTTGCGTGCGGTTTGTAAGCGCCAACCAAGCGGGTCCGATTAACTCGGAATCGTGTGGATCGGCAGCGATTCCTTCGTTCTTCCTTGTAACTCCCCGAGCAAGATGGTCAAGACTGTCACCTTATCGCTCCGTGAGCAAAGACAAAATCCACAATGGAGCTAGCAAGGCTCGGATTTGTCATAATCATGATTATACCTCAAGTACTACGACCCGCTTCCCTTGGACAAACTCCGTCCCTCGGTTGCGGGATTAGGGCGATGGGGGGGAAGAGTGGAATAGCAGCCGAGCTGCCGGTTCCATCCCCGACGTATCCATTCCATTCATTTGTGAGCTCGACACACCAAGTTGACTCAGCGAGGAAAGTAAACACAAGTTCATGTAGTCAACGGCGATCAGTATTATTGATTCGGAAGCGAGTTCATGAAAAGTTTTCAAAAATTTGCACAAGATAGTTATGGCGTTGGTGGAGTTATTTGGATGAAGATGATTATCGGGAGGATAAGTAGTCTTCGATATCTTAAGTATTAGGAGGAACATAAGTCCCGTTATAGATTGAAATCGCGAGGCGAGGAAGTCGCCCCACGATCGGGTATTAATCGGTCAGAGGCGATCCGATAAGTCAAGGGATTTTTTTTTTTTTTTTTTTTGAGAAATAAAATATTTTAATTAAATATTAAAGTAAGAGGTCCAGGGCTGTTTCTTTAAAAGAAAATAATTTGAGTTAGGTCCTTATAAAAATAAAATTTACAATTAGCCCCGTTTTGTCAAAACCAATACTTTTGGGGTTAAAAGTTAAATAAATAAATGTCCCGACCTTGAAAAATTATGAGGTCAGTTCATAAATTCTCTAAATTGTTCAGAGATTCAGGTTTTAAAGTTTTGAGGTCGAGTTTTTATAAAATTCTCACATTGGCCCCAAATTTGTTAAAATTGTCATTTCGGGCCCTAAGTTTAAAATAATCGGAACTCACAAACCGGAAGGGCTTCTAATGTGATTCCAGTTGGAAAATGTCACTAAGGTTAGTGGGATATTGGGACAAAAGCAGTTTTAAAACGTCATAAGTATAGGTCCCTCAACTTTTGAAAATCTCATTTTTGTCCCATTTTGAAATAATTGCCTTTAAGGCTTTTAGGGTCCAATTGTTATGAAATTTGAACCTTGGGTCCAAAATATAATTATGTTATAGGTAAATTAGTATTTCCAGGTACATGGGCTGTATAAGTCCTGGAAATTTCATTTGGGTCCTCAAGTTTAATCTTTTACAATTTGGTCCTCAAGTTTTATAAAATTACTTTCCAAGCTCTAAACACTTGGATTTTTGGAATACACTTAAAATATGTTATTTCCAGTCCCTTAAGAGTTAAAATTTCAAATTTTAAATTTAGGGTCTTGTACAGTTTCGAAATTTGCAAAATAGCCCTTAAACTTCTCAAATTTTACAATCTAGTCCTTGGGCTTTTAAGGGTTGATTTTATTTATCTAAAAACTCTTAAAACTTTATTAAAATGTCAAAACATCATTTTTGAACCTGAGTACAGTCCCAAAAATCGAAATTTGCAGAGAGGTCCCTTAAGTTTTATTTTCTTGCACTTAAGTCCACCAACTTTCCATTTTTGCATTTTAAGTCCAAAAATCGAAATTTAATCAATTATGCTCGACTTGTCCAGGTTATAGGTCATTCAAAACATAGATTTCAAGAGTCATAAACATACATATCCATCTCATACAAGAATTTATCAAATATGACAATAAAGTGTACATGTATGTCCTAATTTTCGGTAAATCGCATTTTGAGCAACACTTGAGAAATTTTTCAACTTGATACAAGAAAATAGCATGCAATACATAATATATATCTCAAATGCTCAATAACAAAATACTACATGCATTTTTATGAATTAAAACACCTAGAAGTTGAAAGGATTTTTCCACCCACCTTGTTTGTTCGGTTGATTGGTGTAAAGTGGTGTCACAAGACCTTGAGGATTTTAATCCTCACTTAAGGCACCCCTAAGTCCAATAATACAAGGAGTTTTGAGTTAGAAAAATGAAGATTTGAACCAAGGAGGGAAAAAGAGAAGGAATAGGCCAAAGGTACCACACTTACCTTGTGTAGTTGAAAGTTGTAGTCAAAAATTGATGGTCTCTTAAGAACTTGATCACCACTTAAACAAAGCTCCAAGGTCAGCCCCTAATCACCTCAAAATGATAATTTTGGTGTTAAAATTCGAATTTAATAGGGGAGAAGAAGAAGGTACCAAAAATCCCATTTCTTACCTTATAGTCCAAAATCCTTCAAATTTCTTCAAGTCTAGAAGTCCTCTTCAAGTGATGGTGAGACTCTTAGTATCTTCCAAGTCTTCTATGTAAACCTCAAAAATAAAAATCCAAACTTACATTAGTAAGTGAGAGGAGATAGCTAGATGATATCAAGACAAGAAGAGGAACAAAATTTCTTACCTTGTGTAGTGAGGTGTTCAAATTTTTGTGATGGAGTAGAAGGAAAAGTTCTTGAATTTTTACTAAGTGTTTAAGAGAAGAGGAGAAAATTGTAGAGAGAGATGTAGGAGGATTTTTGGAGAGAGAAGGAGGATGAAAGTTTTGAGAGATGAAGGTGTTGGGTACAAAATGAAATTTCTAGTTTTTGTTCATGGCCAAATGGCCGATTTTGAAGTATGAGGGGGAGATTTTTTTTTTTGTTCCAAGTCTTGTAAATTGTAGTAAGCATGAGGACAAGGACTTTGGTCAAGGTGTAGTCTTGCATGGGAGGTTGGAATTGCAAGGATAGAGAGGAATGTTGGCATGGGGTGTTGGGAAGCCTCCAACATGTTGGATGATTTAATATTAAAGAATTGGTGTATAAGATATTGTGTATAAGATTTGAATTAATGGTGTAAAAATACACAAGATGAATACACAAGGTGTACATGTAAAAGAGTTGGGAGATATTTCTACACCAAAATTCACCTCATGACCGTCCCTTAAGAGGTTATTTGTGGTAATTCCATATTTTATTTTATGTCCCAAAATTGATGATAATAGGTGAATAATATCAATCTCCAAAATAATTAGTGATTTCCTTGATCACTTATAAGTCTCATGATCACTTAATCTAAATCGAATTCTTAATTCTATAAGGTTTAAATCTCTAAAATAAATAGTCTCCAAAAATTCTAAGTGACTAATGAGATACACAAATAATAATAATGATGATCAATCAGTGATCATAATTGTGAAATAAAATTAATAAATGATTATGATCACAAGAAATAAATAAGGAAATTAAAGATGAAATATATTTATCATTAATATTTACCCGTCAAAGCGACGCGGTAGAATTGACAAATAGTACAAAGACGATACGTGATATAAGTACATGTTCGAATAAAAAAAAATCGAGGGCTTCACATTCTCCCCTCCTTAAAAGAATTTGGTCCCCAAATTCTCTCTTCGTAACAACTACGGATATTGATTCCTCATGTCTTCTTCCATTTCCCATGTTGCGTCTTCGTCTCGGTTGTGGTGTCGCCATACAACTTTAACCATTGGAATTTCTCTACTGTTGAACCGACGTATCTTTGGTCAATGATTCGATTGGTTCCTCGGTGTAAGATAAATTCTCCATTAGAGGAGGAGCATCACAGTGATGATATGCTCGGGATACGGTTGATACTTTTTCAATCTCGACACATGGAATACATCGTGCATTCCGCATCTTGCCGGTAACTCAAGTCTGTAGGCCAACTTTCCGATCCTCGCAAAATTTTTGTAAGGTCCAATATATCTCGGACTCAATTTGCCCCCTTTCCTTGGATTGATCAATCCTTTTCGTGGCAATAGTATGAGAAATACCTCATCTCCGCTTCAAATTCCAAGTCTTTTCTCCTCTTGTCCGCGTAACTCTTTTGGCGGCGAGCCGTCATGCGGATTCGTTCCTTGATCAACTTGACCTTCTCCATGGCCTCCTGAACTAAGTCGACCTTTGGAATCGAGGTGACTTCCGTTTCTCCTTCGGAGTCCATTGGTCATCAATCTCCCAAATGTGAGGGGATCTACACTTTCGTCCATACAAAGCTCGTAGGGTGCCATCCCAATCGTGGCACGATAAGCTGTTATTATAAGCGAACTCGGCCAATGGTAAGTGCGAATCCCAACTTCCTTGGAAATCCAATGTGCAGGCTCGCAACATGTCTTCCAGGGTCTGAATCGTTCGCTCAGACTGGCCATCGGTTTGCGGATGTGCTGTTGTGCTGAAACTTAGCGAGGTACCCAATTCCTCATGTAAGCATTTCCGAATCATCCGGAGACAAACCTCGGGTCTCTGACACTACTATGTCGTGGCACTCCATGCGATCGGATGATCTCTCGGATATAAATTTGCGCAAGTTTCGTAAGCCGTCGGTTTTCTTCATGGGTAAGAAATGTGCAGACTTCGTGAGTCGGTCTACGACTACCCAAATAGCATCATCGCCTCGTCTGGTTCTTGGTAGATCCGTCACGAAGTCCATCGTTATGTGTTCCCATTTCCACTCGGGAATTCTCAACGGTTGTAATAAACCGGATGGTTGTTGGTGTTCGAGCTTTTACTCGTTGACAAGTCAAACATCTCGCAACGAACTCGCGAACTGCTACATGGTTCTTCATGTTTACCCACCAAATAATGCCGCTTCAAGTCCTTATACATCTTGTTTCCTCCAGGATGTATAGTGTATTTTAACGGTGTGCTTACGAAAGGATTCTGTTCCTAAGTTGCTCATCACTCGGTACACAAATTCTATTAAAATCGATGACTCCATCTTAGGTATCGAGAATTCGATCTTTCTCCTTTGAGTATCTTCTCTTTTAGTTTTTGAAGTTGCACGTCAATCCCTGTGTTACTTTGATCTCGTTCGAGTAGATCGGGTTTAAGCTGAAATATTAGCACATGAAATTCGATCTTGGTTCTTATCGGTTCCGGTGCTCAATTCTTCTAATGATCTCCACTCTCGAATCATTAGTCTAGCTAAACTCGTCTTCTGCTCAAGGCGTCAACTACTCGTTAGCTTTCAGGGATGGTATTGAATATCAAAGTGATAATCTTCTTTAACTCCATCCATCTCCGTTGCCTCAAATTGAGTTCTTCCGAGAGAATAGATACTTTAGGCTCTTATGATCCGTGTAAACCGTGAATGTTGCTCCGTAGAGATAGTGCCTCCATTTCTTTACGCGAACACTATAGCCGCCAATTCCAAGTCATGCGTTGGGTAATTGGCTTCATACGGCTTGAGTTTCCGTGATGCGTAAGCAATGACCTTTCCTTCTTGCATGAGTCTTGCTCCTAGTCCTTCCTTTGATGCGTCCTTGTAGACGACAAAGTTTTCATTCCCTTTGGAAGGGCTAAGATTGGGAGCCGTAGTAAGTCGTTTCTTGACTCTTGAAACTAGCCTCACACTTGTCATTCCACTCAAACTTGACTTGTTTTCGGGTTAGTCGAGTGAGTGGTCGGCTATCTTGGAGAAATCTTGGATAAATCTACGATAATATCCGGCTAGTCCTAAGAAACTTCGATCTCCGTTACGGACTCGGGTTGTTTCCATTCAACCACTGCTGTTTGTACTTTCGAAGGATCTACGGCGATCCGGTGCGGATACTATGTGTCCCAAGAATGCGACTTCACTAAGCCAAAATTGCACTGACTTGCTGAATTTGGCATATAGCTTGTGCTCTCGTAGTGTCTCTAAAACAATTTTGGATGACGCTCATGCTCCTCTTTAGACTTAGAGTATACGAGTATGTCATCAATGAATATCACTACGAATTGATCCAAATAAGGTTGAAAGACTCGATGCATTAGATCCATAAACGCGCAGTGCGTTTGTCGGACGAAAGGCATCACTACAAACTCGTAGTGTCCATATACGGTCCGAAATGTTGTTTTGAAACGTCCTCTTCCCGGATCTTTAAGCGATAATATCCTTGTTGTAAATCAAACTTGAGTACACCGTCGCTCCTTGAAGTTGATCAAACGATTCGTCTATCCTCGGGAGGGGATATTTGTTCTTGATGGTCACGTTGTTAAGTCCGCGATAGTCTATACACGGTCTTAATGTGCCATCTTTCTTTTTGACAAATAGCGGTGCCCCAGGGAGACGTGACTTGGTCGAATAAATCCTACATCCATAAGTTTACGTAATTGTGTCTTCAACTCTTGTAACTCAGCAGAGCCATTCTATACGGCGTTCGGCGATTGGGGCGGTTCCGGTAATACTCGATGGTGAACTCAACTTCCCTATCCGGAGGGACAGTGGTGAGTTCTTGTGGAAATACATCAAGTATATTCCGATACTATAGGTACTTGATTAATTTGTGTCTCAACCTTAGGTTTGTTAATTACAAACGCCAAGTACCCTTGTGCCCCTCTAGTGATCGCCTTCCTCGCTTTCATTCTTTGAAATGATTGGGGCAATCTTAACTCGTGCTCTTCCGAAATTTCCACTTCGGGCTTATCGGGTTCACATAGTTTAATGGACTTGCGATGGCAGTCCATTTGTGCATGGTGCGGACAACGATTCATTCCCAATATAATGTTGTATTCGAGATATAGCGGCAAGATCAAATCGCAGAGGAAATTTATCTCATCAATTTAACCCATGCATTATAGATAATATCATTTATCGGCTTGCGCCCATAGGGAGTGGATACCTCTAAACCTATAGGCATATGTTCCATGCATGTATGCAACTTGTGTACGAAATGGGGTGCGACAAATGAATGCGTTGATCCAGGGTCAAATAGTACTTTAGCGTAATGACTAGATACTAGAAGCGTACCTTCCACCACGTCTGTTGCCTCCGGAGCCTCATGTCCGGCTAGTGCAAATGCTCGAGCAGCATCCTTGCCCTGTTACCCTGGCCGTTAGCCGAAACACGTGGTTGCACTGTTTGGTCCGGTCTTCGTATTTCGGACAATCCTTGGTGGTGTTGATTACTACCACAGCGTAAACACCTTCCATGTTTACGCCAACTTGATCATTGGCGATATGACCGGTTTTGGCAATGTGTACATACTTGGCGGTTTTCCTGTCAGTCGGTCCTTTCCCTTTTTCTCGCTTTAACAATGGCCCCTTCGAATTTTAACAGGCGGCCTTGATGGTTGTCCCTTTGTCCTTTTGAGATCGATTCGATGGCCTATTATTTGAATCGACCAATGCGGTTAAGTCCCGACTCAATGCGGAGAGAGTTTGCTTTTCTTTGCTGGTGAGTATGTTGTTATTTCAACGATCAAAAGTTGTTTTCGGAGTTCGCTTGATCCCCGTGTGAACTTATACAATTTGTCCTCTTCTCTGGCCGATTGTTCTGGGGCATATTTGGATAACCGATGGAATTCAGACTCATACTGGGCCACAGACATGTTCCCCTGTCTCAACTTATGGAATTCATCCCGGCGTGCCTCCTTCACGACTTGGGGTATGTATTGCTCATTGAATTCAGCCAGGAAATTTTCCCATGTCCTATCTATTTGATCCTGTTCCCACTTTCTCTCAACCTGTTCTCCACCAATCTCGGCGGTGATTCTAGTCGGAACACGGCGAGCGTAACCTTTTGTTCCCCCGAGTATTGGAGAGCATTGAAGATATTCTCGATTTCCCGATCCATTCTTTCGCTTTCACGTCATCGGGTTCCCTAAGAAGGTCGGGGTCGAATCGTAAAAACCGCTCCAAGGTGCGGTCATTCGTCTCTCGAGTAGGTTCATGGTTAGGCTGACGAGGCTCCGCTTGTTGCCTCATGAAAACTAATATCTGCTGCAAGGCTATTGCAGTTAGGTTATCTCCTGCGATTGGCGGAGGAGGTGGTGGCAATTCGGGGGAGGGTGCCCGATCCCTTTGCGCATCATCGTTCATTTGGGGTATACGGCGGGGTCTCCGGCGTCCCGATTTCGGCCATGAATGCGGAGCTTAGCTACAATACAAAATGAATGATTCCAATAAATATTCGCGTAAGACAAGTTATATCGCAAGGAGATCCACACAAGTGCACAAGACATAGAATAAGTAAAAGGATATATCCATTAACGTGAAAATTTGAATACATCCAATGAGTTCATACAACACAAATCTGAGAATCAATGGTAAATCCGAAATCATGGTACAACGAAAAGCAAAATACAAAGAAAAGTAATATGCGTCGATCTATCTATTACAAAAGCTATCTATTCGGTGAGGTCGCCGTCATCATCACTAGCGGCCTCGTCGAATCGAACTTGATCGGTGAGGTAGCACCTCAAAGCATTAGGCCGATTGGCGAAATCGCCCCTTTGTTTCGATCCGGAGCATCTTCAAGTGGGCGGCTTCAAGCGCCTCGGGCTCTACATCTTCCATTGGATCCTCATCGGGATCCTCTTGGGTCTTCTTGAGATCCTCCTCGGGATCCTCTTCATTATCGGCCTCCCAGGTCGAGCATTGGTTCCGCCTCGGGCGGTGGCAATGGTGGCGCATTGGCGCTAAGGCGGCCTCGAGCCGCATCCCGCCCAGGCTAAGGCATGCGTGAGTTCTCGATTATCTGCATTTGTTTGTTGATGGTCTCCTCATGGCGTCCTATGGTGTCTCTTGACGCGTGCGCCTCCATTCTCCACTTCGTGCGACCTTCCTTGGCACGTTCCACCTTCTCGCGAGTATTATCCAGGCGTTCTTGGATCAATTGAATCTGATCCTCGCGAGCGCGGATGGTGTCCTCGCGATCTTTAACGAGGAGAGTAAGGTTATTCTTCTCCTCTTGACTCTTTGTTAGAAGGTGTCCTAGTTCACGAGTGCATTGTCGTTCCCTGGTAAGCTCGGATTCAGCCCGAAGGAATACCTGGCGCCAATGAAATTCTAAGGCCTTATAATGATCCCGTTCAAAACGAAGCCGATCACGTCCCACCAGGTTGGGGTGTTGGCTCCATCTGTCAAATAAAAGCGAGGTGGATTAGACGGATGCAAAGGAAAGATAAGGAGAACAAGGAAAGAATGACTAAGGAAAGTCAGTCAAAGTCAACTAAGTCAAATCAAGTATGACTATGGATTCTCCAAGTATAAATTTTAGCTTAACCTAACATCAATAATATGGTTCTATGCCATTTTTGAAATCGATATCACGCTTAATTAGTCAAGTCACGGTACTACCCAACACAATCCGGGTCTATCTGGGTTAGCTCGGTGTAAGTTTCCATCTTACTAGCCGAGCTCGATACCATAAGCATCACGCCCCAAACGTGACGCGACAACGATCAATCACTTAAACAGAATAAATCGCGATCTAAACCAAAGATACCAAAATCCAAGTGAAATAGAGTCTAATGCGGCGGAATTAAAATTAACACGAGTACAAATTACAATCTTAAAGTAAAGGTATCCGAATACAACCCAAAAGATTATCTTAATTAACTTACAGTCAAACGAAAATAAAATGAAGAGTCCAACAACAAATAAAAGTAAAAGGAAATGACGCTCCACATCACGGATAGGGATTCAATCTGCGGTAGGTTCGATGTCTTGCCGAACTCTTCATCTAAAGGTTAGAAAACGAGGAGGGAATGAGACGGAAATCTCGGTGGATGGGGTGATCGTGTGCAAGTGTGGCGATATAAATAGTTAATGCGAGAAATTTAGTTGTATGAAAACGCGTGAGAGATGATGCATGATTTCACACACGATCCACAAGCGTCGTGATAAATATATTAAGTAATATAGTTTTAAGAAAATAGTTTAAGAAAAAAAAAATAGTTCGTGGCGGGAGGATTGTACTATGGTTCAGCGCCAATCTATGCAAGACAAGGGAGGATTGCGTTGAGTTTGTAGCGCCAATCAATGCAATACAAGTAGCGGTTGCGTGCGGTTTGTAGCGCCAACCAAAGCGGGTCCGATTAACTCCGGAATCGTGTGGATGGACAGCGATTCCCGTTCTTCCTTGTAACTCCCGAGCAAGATGGTCAAGACTGTCACCTTATCGCTCCGTAGGCAAAGACAAAATCCACAATGGAGCTAGCAAGGCTCGGATTTGTCATAATCATGATTATACCTCAAGTACTACGACCCGCTTCCCTTGGACAAACTCCGTCCCTCGGTTGCGGGATTAGGGCGATGGGTAGGAAGAGTGGAATAGCGGCCGAGCTGCCGGTTCCATCGGCGTATCCATTCGGTGTGAGCTCGACACACCAAGTTGACTCAGCGAGGAAAGTAAACACAAGTTCATGTAGTCAACCAGCAATCAGTATTATTGATCGGGGAAGCGAGTTCATGAAAAGTTTTCGAAAAATTTGCGTAAGGTAATTATGGCGTTGGTGGAGTTATTTGGATGAAGATGATTATCGGGAGGATAAGTAGTCTTCGATATCTTAAGTATTAGGAGGAACATAAGTCCCGTTATAGATTGAAATCGCGAGGCGAGGAAGTCGCCCCACGATCGGGTATTAATAAGTCAAGACGATCCGATAAGTCAAGGGATTTTTTTTTTTTTTTTTTTTTTTTTTTTTGAGAAATTAAAATATTTTAGTTAAATATTAAAGTAAGAGAGTCCAGGGCTGTTTCTTTAAAAGAAAATAATTTGAGTTAGGTCCTTATAAAAATAAAATTTACAATTAGCCCCGTTTTGTCAAAACCAATACTTTTGGGGTTAAAAGTTAAATAAATAAATGTCCCGACCTTGAACAATTATGAGGTCAGTTCCTAAATTCTCTAAATTGTCCAGAGATTCAGGTTTTTAAAGTTTTGAGGTCGAGTTTTTATAAAATTCTCACATTGGCCCCAAAATTGTTAAAATTGTCATTTCGGGCCCTAAGTTTAAAATAATCGGAACTCACAAACCGGAAGGGCTTCTAATGTGATTCCAGTTGGAAAATGTCACTAAGGTTAGTGGGATATTGGGACAAAAGCAGTTTTAAAACGTCATAAGTATAGGTCCCTCAACTTTTGAAAATCTCATTTTTGTCCCATTTTGAAATAATTGCCTTTAAGGCTTTTAGGGGTCCAATTGTTATGAAATTTGAACTTTGGGTCCAAAATATGATTATGTTATAGGTAAATTAGTATTTCCAAGTACATGGGCTGTATAAGTCCTGGAAATTTCATTTGGGTCCTCAAGTTTAATCTTCTACAATTTGGTCCCTCAAGTTTTATAAAATTACTTTCCAAGCTCTAAACACTTGGATTTTTGGAATACACTTAAAATATGTTATTTCCAGTCCCTTAAGAGTTAAAATTTCAAATTTTAAATTTAGGGTCTGGTACAGTTTCGAAATTTGCAAAATAGCCCTTAAACTTCTCAAATTTTACAATCTAGTCCTTGGGCTTTTAAGGGTTGATTTTATTTATCTAAAAACTCTTAAAACTTTATTAAAATGTCAAAACATCATTTTTGAACCTGAGTACAGTCCCAAAAATCGAAATTTGCAGAGAGGTCCCTTAAGTTTTATTTTCTTGCACTTAAGTCCACCAACTTTCCATTTTTGCATTTTAAGTCCAAAAATCGAAATTTAATCAATTATGCTCGACTTGTCCAGGTTATAGGCTATACAAATCATAGATTTCAAGAGTCATAAACATACATATCCATCTCATACAAGAATTTATCAAATATGACAATAAAGTGTACATGTATGTCCTAATTTTAGGTAAATCGCATTTTGAGCAACACTTGAGAAATTTTTCAACTTGATACAAGAAAATAGCATGCAATACATAATATATATCTCAAATGCTCAATAACAAAATACTACATGCATTTTTATGAATTAAAACACCTAGAAGTTGAAAGGATTTTTCCACCCACCTTGTTTGTTCGGTTGATTGGTGTAAAGTGGTGTCACAAGACCTTGAGGATTTTAATCCTCACTTAAGGCAGCCCCTAAGTCCAATAATACAAGGAGTTTTGAGTTAGAAAAATGAAGATTTGAACCAAGGAGGGAAAAAGAGAAGGAATAGGCCAAAGGTACCACACTTACCTTGTGTAGTTGAAAGTTGTAGTCAAAATTTGATGGTCTCTTAAGAACTTGATCACCACTTAAACAAAGCTCCAAGGTCAGCCCTAATCACCTCAAAATGATAATTTTGGTGTTAAAATTCGAATTTAGTAGGGGAGAAGAAGAAGGTACCGAAAATCCCATTTCTTACCTTATAGTCCAAAATCCTTCAAATTTCTTCAAGTCTAGAAGTCCTCTTCAAGGTGATGGTGAGACTCTTAGTATCTTCCAAGTCTTCTATGTAAACCTCAAAAATAAAAATCCAAACTTACATTAGTAAGTGAGAGGAGATAGCTAGATGATATCAAGACAAGAAGAGGAACAAAATTTCTTACCTTGTGTAGTGAGGTGTTGAATTTTTTTGTGATGGAGTAGAAGGAAAGTTCTTGAATTTTTACTAAGTGTTTAAGAGAAGAGGAGAAAATTGTAGAGAGAGATGTAGGAGGATTTCTTGGTGAGAAGGAGGATGAAAGTTTTGAGAGATGAAGGTGTTGGGTACAAAATGAAATTTCTAGTGTATTATGGCCTAATGGCCGATTTTTGAGAGTATGAGGGAGAGAGATTTTTGTTTTTTGTTCCAAGTCTTGTAAATTGTAGTAAGCATGAGGGACAAGGACTTTGGTCAAGGTGTAGTCTTGCATGGGAGAATGCAATTGCAAGGATAGAGAGGAATGTTGGCATGGGGTGTTGGGAAGCCTCCAACATGTTGGATGATTTAATATTAAAGAATTGGTGTATAAGATATTGTGTATAAGATTTGAATTAATGGTGTAAAAATACACAAGATGAATACACAAGGTGTACATGTACAAGAGTTGGGAGATATTTCTACACCAAAATTCACCTCATGACCGTCCCTTAAGAGGGTATTTGTGGAAATTCCATATTTTATTTTTATGTCCCAAAATTGATGATAATAGGTGAATAATATCAATCTCCAAAATAATTAGTGAGTTCCTTGATCACTTATAAGTCTCATGATCACTTAATCTAAATCGAATCCTTAATTCTATAAGGTTTAAACCTCTAAAATAATAGTCTCTAAAAATTCTAAGGTGACTAATGAGTACACAAATAATAATAATGATGATCGATCGAGTGATCATAATTGTGAAATAAAATTAACAAATGATTATGATCACAAGAAATAAATAAGGGAAATTAAAGATGAAATATATTTATCATTAATATTTACCCGTCAAAGCGACGCGGTAGAATTGACAAATAGTACAAAGACGATACGTGATATAAGTACATGTTCGAATAAAAATCGAGGGCTTCACACGATTCCTGGCTGCGGCAATTTTTTATTTTTGGAATTCAAAAGTTTTTCTATTTTTTGTTAATCTTTAATTAAAATTAAAATGATTTCCCAAGCAACAAAAAGCCTTTGTAGCACTGGTATATATTTGGTATTCCCGAATGGGAGACCCAGGTTCGATTCCTAGCAGCGTCAATTTTTTGTTTATGGAATTCAAAAGTTTCCCTATTTTTTGTTAATCTAATTAAAATTAAAATAATTTCCCTAACAACAAAAAGCCGTTGTACCACTTGTATATATTTTATATTCCGTTGGCGACCAGTTCAATTCAGTGCGACAATTTTTCATTTTGGAATTCAAAAGTTTTCTTATTTTTGTTAATCTTTAATTAAAATTAAAATGATTTCCCAAGCAACAAAAAGCCGTTGTAGCTTTGGTATATATTTGGTATTCCCAATGGGTGACCCAGGTTCGATTCTGGCGGCGTCAATTTTTGTTTATGTAATTCAAAAGTTTCCCTATTTTTTGTTAATATTTAATTAAAATTAAAATGATTTCCCTATCAACAAAAAAGTCGTTGTAGCACTTTGGTATATATTTGGTATTCCCCAATGGGCGACCCAGAGTTCGATTCATGGCGACAATTTTTGTTTTTGGAATTCAAAAGTTTTCCTATTTTTTGTTAATCTTTAATTAAAATTAAAATGATTTCCCAAGCAACAAAAAGCCGTTGTAGAACTGGTATACATTTGGTATTCCCCAACGGGCGACTCGGGTTCGATTCTGGCGTGACAATTTTTATTTTTGGAATTCAAAAGTTTTCCTATTTTTTGTTAATCTTTAATTAAAATTAAAATGATTTCCCAAGCAACAAAAAGCCATTGTAGCACTGGTATATATTTGGTATTCCCCAATGGGAGACCCAGGTTCGATTCCTGGCAGCGGCAATTTTTTATTTTTGGAATTCAAAAGTTTTCTTATTTTTTGTTAATCTTTAATTAAAATTATATTGATTTCCCAAGCAACAAAAAGCCGTTGTAGCACTGATATATATTTGGTATTCCCTAATGGGCGACTTAGGTTCGATTCCTGGCAGCGGCAATTTTTTGTTTATGTAATTCAAAAGTTTCCCAATTTTTTGTTAATTTAATTAAAATTAAAATGATTTCCCTAGAAACAAAAAGCCGTTGTAGCACTGGTATATATTTGGTATTCCCCTATGGGCGACCCAAGTTCGATTCCTGGCTGCGGCAACTTTTTATTTTTGGAATTCAAAAGTTTTCCTATTCTTTGTTAATATTTAATTAAAATTAAAATGATTTCCCTATCAACAAAAAGCCGTTGTAGCACTGGTATACATTTGGTATTCCCCAATGGGCGACTCAGGTTTCATTCCTGGCAGTGGCAATTTTTTGTTTTTGGAATTCAAAAGTTTTTCTATTTTTTGTTAGTCTTTAATTAAAATTAAAATGATTTCCCAAGCAACAAAACGCCGTTGTAGCACTGGTATATATTTGGTATTCCCCAATGGGTGACCCAGGTTTGATTCCTGGGAGCGACAATTTTTTATTTTTGGAATTCAAAAGTTTTCCTATTTTTCGTTAATATTTAATTAAAATTAAAATGATTTCCCTATCAACAAAAAGTCGTTGTAGCACTGGTATATATTTGGTATTCCCCAATGGGCGACCCAGGTTCGATTCATGGCAGCGGCAATTTTTTGTTTTTGGAATTCAAAAGTTTTCCTATTTTTTGTTAATCTTTAATTAAAATTAAAATGATTTCCCAAGCAACAAAAAGCCGTTGTAGAACTGGTATACATTTGGTATTCCCCAATTGGCGTCCCAGGTTCGATTCATGGCAGCGGCAATTTTTTGTTTTTGGAATTCAAAAGTTTTCCTATTTTTTGTTAATCTTTAATTAAAATTAAAATGATTTCCCAAGCAACAAAAAAGCCGTTGTAGCAATGGTATATATTTGGTATTCCCCAATGGGTGACCCAGGTTTGATTCCTGGCAGCGACAATTTTTTATTTTTGGAATTCAAAAGTTTTCCTATTTTTCGTTAATATTTAATTAAAATTAAAATGATTTCCCTATCAACAAAAAGTCGTTGTAGCACTGGTATTCATTTGGTATTCCCCAATGGGCGACCCAGGTTCGATTCATGGCAGCGGCAATTTTTTGTTTTTGGAATTCAAAAGTTTTTCTATTTTTTTTAATCTTTAATTAAAATTAAATTGATTTCCCAAGCAACAAAAAGCCGTTGTTTTGGTATATATTTGGTATTCCACAATGGGCGACCCAGGTTCGATTCTGGCGGCGGCAATTTTGTTTATGTAATTCAAAAGTTTCCTATTTTTTGTTAATCTAATTAAAATTAAAATGATTTCCCTAGAAACTAAAAACCGTTGTAGCTGACTGGTATATATTTGGTATTCCCCAATGGGTGACCCAGGTTTGATTCTGGCAAATGACAATTTTTATTTTTGGAATTCAAAAGTTTTCCTATTTTTCGTTAATATTTAATTAAAATTAAAATGATTTCCCTATCAACAAAAAGTCGTTGTAGCACTGGTATATATTTGGTATTCCCCAATGGGCGACCCGGAGTTCGATTCATGGCGGCAATTTTTGTTTTTGGAATTCAAAAGTTTTCCTATTTTTGTTAATCTTTAATTAAAATTAAAATGATTTCCCAAGCAACAAAAAGCCGTTGTAGAACTGGTATACATTTGGTATTCCCCAATGGGCGACTCAGGTTCGATTCCTGGCAGCGACAATTTTTTATTTTTGGAATTCAAAAGTTTTCCTATTTTTTGTTAATCTTTAATTAAAATTAAAATGATTTCCCAAGCAACAAAAAGCCGTTGTAGCAATGGTATATATTTGGTATTCCCAATTGGCGCCCCGAGGTTCGATTCATGGCGGCGGCAATTTTTTGTTTTTGGAATTCAAAAGTTTTCCTATTTTTGTTAATCTTTAATTAAAATTAAAATGATTTCCCAAGCAACAAAAAGCCGTTGTAGCAATGGTATATATTTGGTATTCCCAATGGGTGACCCAGGTTTGATTCTGGCAAACGACAATTTTTATTTTTGGAATTCAAAAGTTTTCCTATTTTTCGTTAATATTTAATTAAAATTAAAATGATTTCCCTATCAACAAAAAGTCGTTGTAGCAATTGGTATTCATTTGGTATTCCCAACGGGCGACCCAGTTCGATTCATGGCGGCAATTTTTGTTTTTGGAATTCAAAAGTTTTTCTATTTTTTAATCTTTAATTAAAATTAAATTGATTTCCCAAGCAACAACAAAAAGCCGTTGTAGCATGGTATATATTTGGTATTCCCCAATGGGCGACCCAGGTTCGATTCCTGGCAGCGGCAATTTTTTGTTTATGTAATTCAAAAGTTTCCCTATTTTTTGTTAATCTAATTAAAATTAAAATGATTTCCCTAGAAACTAAAAACCGTTGTAGCGCTGGTATATATTTGGTATTCCCCAATGGGTGACCCAGGTTTGATTCCTGGCAGCGACAATTTTTTATTTTTGGAATTTAAAAGTTTTCCTATTTTTCGTTAATATTTAATTAAAATTAAAATGATTTCCCTATCAACAAAAAGTCGTTGTAGCACTGGTATATATTTGGTATTCCCCAATGGGCGACCCAGGTTCGATTCATGGCAGCGGCAATTTTTTGTTTTTGGAATTCAAAAGTTTTCCTATTTTTTGTTAATCTTTAATTAAAATTAAAATGATTTCCCAAGCAACAAAAAGCCGTTGTAGAACTGGTATACATTTGGTATTCCCCAATGGGCGACTCAGGTTCGATTCCTGGCAGCGACAATTTTTTATTTTTGGAATTCAAAAGTTTTCCTATTTTTTGTTAATCTTTAATTAAAATTAAAATGATTTCCCAAGTAACAAAAAGCCATTGTAGCATTGTTGGTATATATTTGGTATTCCCAATGGGCGACCCGGGTTCGATTCATGGCGGCAATTTTTTGTTTTTGGAATTCAAAAGTTTTCCTATTTTTTGTTAATCTTTAATTAAAATTAAAATGATTTCCCAAGCAACAAAAAGCCGTTGTAGCAGTGGTATATATTTGGTATTCCCTAATGGGTGACCCAGGTTTGATTCTGGCGTGACAATTTTTATTTTTGGAATTCAAAAGTTTTCCTATTTTTCGTTAATATTTAATTAAAATTAAAATTATTTCCCTATCAACAAAAAGTCGTTGTAGCACTGGTATTCATTTGGTATTCCCCAATGGGCGACCCCGGTTCGATTCATGGCGACAATTTTTGTTTTTGGAATTCAAAAGTTTTTCTATTTTTTTTAATCTTTAATTAAAATTAAATTGATTTCCCAAGCAACAAAAAGCCGTTGTAGCACTGGTATATATTTGGTATTCCCCAATGGGCGACCCAGTTCGATTCTGGCGGCGGCAATTTTTGTTTATGTAATTCAAAAGTTTCCTATTTTTTGTTAATCTAATTAAAATTAAAATGATTTCCTAGAAACTAAAAACCGTTGTAAGCTGGTATATATTTGGTATTCCCCAATGGGTGACCCAGGTTTGATTCCTGGCAGCGACAATTTTTTATTTTTGGAATTCAAAAGTTTTCCTATTTTTCGTTAATATTTAATTAAAATTAAAATGATTTCCCTATCAACAAAAAGTCGTTGTAGCACTGGTATATATTTGGTATTCCCCAATTGGCGACCCAGGTTCGATTCATGGCAGCGGCAATTTTTTGTTTTTGGAATTCAAAAGTTTTCCTATTTTTTGTTAATCTTTAATTAAAATTAAAATGATTTCCCAAGCAACAAAAAGTCGTTGTAGCACTGGTATATATTTGGTATTCCCCAATGGGTGACCTAGGTTTGATTCCTGGCAGCGACAATTTTTTATTTTTGGAATTCAAAAGTTTTCCTATTTTTCGTTAATATTTAATTAAAATTAAAATGATTTCCTATCAACAAAAAGTCGTTGTAGCATGGTATTCATTTGGTATTCCCCAATGGGCGACCAGTGCACGATTCATGGCGCGGCAATTTTTTGTTTTTGGAATTCAAAAGTTTTCCTATTTTTTGTTAATCTTTAACTAAAATTAAATTGATTTCCCAAGCAACAAAAAGTCGTTGTAGCACTGGTATATATTTGGTATTCCCCAATGGGCGACCCAGGTTCGATTCCTGGCAGCGGCAATTTTTTGTTTATGTAATTCAAAAGTTTCCCTATTTTTTGTTAATCTAATTAAAATTAAAATGATTTCTCTAGAAACTAAAAGCCGTTGTAGCACTGGTATATATTTGGTATTCCCCAATGGGCGACCCAGGTTTGATTCCTGGCAGTGACAATTTTTTATTTTTGGAATTCAAAATTTTTCCTATTTTTTGTTATTCTTTAAATAAAATTAAAATGATTTCCCTAGCAACAAAAAGCCGTTGTAGCACTGGTATATATTTGGTATTCCCCAATGGGCGACCCAATTTCGATTCCTTGCAGCGGCAATTTTTTGTTTTTGGAATTCAAAAGTTTTCCTATTTTTTGTTAATCTTTAATTAAAATTAAAATGATTTCCCAAGCAACAAAAAGCCATTGTAGCACTGGTATATATTTGGTATTCCCCAATGGGAGACTCAGGTTCCATTGGCTGCGCAATTTTTTGTTTATGGAATTCAAAAGTTTCCCTATTTTTTGTTAATCTTTAACTAAAATTAAATTGATTTCCCAAGCAACAAAAAGCCGTTGTAGCAATGGTATATATTTGGTATTCCCCAATGGGCGACCCAGGTTCGATTCCTGGCAGCGGCAATTTTTTGTTTATGTAATTCAAAAGTTTCCCTATTTTTGTTAATCTAATTAAAATTAAAATGATTTCCCTAGAAACTAAAAGCCATTGTAGCACTGGTATATATTTGGTATTCCCCAATGGGCGACCCAAGTTCCATTCATAAATTTTTGCGCAATTTTTTGTTTTTGGAATTCAAAAGTTTTTCAATTTTTTTTAATCTTTAATTAAAATTAAATTGATTTCCCAAGCAACAAAAAGCCGTTGTAGCAATGGTATATATTTGGTATTCCCAATGGGCGACCCAGGTTCGATTCCGGCGCGGCAATTTTTGTTTATGTAATTCAAAAGTTTCCCTATTTTTGTTAATCTAATTAAAATTAAAATGATTTCCCTAGAAACAAAAAGCCGTTGTAGCACTGGTATATATTTGGTATTCCCCTATGGGCGACCCAAGTTCGATTCCTGGCTGCGGCAACTTTTTATTTTTGGAATTCAAAAGTTTTCCTATTCTTTGTTAATATTTAATAAAAATTAAAATGATTTCCCTATCAACAAAAAGCCGTTGTAGCACTGGTATACATTTGGTATTCCCCAATGGGCGACTCAGGTTTCATTCCTGGCAGTGGCAATTTTTTGTTTTTGGAATTCAAAAGTTTTTCTATTTTTTGTTAATTTTTAATTAAAATTAAAATGATTTCCCAAGCAACAAAAAACCGTTGTAGCACTGGTATATATTTGGTATTCCCCAATGGGTGACCCAGGTTTGATTCCTGGGAGCGACAATTTTTTATTTTTGGAATTCAAAAGTTTTCCTATTTTTCGTTAATATTTAATTAAAATTAAAATGATTTCCCTATCAACAAAAAGTCGTTGTAGCACTGGTATATATTTGGTATTCCCCAATGGGCGACCCAGGTTCGATTCATGGCGTGGCAATTTTTGTTTTTGGAATTCAAAAGTTTTCCTATTTTTTGTTAATCTTTAATTAAAATTAAAATAATTTCCCAAGCAACAAAAAGCCGTTGTAGAACTGGTATACATTTGGTATTCCCCAATGGGCGACTCAGGTTCGATTCCTGGCAGCGATAATTTTTTATTTTTGGAATTCAAAAGTTTTCCTATTTTTTGTTAATCTTTAATTAAAATTAAAATGATTTCCCAAGCAACAAAAAGCCATTGTAGCTTTGGTATATATTTGGTATTCCCAATGGGAGACCAGGTTCGATTCTGGCGGCGGCAATTTTTGTTTGTGGAATTCAAAAGTTTCCCTATTTTTTGTTAATCTAATTAAAATTAAAATAATTTCCCTAACAACAAAAAGCCATTGTAGCACTGGTATATATTTGGTATTCCCCAATGGGTGACCCAGGTTTAATTCCTGGCAGCGACAATTTTTTATTTTTGGAATTCAAAAGTTTTCTTATTTTTTGTTATTCTTTAAATAAAATTAAATTGATTTCCCAAGCAACAAAAAGCCGTTGTAGCACTGGTATATATTTGGTATTCCCCAATGGGCGACCCAGGTTCGATTCCTGGCAGCGGCAATTTTTTGTTTATGTAATTCAAAAGTTTCCCTATTTTTTGTTAGTCTAATTAAAATTAAAATGATTTCCCTAGAAACAAAAAGCCGTTGTAGCACTGGTATATATTTTATATTCCCCGATGGGCGACCTAGGTTCCATTCACGGCTGCGCAATTTTTTGTTTTTGGAATTCAAAAGTTTTTCTATTTTTTTTAATCTTTAACTAAAATTAAATTGATTTCCCAAGCAACAAAAAGCCGTTGTAGCAATGGTATATATTTGGTATTCCCCAATGGGCGACCCAGGTTCGATTCCTGGCAGCGGCAATTTTTTGTTTATGTAATTCAAAAGTTTCCCTATTTTTTGTTAATCTAATTAAAATTAAAATGATTTCCCTAGAAACTAAAAGCCGTTGTAGCACTGGTATATATTTGGTATTCCCCAATGGGCGACCCAGGTTCCATTCACGGCTGCGCAATTTTTTGTTTTTGGAATTCAAAAGTTTTTCTATTTTTTTTAATCTTTAATTAAAATTAAATTGATTTCCCAAGCAACAAAAAGCCGTTGTAGCAATGGTATATATTTGGTATTCCCCAATGGGCGACCCAGTTCGATTCTGGCGGCAATTTTTGTTTATGTAATTCAAAAGTTTCCCTATTTTTTGTTAATCTAATTAAAATTAAAATGATTTCCCTAGAAACTAAAAGCCGTTGTAGCACTGGTATATATTTGGTATTCCCCAATGGGTGACCGAGGTTTGATTCCTGGCAGCGACAATTTTTTATTTTTGGAATTCAAAAGTTTTCCTATTCTTTGTTAATCTTTAATTAAAATTAAAATGATTTCCCAAGCAACAAAAAGCCGTTGTAGCACTGGTATATATTTGGTATTCCCCAATGGGTGACCCAGGTTTGATTCTGGCGGCGACAATTTTTATTTTTGGAATTCAAAAGTTTTCCTATTTTTATTAATATTTAATTAAAATTAAAATGATTTCCCTATCAACAAAAAGTCGTTGTAGCACTGGTATTCATTTGGAATTCCCCAATGGGCGACCCAGGTTCGATTCATGGCAGCGGCAATTTTTTGTTTTTGGAATTCAAAAGTTTTTCTATTTTTTGTTAATCTTTAATTAAAATTAAAATGATTTCCCAAGCAACAAAAAGCCGTTGTATAACTTTGGTATATATTTGGTATTCCCCAATGGGCGACCCAAGTTCGATTCCTTGCAGCGGCAATTTTTTGTTTTTGGAATTCAAAAGTTTTCCTATTTTTTGTTAATCTTTAATTAAAATTAAAATGATTTCCCAAACAACAAAAAGCCGTTGTAGCACTGTTATATATTTGGTATTCCCCAATGGGTGACCCAGGTTTGATTCCTGGCAGCGACAATTTTTTATTTTTGGAATTCAAAAGTTTTCCTATTTTTTGTTAATATTTAATTAAAATTAAAATGATTTCCCTATCAACAAAAAGTCGTTGTAGCACTGGTATTCATTTGGTATTCCCCAATGGGCGACCCAGGTTCGATTCATGGCAGCGACAAATTTTTGTTTTTGGAATTCAAAAGTTTTCCTATTTTTTGTTAATCTAATTAAAATTAAAATAATTTCCCAAGCAACAAAAAGCCGTTGTAGCACTGGTATATATTTGGTATTCCCCAACGGGTAACCCAGGTTTGATTCCTGGCAACGACAATTTTTTATTTTTAGAATTCAAAATGTTTCCTATTTTTTGTTAATATTTAATTAAAATTAAAATGATTTTCCTAGCAACAAAAAGCCGTTGTAGCACTGGTATATATTTGGTATTCCCCAATGGGCGACCCAAGTTCGATTCCTTGCAGCGGCAATTTTTTGTTTATGGAATTCAAAAGTTTCCCTATTTTTTGTTAATCTAATTAAAATTAAAATAATTTCCCTAACAACAAAAAGCCGTTGTACCACTTTTATATATTTTATATTCCCCGGTGGGCGACCCAGGTTCAATTCCAGGCTGCGACAATTTTTCATTTTGGAATTCAAAAGTTTTCTTATTTTTTGTTAATCTTTAATTAAAATTAAATTGATTTCCCAAGCAACAAAAAGCCGTTGTAGCACTGGTATATATTTGGTATTCCCCAATGGGCGACCCAGGTTCGATTCTGGCAAAGCGTGACAATTTTTGTTTATGTATTTCAAAAGTTTCCCTATTTTTTGTTAATCTAATTAAAATTAAAATGATTTCCCTAGAAATAAAAAGCCGTTGTACCACTTGTATATATTTTATATTCCACGGTGGGCGACCCAGGTTCAATTCCAGGCTGCGACAATTTTTCATTTTTGGAATTCAAAAGTTTTCTTATTTTTTGTTAATCTTTAATTAATATTATATTGTTTTTCCAAGCAACAAAAAGCCGTTGTAGCACTGGTATATATTTGGTATTCCCCAATGGGCGACCCAGGTTCGATTCATGGCAGCGGCAATTTTTTGTTTTTGGAATTCAAAAGTTTTCCTATTTTTTGTTAATCTTTAATTAAAATTAAAATGATTTCCCAAGCAACAAAAAGCCGTTGTAGAACTGGTATACATTTGGTATTCCCCAATGGGCGACTCAGGTTCGATTCCTGGCAGCGACAATTTTTTATTTTTGGAATTCAAAAGTTTTCCTATTTTTTGTTAATCTTTAATTAAAATTAAAATGATTTCCCAAGCAACAAAAAGCCATTGTAGCACTGGTATATATTTGGTATTCCCCAATGGGAGACCCAGGTTCGATTCCTGGCAGCGGCAATTTTTTGTTTATGGAATTCAAAAGTTTCCCTATTTTTTGTTAATCTAATTAAAATTAAAATAATTTCCCTAACAACAAAAAGCCGTTGTACCACTTGTATATATTTTATATTCCCCGGTGGGCGACCCATGTTCAATTCCAGGCTGCGACAATTTTTCATTTTTGGATTTCAAAAGTTTTCTTATTTTTTGTTAATCCTTAATTAAAATTAAATTGATTTCCCAAGAAACAAAAGTCGTTGTTGCACTGGTATATATTTGGTATTCCCCAATGGGCGACCCAAGTTCGATTCCTGGCAGCGGCAATTTTTGTTTATGTAATTCAAAAGTTTCCCTATTTTTTGTTAATCTAATTAAAATTAAAATGATTTCTCTAGAAACAAAAAGCCGTTGTAGCACTGGTATATATTTTATATTCCCCGATGGGCGACCCAGGTTCGATTCCAGGCTGCGACAATTTTTCATTTTTGGAATTCAAAAGTTTTCTTATTTTTTGTTAATCTTTAATTAAAATTAAATTGATTTCCCAAGCAACAAAAAACTGTTGTAGCACTGGTATATATTTGGTATTCCCCAATGGGCGACCCAGGTTCGATTCCTGGCATCGGCAATTTTTTGTTTATGTAATTCAAAAGTTTCCCTATTTTTTGTTAATCTAATTAAAATTAAAATGATTTCCCTAGAAATAAAAAGCCGTTGTACCACTTGTATATATTTTATATTCCCCGGTGGGCGACCCAGGTTCAATTCCCGGCTGCGACAATTTTTCATTTTTGGAATTCAAAAGTTTTCTTATTTTTTGTTAATCTTTAATTAATATTATATTGATTTCCCAAGCAACAAAAAGCCGTTGTAGCACTGGTATATATTTGGTATTCCCTAATGGGCGACCCAGGTTCGATTCTGTGGCGTGCAATTTTTTGTTTATGTAATTCAAAAGTTTCCCTATTATTTGTTAATCTAATTAAAATTAAAATGATTTCCCTAGAAACAAAAAGCCGTTGTAGCACTGGTATATATTTGGTATTCCCCTATGGGCGACCCAAGTTCGATTCCTGGCTGCGGAAATTTTTTATTTTTGGAATTCAAAAGTTTTCCTATTCTTTGTTAATATTTAATTAAAATTAAAATGATTTCCCTATCAACAAAAAGTCGTTGTAGCACTGGTATACATTTGGTATTCCCCAATGGGCGACTCAGGTTTCATTCCTGGTAGTGGCAATTTTTTGTTTTTGGAATTCAAAAGTTTTTCTATTTTTTCTTAATCTTTAATTAAAATTAAAATGATTTCCCAAGCAACAAAAAGTCGTTGTAGCACTGGTATATATTTGGTATTCCCCAATGGGTGACCCAGGTTTGATTCCTGGGAGCGACAATTTTTTATTTTTGGAATTCAAAAGTTTTCCTATTTTTCGTTAATATTTAATTAAAATTAAAATGATTTCCCTATCAACAAAAAGTCGTTGTAGCATGGTATATATTTGGTATTCCCCAATGGGCGACCCAGTTCGATTCATGGCGGCAATTTTTGTTTTTGGAATTCAAAAGTTTTCCTATTTTTTGTTAATCGTTAATTAAAATTAAAATGATTTCCCAAGCAACAAAAAGCCGTTGTAGAACTGGTATACATTTGCTATTCCCCAATGGGCGACTCAGGTTCGATTCTGATAAAGTGACAATTTTTTATTTTTGGAATTCAAAAGTTTTCCTATTTTTTGTTAATCTTTAATTAAAATTAAAATGATTTCCCAAGCAACAAAAAGCCATTGTAGCATTGGTATATATTTGGTATTCCCCAATGGGAGAACCAAGTTCGATTCCTGGCGGCGGCAATTTTTTGTTTATGGAATTCAAAAGTTTCCCTATTTTTTGTTAATCTAATTAAAATTAAAATAATTTCCCTAACAACAAAAAGCCGTTGTACCACTTGTATATATTTTATATTCCCCGGTGGGCGACCCAGGTTCAATTCCAGGCTGCGACAATTTTTCATTTTTGGAATTCAAAAGTTTTCTTATTTTTTGTTAATCTTTAATTAAAATTAAATTGATTTCCCAAGCAACAAAAAGCCGTTGTAGCACTGGTATATATTTGGTATTCTCCAATGGGCGACCCAGGTTCGATTCTGGCGGCGGCAATTTTTGTTTATGTAATTCAAAAAGTTTCCTATTTTTTGTTAATCTAATTAAAATTAAAATGATTTCCCTAGAAATAAAAAGCCATTGTACCACTTGTATATATTTTATATTCCCCGGTGGGCGACCCAGGTTTAATTCCCGGCTGCGACAATTTTTCATTTTTGGAATTCAAAAGTTTTCTTATTTTTTGTTAATCTTTAATTAATATTATATTGATTTCCCAAGCAACAAAAAGCCGTTGTAGCACTGGTATATGTTTGGTATTCCCTAATGGGCGACCCAGGTTCGATTCCTGGCAGCGGCAATTTTTTGTTTATGTAATTCAAAAGTTTCCCTATTTTTTGTTAATCTAATTAAAATTAAAATGATTTCCCTAAAAACAAATCCGTTGTAGCACTGGTATATATTTGGTATTCCCCTATGGGCGACCCAAGTTCGATTCCTGGCTGCGGCAATTATTTATTTTTTGAATTCAAAAGTTTTCCTATTCTTTGTTAATATTTAATTAAAATTAAAATGATTTCCCTATCAACAAAAGGCCATTGTAGCACTGGTATACATTTGGTATTCCCCAATGGGCGACTCAGGTTTCATTCCTGGCAGTGGCAATTTTTTGTTTTTGGAATTCAAATGTTTTTCTATTTTTTGTTAATCTTTAATTAAAATTAAAATGATTTCCCAAGCAACAAAAAGCCGTTGTAGCACTGGTATATATTTGGTATTCCCCAATGGGTGACCCAGGTTTGATTCTTGGGAGCGACAATTTTTTATTTTTGGAATTCAAAAGTTTTCCTATTTTTTGTTAATATTTAATTAAAATTAAAATGATTTCCCTATCAACAAAAAGTCGTTGTAGCATTGGTATATATTTGGTATTCCCCAATGGGCGACCCAGGTTCGATTCATGGCAGCGGCAATTTTTTGTTTTTGGAATTCAAAAGTTTTCCTATTTTTTGTTAATCTTTAATTAAAATTAAAATGATTTCCCAAGCAACAAAAAGCCGTTGTTGAACTGGTATACATTTGGTATTCCCTAATGGGCGACTCAGGTTCGATTCTTGGCAGCGACAATTTTTTATTTTTGGAATTCAAAAGTTTTCCTATTTTTTTGTAAATCTTTAATTAAAATTAAAATGATTTCCCAAGCAACAAAAAGCCATTGTAGCACTGGTATATATTTGGTATTCCCCAATGGGAGACTCAGGTTCGATTCCTAGCAGCGGCAATTTTTTGTTTATGGAATTCAAAAGTTTCCCTATGTTTTGTTAATCTAATTAAAATTAAAATAATTTCCCTAACAACAAAAAGCCATTGTACCACTTGTATATATTTTATATTCCCCGGTGGGCGACCCAGGTTCAATTTCAGGCTGCGACAATTTTTCATTTTTGGAATTCAAAAGTTTTCTTATTTTTTGTTAATCTTTAATTAAAATTAAATTGATTTCCCAAGCAACAAAAAGCCGTTGTAGCACTGATATATATTTTGTATTCCCCAATGGGCGACCCAGTTCGATTCTGGCGGCGGCAATTTTTGTTTATGTAATTCAAAAGTTTCCCTATTTTTTGTTAATCTAATTAAAATTAAAATGATTTCTCTAGAAACAAAAAGCCGTTGTAGCACTTGGTATATATTTTATATTCCCGATGGGCGACCAGTTCGATTCGACTGCGACAATTTTTCATTTTTGGAATTCAAAAGTTTTCTTATTTTTGTTAATCTTTAATTAAAATTATATTGATTTCCCATGCAACAAAAAGTTGTTGTAGTAAGACTGATATATATTTGGTATTCCCCAATGGGCGACCCAGTTCGATTCTGGCGGCGGCAATTTTTGTTTATGTAATTCAAAAGTTTCCTATTTTTGTTAATCTAATTAAAATTAAAATGATTTCCCTAGAAATAAAAAGCCGTTGTACCACTTGTATATATTTTATATTCCCCGGTGGGCGACCCAGGTTCAATTCCCGCTGCGACAATTTTTCATTTTTGGAATTCAAAAGTTTTCTTATTTTTTGTTAATCTTTAATTAATATTATATTGATTTCCCAATCAACAAAAAGCCGTTGTAGCACTGGTATATGTTTGGTATTCCCTAATGGGCGACCCAGGTTCGATTCCTGGCAGCGGCAATTTTTTGTTTATGTAATTCAAAAGTTTCCCTATTTTTTGTTAATCTAATTAAAATTAAAATGATTTCCCTAAAAATAAAAAGCCGTTGTAGCACTGGTATATATTTGGTATTCCCCTATGGGCGACCCAAGTTCGATTCCTGGCTGCGGCAATTTTTTATTTTTTGAATTCAAAAGTTTTCCTATTCTTTGTTAATATTTAATTAAAATTAAAATGATTTCCCAAGCAACAAAAAGCCGTTGTTGTGGTATACATTTGGTATTCCCTAATGGGCGACTCGGAGTTCGATTCCCCGGCAAAATGACAATTTTTATTTTTGGAATTCAAAAGTTTTCCTATTTTTTGTAAATCTTTAATTAAAATTAAAATGATTTCCCAAGCAACAAAAAGCCATTGTAGCACTGATATATATTTGGTATTCCCCAATGGGAGACTCAGGTTCGATTCCTGGCAGCGGCAATTTTTTGTTTATGGAATTCTAAAGTTTCCCTATGTTTTGTTAATCTAATTAAAATTAAAATAATTTCCCTAACAACAAAAATCCATTGTACCACTTGTATATATTTTATATTCCCCGGTGGGCGACCCAGGTTCAATTTGTTTTGCGACAATTTTTCATTTTTGGAATTCAAAAGTTTTCTTATTTTTTGTTAATCTTTAATTAAAATTAAATTGATTTCCCAAGCAACAAAAAGCCGTTGTAGCACTGGTATATATTTTGTATTCCCCAATGGGCGACCCAGGTTCGATTCTGCGGCGTGGCAATTTTTTGTTTATGTAATTCAAAAGTTTCCCTATTTTTTGTTAATCTAATTAAAATTAAAATGATTTCTCTAGAAACAAAAAGCCGTTGTAAGCTTAATGGTATATATTTTATATTCCCGATGGGCGACCCAGTTCGATTCAGTGTCGACAATTTTTCATTTTGGAATTCAAAAGTTTTCTTATTTTTGTTAATCTTTAATTAAAATTATATTGATTTCCCAAGCAACAAAAAGTGTTGTAGTAATCGTATATATTTGGTATTCCCCAATGGGCGACCCAAGTTCGATTCCTGGCAGCGGCAATTTTTTGTTTATGTAATTCAAAAGTTTCCCTATTTTTTGTTAATCTAATTAAAATTAAAATGATTTCCCTAGAAATAAAAAGCCGTTGTACCACTTGTATATATTTTATATTCCCCGGTGGGCGACCCAGGTTCAATTCGCTGCGACAATTTTTCATTTTTGGAATTCAAAAGTTTTCTTATTTTTTGTTAATCTTTAATTAATATTATATTGATTTCCCAAGCAACAAAAAGCCGTTGTAGCACTGGTATATGTTTGGTATTCCCTAATGGGCGACCCAGGTTCGATTCCTGGCAGCGACAATTTTTTGTTTATGTAATTCAAAAGTTTCCCTATTTTTTGTTAATCTAATTAAAATTAAAATGATTTCCCTAAAAACAAAAAGCCGTTGTAGCACTGGTATATATTTGGTATTCCCCTATGGGCGACCCAAGTTCGATTCCTGGCTGCGGCAATTTTTTATTTTTTGAATTCAAAAGTTTTCCTATTCTTTGTTAATATTTAATTAAAATTAAAATGATTTCCCTATCAACAAAAAGCCGTTGTAGCACTGGTATACATTTGGTATTCCCCAATGGGCGACTCATGTTTCATTCCTGGCAGTGGCAATTTTTTGTTTTTGGAATTCAAAAGTTTTTCTATTTTTTGTTAATCTTTAATTAAAATTAAAATGATTTCCCAAGCAACAAAAAGCCGTTGTAGTACTGGTATATATTTGGTATTCCCCAATGGGTGATCCAGGTTTGATTCCTGGGAGCGACAATTTTTTATTTTTGGAATTCAAAAGTTTTCCTATTTTTTGTTAATATTTAATTAAAATTAAAATGATTTCCCTATCATGTCACGCCCCAAACGTGACGCGACAACGATCAATCACTTAAACAGAAATAAATCAACAGTCTAAACCAAAGATACCAAACTCCAAGTGAAATAGAGTCTAATGCAGCGGAATTAAAATAATCACGAGTACAAATTACAATCTTAAAGTCTGGCGGTATCCGAATACAACCCAAAAGATTAACTGAATTAACTTACAGTCCATACGAAAATAAAATGAAGAGTCCAACAACAAATAAAAGTAAAAGGAAATGTCGCTCCATATCACGGATAGGGATTCAATCATGGTAGGTTCGATGTCTTGGCGAACTCTTCATCTAAAGGTTAGAAAATAGGAGGGAATGAGAGAAATCTCGGTGGATGGGGTGATCGTGTGTAAGTGTGGCGATATAAATAGTTAATGCGAGAAATTTAGTGTATGAAAACGCGTGAGAGATGATGCATGATTTCACACACGATCCACAAGCGTCATGATAAATATATTAAGTAACATACTTATATAGTTTAAGAAAATAGTTCGTGGTCACGCAGGCACTATGGTTCAAGCAGACGGGGGGATTGCGACGGATTTGTAACGCCAATCCTATGCAAGACAAGTAGCGGTTGCGCACGGATTTGTAGCGCCAACCTATGCAATACAAGTAGCGGTTGCGTGCAGTTTGTAGCGCCAACCAAAGCGGGTCCGATTAACTCCGGAATCGTGTGGATCGGATACAGCGATTCCCTCGTTCTTCCTTGTAACTCCCGAGCAAGATGGTCCAAGACCTGTCACCTTATCGCTCCGTAGTCAAAGACAAAATCCACGAGTGGAGCTAGCAAGGCTCGGATTTGTCATAATCATGATTATACCTCAAGTACTACGACCCGCTTCCCTTGGACAAACTCCGTCCCTCAGTTGCGGGATTAGGACGATGGGGCCGGAGAGTGGAATAGCAGCCGAGCTACCCAGTTCCATCCCCGACGTATCCATTCCGACTGTGAGCTCGACACACCAAGTTGTCTCAGGCAGTAAATTAAGTACACGTTCAGGTAGTCAACCAGGCAGTCGAGTATTATTGATTCGGGAAGCAGTTCATGAAAAGTTCTCAAAAATTTGCACAAGATAGTTATGGCGTTGGTGGAGTTATCGGGATGAAGATAATTATCGGAAGGATAAGTAGTCTTCGATATCTTAAGTATTAGGAGGAACATAAGTTCCGTTATAGATTCGAAATCACGAGACGAGGAAGTCGCCCCGCGATCGGTTATTAATCGGTCAAGACGATCCGATAAGTCAAGGGATTTTTTTTAAGAAAATAAAATATTTTAATTAAATATTAAAGTAAGAGGGTCCAGGGTTGTTTATTTAAAATAAAATAATTTGAGTTAGGTCCTTATAAAATAAAATAAAATTTACAATTAGCCCCGTTTTGTCAAAACCAATACTTTTGGGGTTAAAAGTTAAAAATATAAATGTCCCGACCTTGAAAAATTATGAGGTCAGTTCCTAAATTCTCTAAATTGTTCAGAGATTCAGGTTTTTAAAGTTTTGAGGTCGAGTTTTTATAAAATTCTCACATTGGCCCCAAATTCGTTAAAATTGTCATTTCGGGCCCTAAGTTTAAAATAATCGGAACTCACAAACCGTGAAGGGATTCTAATGTGATTCCAGTTGGAGAATGTCACTAAGGTTAGTGGGATATTGGGACAAAAACCGTTTTAAAACATCATAAGTATAGGTCCCTTAACTTTTGCAAATCTCATTTTTGTCCCATTTTGAAATAATTGCCTTTAAGGCTTTTAGGGGTCCAATTGTTATGAAATTTGAACCTTGGGTCCAAAATATAATTATGTTATAGGTAAATTAGTATTTCCAGGTACATGGGCTGTATAAGTCCTGGAAATTTCATTTGGGTCCTCAAGTTTAATCTTTTACAATTTGGTCCCTCAAGTTTTATAAAATCACTTTCCAAGCTCTAAACACTTGGATTTTTAATCAATTATGCTCGACTTTTCCAGGTTATATGTCATACAAACATATATTTCAAGAGTCATAAACATATATATCCATCTCATACAAGAATTTATCAAATATGACAAGAAAGTGTACATGTATGTCCTAATTTTCGGTAAATCGCATTTTGAGCAACACTTGAGAAATTTTCCAACTTGATACAAGAAAATAGCATGCAATACATAATATATATCTCAAATGCTCAATAACAAAATACTACATGCATTTTTATGAATTAAAACACCTAGAAGTTGAAAGGATTTTTCCACCCACCTTAAAGTGCGGTTTGTTGGGAAAAATGAAATAAATCTCTCTCGATGAAGGAGTGACTTAGGTCAGCCCCTAAGTCAAGGAATATCAAAAAAATATAGGAGTTAGAAGAATGTGGTTAAAATTTAAGGGGGAGAGGAAAATAGTGAGAAAATTGGAATTACTACACTTACCTTGTGTAGTGAATAAAGTGTGACTAGTAATGGCTTCCAAGTGCAAGATTTTGGTCACCCTTAATGTTAACCTCCAAAGTCAGCCCCTAAAACTCCAAAAATGAAAATGGAGTGTCAAAGTTTGGAAAATAAAAAGAGAAGAAGAAAAGGTACCAAAAATTCCATTTCTTACCTTATAGTCCAACTTCTTCACAATTTTCTTCAAGATGACAAGTCTCTTAACAACTTCAAAGGTCTTCTAGGTATACCTCAAAATCAAAAATCAAACTTAATTTAGAAGGTGAAAGAGATGAGTTAGGTGATATCAAAAATGGATTGAAAAAGACATTTTTCTTACCTTGGTAGTGATGGTTCGAATTTTATGATTTGAGTAGAAAGAATGTTTGTTTTTGTTTAGTTGTTTGAAGAAAGAAGAAGTGTTTGATGATATGAAGAAGATGTTCTTGAAGTTGTGAAGGATGTTTGAAGATGTGAAGGAATTGTGTTTGAAGATTTGAAGATATGAAGATATGTTGTTTGAAGGTTTGAAGATGTGAAGGAATGGTGTTTGAAGATTTGAAGATATGGTGTTTGAAGATTTGAAGATGTGAAGGGATGGTGTTTGAAGATTTGAAGATATGATGTTTGAAGATTTGAAGATATGAAGATATGTTGTTTGAAGGTTTGAAGATGTGAAGGAATGGTGTTTGAAGATTTGAAGATATGGTGTTTGAAGATTTGAAGATATGGTGTTTGAAGATTTGAAGATGTGAAGGAATGGTGTTTCAAGATTTGAAGATATGAAGAAGTGTTCTTAAAGATATGAAGGAGTGGATGAAGATATACTTAGAGAGATGTTGGAGATTTTAGAGAGAAGTTGGAGAAAATGCTTGAATTATGAATGTGTTGGATGAAAATGATATTTTGATCAAATGTTTTTGATCCTCAAGGTGTTATGGATGAAAATTGAGGTGGAGAGGGGAAGAAGACAAATTTTTTTGGTCAAATTCTATGTCTTCCAACTTGTCTCTAGCATGGGGACAAAGGCATTGGTCAAAGTGTGGTCTTGCATGGGAGGATGAAATTGAAGGGATTGAGGAGGATGTTGGCATGGAATGTTGGGAAGCCTCCAACATGTTGGGTAAGTTTATAATAAAGAATTGGTGTATAAGATATTGTGTATAAGATTTGAATTAATGGTGTAAAAATACACAAGATGAATACACAAGGTGTACATGTACAAGAGTTGGGAGATATATCTACACCAAATATACATCATGACCGTCCACCTAAGGGTATTTGTGGTATTTCCATATATTTTCTTTTTGTCCCAAATTGGTGATAAAAGATGAATAATATCAATCTTCAAATAATTAGTGATCTCCTTGATCACTTATAAGTCTCATGATCATTTAATCTAAATCGAATTCTTAATTCTATAAGGTATAAAGCTCTAAAATAAATAGTCTCCAAAAATTCTAAGGTGACTAATGAGTACACAAATAATAATAATGATGATCGATCGAGTGATCATAATTGTGAAATAAAATTAATAAATGATTATGATCACAAGAAATAAATAAGGGAAATTAAAGACGAAATATATTTATCATCAATATTTACCCGTCAAAGCGATGCGGTAGAATTGTCAAATAGTACAAAGACGATACATGATAAGTACATGTTCGAATAAAAATCGAGGGCTTCACATTCTCCTTCCTTAAAAGAATTTGGTCCCCAAATTCTCTTGTAATAGTTAAGGTATTGATTCTCATGTCTTCTTCCATCTCCCATGTTGCATCTTCGTCTCGGTTTTGGTTCGCCATACAACTTTAACCATTAGAATCTCTCTGTTACGCAACCGACATATCTTTGGTCAATGATTACGATTGGTTCCTCGGTAAGATAAATTCTCCATTAGAGGAGGAGCATCACGAGTGATGATATGCTCGGGATATGGTTGATACTTTTTCAATCTCGACACATGGAATACATCGTGCATTCCCGCATCTTGTCGGTAACTCAAGTCTCAGAGGCCAACTTTCCGATCCTCTCCGCAAAATTTTGTAAGGTCCAATATATCTCGGACTCAATTTGCCCCCTTTTCTTGGATTGATCAATCCTTTTCGTGGCAAGAGTCCGAGAAATACCTCATCTCCGCTTCAAATTCCAGTCTTTTCTCCTCTTGTCCGCGTAACTCTTTTGGCGGCTCCGAGTCGATGCGGATCCGTTCCTTGATCAACTTGACCTTCTCCATAGCTTCCCGAACTAAGTCGACCTTTGGAATCGAGGGTGACTTCCATTTTCCTTCAAGTCCATTGGTCATCAATCTCCCCGGTGTAGAGGGATCTACACTTTCGTCCATACAAGGCTTCGTAGGGTGCCATCCCAATCGTGGCCTAATAAGCTGTTATTATAAGCGAACTCGGCCAATGGTAAGTGCGAATCCCAACTTCCTTGGAAATCCAATGTGCGGGCTCGCAACATGTCTTCCAGGGTTTGAATTGTTCGCTCAGACCGCCATCGGTTTGCGAACGTCTTCTTTGTGCTAAAACTTAGCGAGGTACCTAATTCCTCATGTAAGCATTTCAGCATCGGGAGACAAACCTCGGGTCTCGGATGCGACACTATGTCGACCGTGGCACTCCATGCGGTCGGATGATCTCTCGGATGTAAATTTGCGCAAGTTTTCTCAAGAAAGTCGGTTTTCTTCATGGGTAAGAAATGTGCGATTTCGTGAGTCGGTCTCACGACTACCCATATAGCATCATCGCCTGCCTGCGGTCCTTGGTATATCCATCACGAAGTCCATCATTATGTGTTCTCATTTCCACTCTGGGAATTCTCAACGGTTGTAATAAACCGGATGGTCGTTGGTGTTGATTTTACTCGTTGGCAAGTCAAACATCTCGCAACGAACTCGCTACACCTGGTTCTTCATGTTTACCCACTAGTAATCTTGTTTCAAGTCCTTATACATCTTGTTTCCTCCAGGATGTATAGTGTATTTCGAACGGTGTGCTTCGAAAGGATTTTGTTCCTAAGTTGCTCATCACTCGGTACACAAATTCTATTCCGAAAACCGATGATCCCATCTTCCCCACCGAGAATTCCGATCTTTCTCCTTTGAGTATCTTCTCTTTTAGTTTTTGAAGTTGCACGTCAATCCCCTGTGTTACTTTGATCTCGTTCAGTAGATCGGGTTTAACTAAAATATTAGCACATGAAATTCGAGTACTGGTTCTCATCGGATTCCAAGTGCTCAATTCTTCTAATGATCTCCACTCTCGAATCATTAGTCTAGCTAAACTTGCCTTCCTGCTCAGGCGTCGCCTACTACGTTAGCTTTCCCGGGATGGTATTGAATATCAAAGTGATAATCTTCTATTAACTCCATCCATCTTCGTTGCCTCAAATTGAGTTCCATCTCGAGAGAATAGATACTTTAGGCTCTTATGATCTGCGTAAACTGTGAATGTTGCTTCGTAGAGATAGTGCCTCCATTTCTTTAACGCCAACACTATTGCTGCCAATTCCAAGTCATGCGTTGGGTAATTGGCTTCATAAGGCTTGAGTTTCCGTGATGCATAAGCAATGACCTTTCCTTCCCGCATGAGCACTTTGCTCCTAGTCCTTCCTTTGATGCATCACTCGTAGACGACAAAGTTTTTGTTCCTTTGGAAGTGCTAAGAATGGAGAGTCGTAGTAAGTCGTTTCTTTAGTTCTTGGAAACTAGTCTCACACTTGTCATTCCACTCAAACTTGACGCTTCCAGGTTAGCCGAGTGAGTGGTCCGGCTATCTTGGAGAAATCTTCGATAATATCCAGCTAGTCCTAAGAAACTTTCGATCTCAATTCTGAGACTCGGGTTGTTTCCATTCAACCACCTGTCAGTATCTTCAAAGGATCTACGGCGATCCCGAGTGTCGGATACTATGTGTCCCAAGAATGCTTTACTTCACTAAGCCAAAATTCGCACTTTTTGAATTTGGCATACAACTTGTGCTCCCGTAGTGTCTCCAAAACAATTTTCGATGACGTTCATGCTCTTCTCTAGACTTAGAGTATACGAGTATGTCATCAATGAATATCACTACGAATTGATCTAAATAAGGTTGAAAAACTCGATGCATCAGATCCATAAACGTTGTTGGTGCATTTGTCAGACCGAAAGGCATTACTACAAACTCGTAGTGTCCATATCCGTCCGAAATGCCATTTTGGAAACGTCTTCTTCACGGATCTTGAGTTGATATTATCCTTGTTGTAAATCAAATTTCGAGTACACCGCCGCTCCTTGAAGTTGATCAAATAGTTCGTCTATCCTCGGGAGGGGATATATAGTGGTAACATCTAGTCAAGATCATATAATAGTCACATCCTTAATGTATCTTATCCGTGATACCTGAACCACAAGTCAAATTCCCTTACTTAAGCTTGTGCAGGTACTTGAGAATGAATAACACAAGGGTATTATCATTGATCAATATACTTAGTGATTCCCCTACTATCATTTTCCCAAAGTAATATCATTAGGTGTCTAGATCCCATAATATATCACATCCAAATCATATACTTCTCAAGAGATATCCTCATTTTCTTGAGTCTCACCATATCGAGGCATTATAATCTCTAAATCATGATTTTCTAAATCACCTAACGTCCAAATAGAGGAATATTAACACTATAACAGCCCAAAAGAGTTCAAATATTCATCCAAGATTCAACTTAGGTCACCTAGTAGTGGTACCCAATCCAAGGCAGAGGAACCTATCCTGGTCAAACAAAACTAAGGCGGATTAGACGAATGTAAGGAAAAGATAAGGAAGAACAAGAAAAGAATGACTAAGGAAAGTTAGTCAAAAGTCAACTAAATCAAATCAAGTACGACTATGGTTCTCCAAGTATAAATTCGACTTAACATAAACATCGAATACGGTTCTATGCCATTATTGAAATCAATTTCACACTTAATTAGTCAAGTTGCGGTACTACCCAACACAATCCGGGGTCCTATCCGGGTCAGCTCGGTGTAAGTTTCCATCTTACCACCGAGCTCGATACCATAATCATCACGGCCCAAACGTGACGCGACAACGATCAATCACTTAAAAAGAAATAAATCAATGATGTCTAAACCAAAGATACCAAACTCCAAGTGAAATAGAGTCTAATGCAGCGGAATTAAAATAATCACGAGTACAAATTACAATCTTAAAGTCGGCGGTATCCGAATACAACCCAAAAGATTAATGAATTAACTTACGGTCCATACGAAAATAAAATGAAGGAGTCCAACAACAAATAAAAGTAAAAGGAAATGTCGCTCCATATCACGGATAGGGATTCAATCATGGTAGGTTCGATGTCTTCGAACTCTTCATCTAAAGGTTAGAAACAGGAGGGAATGAGACAGAAATCTCGAGTGGAGGGGTGATCGTGTGTAAGTGTGGCGATATAAATAGTTAATGCGAGAAATTTAGTGTATGAAAACGCGTGAGAGATGATGCATGATTTCACACACAGTCCACAAGCGTCATGATAAATATATTAAGTAACATACTTATATAGTTTAAGAAAATAGTTCGTGATCACGTAGGCACTATGGTTCAAGCAGACAGGGGGATTGCGTACGGATTTGTAACGCCAATCCTATGCAAGACAAGTAGCGGTTGCGTGCACGGATTTGTAGCGCCAACCTATGCAATACAAGTAGCGGTTGCACGGATTTTGTAGCGCCAACCAAACGGGTCCGATTAACTCCGGAATCGTGTGGATCGAGGCGCCGATTCCCTCGTTCTTCCTTGTAACTCCCCGAGCAAGATGGTCCAAGACCTGTCACCTTATCGCTCCGTAGGCAAAGACAAAATCCACAGTGGAGCTAGCAAGGCTCGGATTTGTCAAAATCATGATTATACCTCAAGTACTACGACCCGCTTCCCTTGGACAAACTCCGTCCCTCAGTTGCGGGATTAGGACGATGGGGTAGGAGAGTGGAATAGCAGCCGAGCTGCCGGTTGCCCATCCCCGACGTATCCATTCCGATTGTGAGCTCGACACACCAAGTTGACTCAGCAAGAAATTAAGTACACGTTCGGGTAGTCAACCAGGATAAATGAGTATTATTGATTCAGGAAGCAGTTCATGAAAAGTTCTCAAAAATTTGCACAAGATAGTTATGGCGTTGATGGAGTTATCGGGATGAAGATAATTATCGGAAGGATAAGTAGTCTTCGATATCTTAAGTATTAGGAGGAACATAAGTCCCGTTATAGATTCGAAATCACGAGACGAGGAAGTCGCCCCGCGATCGGTTATTAATCGGTCAAGACGATCCGATAAGTCAAGGGATTTTTTTTTAAGAAAATAAAATATTTTAATTAAATATTAAAGTAAGAGGGTCCAGGGTTGTTTCTTTAAAATAAAATAATTTGAGTTAGGTCCTTATAAAAAAAATAAAATTTACAATTAGCCCCGTTTTGTCAAAACCAATACTTTTGGGGTTAAAAGTTAAAAAAATAAATGTCCCGACCTTGAAAAATTATGAGGTCAGTTCCTAAATTCTCTAAATTGTTCAGAGATTCAGGTTTTAAAGTTTTGAGGTCGAGTTTGTAACGCTTGAGAAATTTGGAGCCGCTACCCAATTGTAACTCACGCCAGCTTTTCCCATTTGAGAATACAATCCACCAAATATTTGAGCAATATTAATTCTCAAATAGACATAGTTCTTCATAACCTCTCGGAAAAGAGTCAATAGTCGCAGCGAAAATATTATTACAATCCATTTGTCTAAGCGAAAGAGGTCTTACGCCCTCTATTACATCCAACATAGCAATTGTTCATAAACGAAATATAAGGGTAGATCCACAAACTAAGTCAGGGATTAATCATACTTGGTCGTCTTCGTTGACGTCTTCATATGGGTCATCACGGTGGCCGTTGAAAAAAAGGTGGGGTGAGACAAAAATTCTCGGTGGGTGGGTGCCGGTGTGCGAGTGTGGCTTGTTTTATGCACTGAGTAAAATCATTTCATGGAAATCAATGCATGAAGTGTATATGACTTTGTCTCTTGTTTGTATAAAGATTTCCATTAGCCATTATGTTAGAATTGTCACTATTAGTCAAGCATTATTATTGTCTTATTAAATTTACTTCCACTTTCAATTGGATAAAGCCGAAGCAAATTATCCCACATCACTGGGTAAAGCCGAAGCAAATTATCCCACTTTATTTGGATAAAGCCAAGCAAATTATCCCACATCACTTGGATAAAGCCAAGCAAATTATCCCACATCACGTGGATAAAGCCAAGCAAATTATCCCACTCGGATAAAGCCGAAGCAAATTATCCCACTTCACTTGGATAAAGCCGAAGCAAATTATCCCACATCACTTGGATAAAGCCGAAGCAAATTATCCCACTCGGATAAAGCCGAAGCAAATTATCCCACTTCACTTGGATAAAGCCAAGCAAATTATCCCACACCACTGGATAAAGCCAAGCAAATTATCCCACTTTAAATTTTCACTTTACTTTCCACTTTCATTCTCAACTTCACTTTCACTTATCATTTCACTTCACGTTTCATTTCACTTCACATTTCATTTCAATTTTCACTTCACTTCATATTTCACTTCAATTTTCACTTCACAACATTTAATTTCACTTTACGTGCACTTAAATTTTCACGTCATCGAAAAATTTGATAAAATCAGTTAGCAAGTCCGGAGTGATCTTGGTCACATGATCTCCGGTCTTTATTTCAAAACAAAACTCGCGGTCTAGTTATCGGGCGGATAATCTAGCGGTTTTTAATATTCGATTCGGCGCATTACGTTCAAGCTCGATATTTTTATTAGCTAAGTACAAAAATTATATCTTAAAATTTTTATAAGGTAACCAAGTTAGAAAATATCAATTTCAAGGTCCTTAGCAAATTTTAAAATAAAAATCATTTTTATTAAGGAAAAATATTCTCTTGCCGGCTTTTAAAATTCGATAAGTTTCAATTCCGGACTCGTAAAAGGGTGAGGTCAGTTCCAAAAATTTATAAATTCCCAGAGGTTAAAATTTTTCAGAGGCTCGAGACAGATTTTATAAAATTTGCAGATTAGTCCTCTAGTTTCCAAAAATTTCGATTTTTGACTTGATATTTTAAAATTTGTTAACTCTTAAACCGGGAAGGATTTTGAGGTGATTCTAATTTTAAAGAACTTCTTTGGACAGTAATAAGTTGTGGTAAAAATAGTTTTAAAATTTCGAAAGTTAGGTACCTCATTTTCACAAATTACAATTTTGGCCCAAAAGCGATTTTTTGTCGTTAAAGGCTCGTTTCAAGTCGGATGGTTATGAAATTTGAACTAAAGGTTCAAAATATCATATTAAATAAATCTGCAAGTTTTCGAGATACCTTGACTGCCCCAGCTTTAAAAATTACAGTTTTAGTCCTTTAAGTTTTACAATTTTACATTTTGATATCAAACTTGTTCCTTATTGTATTTTCTTGCCGGAAGGGGTCCAAATCTTTCAAGTCACTTCATATATGAAATTTATAGATTATTGGGTCTAATATTTCGAATTTTCAGAGGTGGTCTTCACAGTTTTTCATATTTACTCTTTTGGCCCAATATTTCACAATAATTGCAAAAATAACCCAAGCTTTGAATTTTCTTGCACAAGTTGCAAGTCCAGAATTCCAATAATATATAAAAACTTATTTTAAACATTTCTAAAATATATTTGAACATTCATAGCATCATAAATCATAAAAGCAAATGATGAGCAATTTTATCAACAATTTATGCAAGAAAAATATCATACTCATCTTTTTATTTTCTCGAAATTTTATTAAAACATAAATATCATAAATACTTGATAAAATTCATAAAATATCATATTTTCACATGAACATGCATTTTTGTGCACTAGTAGAAAGAATGATGCGATTTTTGTAGAAATAATTTTCACCCACCTCGTAGTAGTCTTTCTCGGGTTGATTTAAAATGAAGTATTTTCCTTGTATCAACTTCTTGACTCAAGCTCTTGAAGGTCAGCCCCTAAATGGTATCCAAACCATATTTTTGTGTTTGAAATTAAAGTCTCAAGTCTAAAGAAAATATATTAGGACCAAATGGCTACTACTTACCTTAATGTCTTCAAGTAGTCTCCGAAATTGGAAATTTTTCTTCAAGCTTCTAACTTCAACTTGAGATGGTGTAGGTCAGCCCCTAAGCTCCTTGAATCAAAAATTAATTCCTCATGTTGTCAAGAGAAAAATACTAAAACCACAATTTTCTCACCTTAAAAATGTATAGTCTTGAATTTTCTCTTCAAGCTTGTAGTCAAGTCTAGGTCTCTTAATTTTTCAAGAAAAAGTTCTTCTAGGAGTACCTCAATAAGAAGAATTCATTATGTTAGAAGATGAAGGTATATACTTGAGGTTTTAAGAAGAAAATTGGAGTTGAAAGAAATAAATTTTTCATCACCTTGACTTGTAGATTTCGGCCCTATTGAAGAAGGAGAAGAGGGAATTTTGTAATTTGTCTAAGTGTTGAAGAATGAGAGGGTTAAAAGAGTGATGAGATGGGATTGAATTTCTATCCACTTTGTTTTCTTCACTTGGCCGAAAATATGGGGAGGAGTTGTTAATTTTTTTTTGTTTCTTGGTGTGTAGGCTTTGGGATGGTTTTGTTTGGAGGCTTGTAATGATAAGGAAAAAAAAAAAAAGAGATTGAATTGATTCTATCCTAAACACTATGGCCGAAAGTTGCTTCTAGTAGGGGAAGAATTTTACTTGTCTTGCCAATTATTTAGGGTAGTGGAATTTTTAGGTGTGGTTTTTAAATGTTGTAGGCTTAGAAAAAAATAAAGAGTGGGATTCCCATAAAATTGTCATGACCGATTTTTCTTATGGTTGGGAGGGTATATATTTTTTTTTTGTTGTTTTGTGTGAGTTGGGAGACAATGGGGTGTATAAAGTATATTGAGTGGGGATGATGTGTTCTTAATTAAAGAAAAGTGAAGACAATAAAAAATAAAAAGGGTAGTAAATCATGTGCATAAATTATACAAAATGTATAAAACTAATAAAAGTTGATAAAGGTTTACAATTGGATGAGGTAGTTAAATTCATCATTGTCATTCTCAATTGGACGTCCAATCCTCCCCAATTTGTTTCTTTATTTTTTTTTTTTTTGAGATAAATTATTGTATAATAGTATTGTAGCTAAAGTTGTTAAAAAACAAAAAGGAAATGATTCCTTGCTACTTGATCATGGCGAATTGGTGGGTTTAGGGGTGATTAAATTTGACCAACTGGGATAGTGGAATTATAGGATAAATTTTTAAACGTAGGCTTTGAAAAAAAATATGAAATAACCTCCCATTTTAAGAGGAAAATTCGAAAATTAGGGAAAAATATTTGATTTTCTTTTATTTTATAAAATTGAAGGAAAATAAAATGTATAAATATTTATAATTAAATATTTACAAATTTAAAATTAAAGATGTGAAATAAGAAATGTATATTTCGAAACAAATAAATTGGAAGTTGGTTGGGAAGAATTGTAGAATGAGATGAAATATTTGGATAAGGGTCGAAATGTACTCCTAAATTATTGAGGGTCTAATATTTCTAAAGTCGTAGTCAATCGATCAAGAATTAATACTAGAGGAAAATATAAAATCGTTAAGCTCGAAAAATGAGAAAGACATAATTGATGTTGGAAGAATAAGTAAAAGTCGGGTCGCGTTTCATTAATGATGGGTTCGTGTTACTTAACCAAATAAATAAATCACTACACAACGTCGTATCTCACGCCGCTAAAATTTGGGCGTCACATTCACCCCTCCTTAAAAGAATTTGGTCCCCAAATTCCTCTTAAAATAGTTCGGGTATTGTCTTCACATATCGTCTTCTATTTCCCATGTGGCGTCTTTGTCTCGATCATGCGCGTTTGTCATACTACCTTAATGTATCTTATACGTGTACCTAAACCACAAGTCAAATTCTCCTTACTTAAGCTTGTATAAGTATTGGAGAACGAATAACACAAGGGTACTATCATCGATCATTATACTTAGTGAGTCCCCTACTATCATTTTCCCAAAGTAATATCATTAGGTGTCTAGAACCCATAATATGTCACATCTATATCATATATTTATAAATAGATAACCTCATATTCTTCAAGTCTCACCATATCCGGCATTATAATCTCCAAATCACGGATTTTCTAAGTCACCTAACGTCCAAACAGAGGAGTATCGGATATTTTGACACTATGACCACCTGGAAGGAGTTCAAATATTCATCCAGGATTTAACTTAAGTCATCTAGTAGCGGTACCCAATCCAAGGTCGAGAAACCTATCCTGGGTCGGCTCGGTGTAAGTTTCTCCTTACAAACCGAGCTCGATACCATCCGTAACGCCCCGTAAATTTGGAGCCGCTACCCAATTGTAACTCACGCCGCTTTTCCCATTTGAGAATACAATCCACCAAATATTTGAGCAATATTAATTCTCAAATAGACATAGTTCTTCATAACCTCTCGGAAAACAGAGTCAATAGTCGCAGTGAAAATATTATTACAATCCATTTGTCTAAGCGAAAGAGGTCTTACGCCCTCTATTACATCCAACATAGCAATTGTTCATAAACGAAATATAAGGGTAGATCCACAAACTAAGTCTAGGGATTAATCATCACTTGGTCGTCTTCGTTGACGCGTCTTCATATGGGTCATCACCGCCGTTGAAAAAAAAAGGTGGGGTGAGACAAAAATTCTCGGTGGGTGGGTGCGGGGTGTGCGAGTGTGGCTTGTTTTATGCACAGAAAATCATTTCATGGAAATCAATGCATGAAGTGTATATGACTTTGTCTCTTGTTTGTATAAAGATTTCCATTAGCCATTATGTTAGAATTGTCACTATTAGTCAAGCATTATTATTGTCTTATTAAATTTACTTCCACTTTCAATTGGATAAAGCCGAAGCAAATTATCCCACATCACTTGGGTAAAGCCGAAGCAAATTATCCCACTTTATTTGGATAAAGCCGAAGCAAATTATCCCACATCACTTGGATAAAGCCGAAGCAAATTATCCCACATCACGTGGATAAAGCCGAAGCAAATTATCCCACTCGGATAAAGCCGAAGCAAATTATCCCACTTCACTTGGATAAAGCCGAAGCAAATTATCCCACATCACTTGGATAAAGCCGAAGCAAATTATCCCACTCGGATAAAGCGAAAGCAAATTATCCCACTTCACTTGGATAAAGCCAAGCAAATTATCCCACACCACTGGATAAAGCGAAGCAAATTATCCCACTTTAAATTTTCACTTTACTTTCCACTTTCATTCTCAACTTCACTTTCACTTATCATTTCACTTCACGTTTCATTTCACTTCACATTTCATTTCAATTTTCACTTCACTTCATATTTCACTTCAATTTTCACTTCACAACATTTAATTTCACTTTACGTGCACTTAAATTTTCACGTCATCGAAAAATTTGATAAAATCAGTTAGCAAGTCCGGAGTGATCTTGGTCACATGATCTCCGGTCTTTATTTCAAAACAAAACTCGCGGTCTAGTTATCGGGCGGATAATCTAGCGGTTTTAATATTCGATTGGCGCATTACGTTCAAGCTCGATATTTTTATTAGCTAAGTACAAAAATTATATCTTAAAATTTTTATAAGGTAACCAAGTTAGAAAATATCAATTTCAAGGTCCTTAGCAAATTTTAAAATAAAAATCATTTTTATTAAGGAAAAATATTCTCTTGCCGGCTTTTAAAATTCGATAAGTTTCAATTCCGGACTCGTAAAAGGGTGAGGTCAGTTCCAAAATTTATAAATTCCCAGAGGTTAAAATTTTTCAGAGGCTCGAGACAGATTTTATAAAATTTGCAGATTAGTCCTCTAGTTTCAAAAATTTCGATTTTTGACTTGATATTTTAAAATTTGTTAACTCTTAAACCGGGAAGGATTTTGAGGTGATTCTAATTTTAAAGAACTTCTTTGGACAGTAATAAGTTGTGGTAAAAATAGTTTTTAAAATTTCGAAAGTTAGGTACCTCATTTTCACAAATTACAATTTTGGCCCAAAAGCGATTTTTTGTCGTTAAAGGCTCGTTTCAAGTCGGATGGTTATGAAATTTGAACTAAAGGTTCAAAATATCATATTAAATAAATCTGCAAGTTTTCGAGATACCTTGACTGCCCCAGCTTTAAAAATTACAGTTTTAGTCCTTTAAGTTTTACAATTTTACATTTTGATATCAAACTTGTTCCTTATTGTATTTTCTTGCCGGAAGGGGTCCAAATCTTTCAAGTCACTTCATATATGAAATTTATAGATTATTGGGTCTAATATTTCGAATTTTCAGAGGTGGTCTTCACAGTTTTTCATATTTACTCTTTTGGCCCAATATTTCACAATAATTGCAAAAATAACCCAAGCTTTTGAATTTTCTTGCACAAGTTGCAAGTCCAGAATTCCAATAATATATAAAAACTTATTTTAAACATTTCTAAAATATATTTGAACATTCATAGCATCATAAATCATAAAAGCAAATGATGAGCAATTTTATCAACAATTTATGCAAGAAAAATATCATACTCATCTTTTTATTTTCTCGAAATTTTATTAAAACATAAATATCATAAATACTTGATAAAATTCATAAAATATCATATTTTCACATGAACATGCATTTTTGTGCACTAGTAGAAAGAATGATGCGATTTTTGTAGAAATAATTTTCACCCACCTCGTAGTAGTCTTTCTCGGGTTGATTTAAAATGAAGTATTTTCCTTGTATCAACTTCTTGACTCAAGCTCTTGAAGGTCAGCCCCTAAATGGTATCCAAACCATATTTTTGTGTTTGAAATTAAAGTCTCAAGTCTAAAGAAAATATATTAGGACCAAATGGCTACTACTTACCTTAATGTCTTCAAGTAGTCTCTGAAATTGGAAATTTTTCTTCAAGCTTCTAACTTCAACTTGAGATGGTGTAGGTCAGCCCCTAAGCTCCTTGAATCAAAAATTAATTCCTCATGTTGTCAAGAGAAAAATACTAAAACCACAATTTTCTCACCTTAAAAATGTATAGTCTTGAATTTTCTCTTCAAGCTTGTAGTCAAGTCTAGGTCTCTTAATTTTTCAAGAAAAAAGTTCTTCTAGGAGTACCTCAATAAGAAGAATTCATTATGTTAGAAGATGAAGGTATATACTTGAGGTTTTAAGAAGAAAATTGGAGTTGAAAGAAATAAATTTTTCATCACCTTGACTTGTAGATTTCTGCCCTATTGAAGAAGGAGAAGAGGGAATTTTGTAATTTGTCTAAGTGTTGAAGAATGAGAGGGTTAAAAGAGTGATGAGATGGGATTGAATTTCTATCCACTTTGTTTTCTTCACTTGGCCGAAAATATGGGGAGGAGTTGTTAATTTTTTTTTGTTTCTTGGTGTGTAGGCTTTGGGATGGTTTTGTTTGGAGGCTTGTAATGATAAGGAAAAAAAAAAAAAAAAAGAGATTGAATTGATTCTATCCTAAACACTATGGCCGAAAGTTGCTTCTAGTAGGGGAAGAATTTTACTTGTCTTGCCAATTATTTAGGGTAGTGGAATTTTTAGGTGTGGTTTTTAAATGTTGTAGGCTTAGAAAAAAATAAAGAGTGGGATTCCCATAAAATTGTCATGACCGATTTTTCTTATGGTTGGGAGGGTATATATTTTTTTGTTGTTTTGTGTGAGTTGGGAGACAATGGGGTGTATAAAGTATATTGAGTGGGGATGATGTGTTCTTAATTAAAGAAAAGTGAAGACAATAAAAAATAAAAAGGGTAGTAAATCATGTGCATAAATTATACAAAATGTATAAAACTAATAAAAGTTGATAAAGGTTTACAATTGGATGAGGTAGTTAAATTCATCATTGTCATTCTCAATTGGACGTCCAATCCTCCCCAATTTGTTTCTTTATTTTTTTTTTTTTTGAGATAAATTATTGTATAATAGTATTGTAGCTAAAGTTGTTAAAAAACAAAAAGGAAATGATTCCCTTGCTACTTGATCATGGCCGAATTGGTGGGTTTAGGGGTGATTAAATTTGACCAATCGGGATAGTGGAATTATAGGATAAATTTTTAAACGTAGGCTTTGAAAAAAATATGAAATAACCTCCCATTTTAAGAGGAAAATTCGAAAATTAGGGAAAAATATTTGATTTTCTTTTATTTTATAAAATTGAAGGAAAATAAAATGTATAAATATTTATAATTAAATATTTACAAATTTAAAATTAAAGATGTGAAATAAGAAATGTATATTTCGAAACAAATAAATTGGAAGTTGGTTGGGAAGAATTGTAGAATGAGATGAAATATTTGGATAAGGGTCGAAATGTACTCCTAAATTATTGAGGGTCTAATATTTCTAAAGTCGTAGTCAATCGATCAAGAATTAATACTAGAGGAAAATATAAAATCGTTAAGCTCGAAAATGAGAAAGACATAATTGATGTTGGAAGAATAAGTAAAAGTCGGGTCGCGTTTCATTAATGATGGGTTCGTGTTACTTAACCAAATAAATAAATCACTACACAACGTCGTATCTCACGCCGCTAAAATTTGGGGCGTCACATGAGTTTTTATAAAATTCTCACATTGGCCCCAAATTCGTTAAAATTGTCATTTCGGGCCCTAAGTTTAAAATAATCGGAACTCACAAACCGTGAAGGGCTTCTAATGTGATTCCAGTTGGAGAATGTCACTAAGGTTAGTGGGATATTGGGACAAAAACAGTTTTAAAATGTCATAAGTATAGGTCCCTTAACTTTTGAAAATCTCATTTTTGTCCCATTTTGAAATAATTGCCTTTAAGGCTTTTAGGGGTCCAATTGTTATGAAATTTGAACCTTGGGTCCAAAATATAATTATGTTATAGGTAAATTAGTATTTCCAGGTACATGGGCTGTATAAGTCCTGGAAATTTCATTTGGGTTCTCAAGTTTAATCTTTTACAATTTGGTCCCTCAAGTTTTATAAAATCACTTTCCAAGCTCTAAACACTTGGATTTTTAATCAATTATGCTCTACTTTTCCAGGTTATATGTCATACAAACATATATTTCAAGAGTCATAAACATATATATATCCATCTCATACAAGAATTTATCAAATATGACAAGAAAGTGTACATGTATGTCCTAATTTTCGGTAAATCGCATTTTGAGCAACACTTGAGAAATTTTCCAACTTGATACAAGAAAATAGCATGCAATACATAATATATATCTCAAATGCTCAATAACAAAATACTACATGCATTTTTATGAATTAAAACACCTAGAAGTTGAAAGGATTTTTCCACCCACCTTAAAGTGCGGTTTGTTGGGAAAAATGAAATAAATCTCTCTCGATGAAGGAGTGACTTAGGTCAGCCCCTAAGTCAAGGAATATCAAAAAATATAGGAGTTAGAAGAATGTGGTTAAAATTTAAGGGGAGAGGAAAATAGTGAGAAAATTGGAATTACTACACTTACCTTGTGTAGTGAATAAAGTGTGACTAGTAATGGCTTCCAAGTGCAAGATTTTGGTCACCCTTAATGTTAACCTCCAAAGTCAGCCCCTAAAACTCCAAAAATGAAAATGGAGTGTCAAAGTTTGGAAAATAAAAAGAGAAGAAGAAAAGGTACCAAAAATTCCATTTCTTACCTTATAGTCCAACTTCTTCACAATTTTCTTCAAGATGACAAGTCTCTTAACAACTTCAAAGGTCTTCTAGGTATACCTCAAAATCAAAAATCAAACTTAATTTAGAAGGTGAAAGAGATGAGTTAGGTGATATCAAAAATGGATTGAAAAAGACATTTTTCTTACCTTGGTAGTGATGGTTCAAATTTTATGATTTGAGTAGAAAGAATGTTTGTTTTTGTTTAGTTGTTTGAAGAAAGAAGAAGTGTTTGATGATATGAAAAAGATGTTCTTGAAGTTGTGAAGGATGTTTGAAGATGTGAAGGAATTGTGTTTGAAGATTTGAAGATATGAAGATATGTTGTTTGAAGGTTTGAAGATGTGAAGGAATGGTGTTTGAAGATTTGAAGATATGGTGTTTGAAGATTTGAAGATGTGAAGGGATGGTGTTTGAAGATTTGAAGATATGATGTTTGAAGATTTGAAGATATGAAGATATGTTGTTTGAAGGTTTGAAGATGTGAAGGAATGGTGTTTGAAGATTTGAAGATATGGTGTTTGAAGATTTGAAGATATGGTGTTTGAAGATTTGAAGATGTGAAGGAATGGTGTTTCAAGATTTGAAGATATGAAGAAGTGTTCTTAAAGATATGAAGGAGTGGATGAAGATATACTTAGAGAGATGTTGGAGATTTTAGAGAGAAGTTGGAGAAAATGCTTGAATTATGAATGTGTTGGATGAAAATGATATTTTGATCAAATGTTTTTGATCCTCAAGGTGTTATGGATGAAAATTGAGGTGGAGAGGGGGAGAAGACAAATTTTTTTGGTCAAATTCTATGTCTTCCAACTTGTCTCTAGCATGGGGACAAAGGCATTGGTCAAAGTGTGGTCTTGCATGGGAGGATGAAATTGAAGGGATTGAGGAGGATGTTGGCATGGAATGTTGGGAAGCCTCCAACATGTTGGGTAAGTTTATAATAAAGAATTGGTGTATAAGATATTGTGTATAAGATTTGAATTAATGGTGTAAAAATACACAAGATGAATACACAAGGTGTACATGTACAAGAGTTGGGAGATATATCTACACCAAATATACATCATGACCGTCCACCTAAGGGTATTTGTGGTATTTCCATATATTTTCTTTTTGTCCCAAATTGGTGATAAAAGATGAATAATATCAATCTTCAAATAATTAGTGATCTCCTTGATCACTTATAAGTCTCATGATCATTTAATCTAAATCGAATTCTTAATTCTATAAGGTATAAAGCTCTAAAATAAATAGTCTCCAAAAATTCTAAGGTGACTAATGAGTACACAAATAATAATAATGATGATCGATCGAGTGATCATAATTGTGAAATAAAATTAATAAATGATTATGATCACAAGAAATAAATAAGGGATATTAAAGACGAAATATATTTATCATTAATATTTACCCGTCAAAGCGATGCGGTAGAATTGTCAAATAGTACAAAGACGATACGTGATAAGTACATGTTCGAATAAAAATCGAGGGCTTCACATATCAACAAAAAGTCGTTGTAGCACTGGTATATATTTGGTATTCCCCAATGGGCGACCCAGGTTCGATTCATGGAAGCGGCAATTTTTTGTTTTTGGAATTCAAAAGTTTTCCTATTTTTTGTTAATCTTTAATTAAAATTAAAATGATTTCCCAAGCAACAAAAAGCCGTTGTAGAATTGGTATACATTTGGTATTCCCTAATGGGCGACTAAGGTTCGATTCCTGGCAGCGACAATTTTTTATTTTTGGAATTCAAAAGTTTTCCTATTTTTTTGTAAATCTTTAATTAAAATTAATATGATTTCCCAAGCAACAAAAAGCCATTGTAGCACTGGTATATATTTGGTATTCCCCAATGGGAGACTCAGGTTCGATTCCTGGCAGCGGCAATTTTTTGTTTATGGAATTCAAAAGTTTCCCTATGTTTTGTTAATCTAATTAAAATTAAAATAATTTCCCTAACAACAAAAAGCCGTTGTACCACTTGTATATATTTTATATTCCCCGGTGGGCGACCCAGGTTCAATTTCAGGCTGCGACAATTTTTCATTTTTGGAATTCAAAAGTTTTCTTATTTTTTGTTAATCTTTAATTAAAATTAAATTGTTTTCCCAAGCAACAAAAAGCCGTTGTAGCACTGGTATATATTTGGTATTCCCCAATGGGCGACCCAGGTTCGATTCCTGGCAGCGGCAATTTTTTGTTTATGTAATTCAAAAGTTTCCCTATTTTTTGTTAATCTAATTAAAATTATAAGGATTTCTCTAGAAACAAAAAGCCGTTGTAGCACTGGTATATATTTTATATTCCCCGATGGGCGACCCGGGTTCGATTCCAGGCTGCGACAATTTTTTATTTTTGGAATTCAAAAGTTTTCTTATTTTTTGTTAATCTTTAATTAAAATTATATTGATTTCCCAAGCAACAAAAAGTCGTTGTAGCACTGGTATATATTTGGTATTCCTCAATGGGCGACCCAGGTTCGATTCCTGGCAGCGGCAATTTTTTGTTTATGTAATTCAAAAGTTTCCCTATTTTTTGTTAATCTAATTAAAATTAAAATGATTTCCCTAGAAACAAAAAGCCGTTGTAGCACTGGTATATATTTGGTATTCCCCTATGGGCGACCAAAGTTCGATTCCTGGCTGCGGCAATTTTTTATTTTTGGAATTCAAAAGTTTTCCTATTCTTTGTTAATATTTAATTAAAATTAAAATGATTTCCCTATCAAAAAAAAGCCGTTGTAGCACTGGTATACATTTGGTATTCCCCAATGGGCGACTCAAGTTTGATTCCTGGCAGTGGCAATTTTTTGTTTTTGGAATTCAAAAGTTTTTCTATTTTTTGTTAATCTTTAATTAAAATTAAAATGATTTCCCAAGCAACAAAAAGCCGTTGTAGCACTGGTATATATTTGGTATTCCCCAATGGGTGACCCAGATTTGATTCCTGGCAGCGACAATTTTTTATTTTTGGAATTCAAAAGTTTTCCTATTTTTCGTTAATATTTAATTAAAATCAAAATGATTTCCATATCAACAAAAAGTCGTTGTAGCACTGGTATATATTTGGTATTCGCCAATGGGCGACCCAGGTTCGATTCATGGCAGCGGCAATTTTTCGTTTTTGGAATTCAAAAATTTTCCTATATATTTGTTAATCTTTAATTAAAATTAAAATGATTTCCCAAGCAACAAAAAGCCGTTGTAGAACTGGTATACATTTGGTATTCCTCAATGGGCGACTCAGGTTCGATTCCTGGCAGCGGCAATTTTTTATTTTTGGAATTCAAAAGTTTTCCTATTTTTTGTTAATCTTTAATTAAAATTAAAATGATTTCCCAAGCAACAAAAAGTCGTTGTAGCACTGGTATATATTTGGTATTCCCTAATGGAAGACCCAGGTTCGATTCCTGGCAGCGGCAATTTTTTGTTTATGGAATTCAAAAGTTTCCCTATTTTTTGTTAATCTAATTAAAATTAAAATGATTTTCCTAGAAACAAAAAGTCGTTGTAGCACTGGTATATATTTTATATTCCCCGATGGGCGACCCAGGTTCGATTCCAGGCTGCGACAATTTTTCATTTTTGGAATTCAAAAGTTTTCTTATTTTTTGTTAATCTTTAATTTAAATTATATTGATTTCCCAAGCAACAAAAAGCCGTTGTAGCACTGGTATATATTTAGTATTCACCAATGGGCGACCGAGGTTCGATTCATGGCAGCGGCAATTTTTCGTTTTTGGAATTCAAAAATTTTCCTATTTTTTTGTTAATCTTTAATTAAAATTAAAATGATTTCCCAAGCAACAAAAAGCCGTTGTAGAACTGGTATACATTTGATATTCCTCAATGGGCGACTCAAGTTTGATTCCTGGCAGCGGCAATTTTTTATTTTTGGAATTCAAAAGTTTTCCTATTTTTTGTTAATCTTTAATTAAAATTAAAATGATTTCCCAAGCAACAAAAAGCCGTTGTAGCACTGGTATATATTTGGTATTCCCTAATGGAAGACCCAGGTTCGATTCCTGGCAGCGGCAATTTTTTGTTTATGGAATTCAAAAGTTTCCCTATTTTTTGTTAATCTAATTAAAATTAAAATAATTTCCCTAACAACAAAAAGCCGCTGTACCACTTGTATATATTTTATATTCCCCGGTGGGCGACCCAGGTTCAATTCCAGGCTGCGACAATTTTTCATTTTTGGAATTCAAAAGTTTTCTTATTTTTTGTTAATCTTTAATTAAAATTAAGTTGATTTCCCAAGCAACAAAAAGCCGTTGTAGCACTAGTATATATTTGGTATTCCCCAATGGGCGACCCAGGTTCGATTCCTGGCAGCGGCAATTTTTTGTTTATGTAATTCAAAAGTTTCCCTATTTTTTGTTAATCTAATTAGAATTAAAATGATTTCCCTAGAAACAAAAAGTCGTTGTAGCACTGGTATATATTTTATATTCCCTGATGGGCGACCCAGGTTCGATTCCAGGCTGCGACAATTTTTCATTTTTGGAATTCAAAAGTTTTCTTATTTTTTGTTAATCTTTAATTAAAATTATATTGATTTCCCAAGCAACAAAAAGCCGTTGTAGCACTGGTATATATTTGGTATTCTCCAATGGGCGACCCAGGTTCGATTCCTGGCAGCGGCAATTTTTTGTTTATATAATTCAAAAGTTTCCCTATTTTTCGTTAATCTAATTAAAATTAAATGATTTCCCTAGAAACAAAAAGTCGTTGTAGCACTGGTATATATTTGGTATTCCCCTATGGGCGACCCAAGTTCAATTCCTGGCAGCGGCAATTTTTTATTTTTGGAATTCAAAAGTTTTCCTATTCTTTGTTAATATTTAATTAAAATTAAAATGATTTCCCTATCAATAAAAAGCCGTTGTAGCACTGGTATACATTTGGTATTCCCCAATGGCGACTCAGGTTCGATTCCTGGCAGTGGCAATTTTTTGTTTTTGGAATTCAAAAGTTTTTCTATTTTTTGTTAATCTTTAATTAAAATTAAAATGATTTCCCAAGCAACAAAAAGCCGTTGTAGCACTGGTATATATTTGGTATTCCCCAATGGGTGACCCAGGTTTGATTCCTTGCAGCGACAATTTTTTATTTTTGGAATTCAAAAGTTTTCCTATTTTTCATTAATATTGAATTAAAATTAAAATGATTTCCCTATCAACAAAAAGTCATTGTAGCACTGGTATACATTTGGTATTCCCCAATGGGCGACCCAGGTTCAATTCCAGGCTGCGACAATTTTTCATTTTTGGAATTCAAAAGTTTTCTTATTTTTTGTTAATCTTTAATTAAAATTAAATTTATTTCCCAAGCAACAAAAAACCGTTGTAGCACTGGTATATATTTGGTAGTCCCCAATGGGCGACCCAGGTTCGATTCCTGGCAGCGGCAATTTTTTGTTTATGTAATTCAAAAGTTTCCCTATTTTTTGTTAATCTAATTATAATTAAAATGATTTCCCTAGAAACAAAAAGTCGTTGTAGCACTGGTATATATTTGGTATTCCCCTATGGGCGACCCAAGTTCGATTCCTGGCAGCGGCAATTTTTTATTTTTGCAATTCAAAAGTTTTCCTATTCTTTGTTAATATTTAATTAAAATTAAAATGATTTCCCTATCAACAAAAAGCCGTTGTAGCACTGGTATACATTTGGTATTCCCCAATGGCGACTCAGGTTCGATTCCTGGCAGTGGCAATTTTTTGTTTTTGGAATTCAAAAGTTTTTCTATTTTTTGTTAATCTTTAATTAAAATTAAAATAATTTCCCTAACAACAAAAAGCCGTTGTACCACTTGTATATATTTTATATTCCCCGGTGGGCGACCCAGGTTCAATTCCAGGCTGCGACAATTATTCATTTTTGGAATTCAAAAGTTTTCTTATTTTTTGTTAATCTTTAATTAAAATTAAGTTGATTTCCCAAGCAACAAAAAGCCGTTGTAGCACTGGTATATATTTGGTATTCCCCAATGGGCGACCCGGAGTTCGATTCTGGCGTGACAATTTTTGTTTATGTAATTCAAAAGTTTCCCTATTTTTTGTTAATCTAATTAGAATTAAAATGATTTCCCTAGAAACAAAAAGTCGTTGTAGCACTGGTATATAGTTTATATTCCCTGATGGGCGACCCAAGTTCGATTCCAGGCTGCGACAATTTTTCATTTTTGGAATTCAAAAGTTTTCTTATTTTTTGTTAATCTTTAATTAAAATTATATTGATTTCCCAAGCAACAAAAAGCCGTTGTAGCACTGGTATATATTTGGTATTCTCCAATGGGCGACCCAGGTTCGATTCCTGGCAGCGGCAATTTTTTGTTTATATAATTCAAAAGTTTCCCTATTTTTCGTTAATCTAATTAAAATTAAATGATTTCCCTAAAAACAAAAAGTCGTTGTAGCACTGGTATATATTTGGTATTCCCCTATGGGCGACCCAAGTTCGATTCCTGGCAGCGGCAATTTTTTATTTTTGGAATTCAAAAGTTTTCCTATTCTTTGTTAATATTTAATTAAAATTAAAATGATTTCCCTATCAACAAAAAGCCGTTGTAGCACTGGTATACATTTGGTATTCCCCAATGGCGACTCAGGTTCGATTCCTGGCAGTGGCAATTTTTTGTTTTTGGAATTCAAAAGTTTTTCTATTTTTTGTTAATCTTTAATTAAAATTAAAATGATTTCCCAAGCAACAAAAAGCCGTTGTAGCACTGGTATATATTTGGTATTCCCCAATGGGTGACCCAGGTTTGATTCCTGGCAGCGACAATTTTTTATTTTTGGAATTCAAAAGTTTTCCTATTTTTCGTTAATATTGAATTAAAATTAAAATGATTTCCCTATCAACAAAAAGTCGTTGTAGCACTGGTATACATTTGGTATTCCCCAATGGGCGACCCAGGTTCAATTCCAGGCTGCGACAATTTTTCATTTTTGGAATTCAAAAGTTTTCTTATTTTTTGTTAATCTTTAATTAAAATTAAATTGATTTCCCAAGCAACAAAAAACCGTTGTAGCACTGGTATATATTTGGTATTCCCCAATGGGCGACCCAGGTTCGATTCCTGGCAGCGGCAATTTTTTGTTTATGTAATTCAAAAGTTTCCCTATTTTTTGTTAATCTAATTAAAATTAAAATGATTTCCCTAGAAACAAAAAGTCGTTGTAGCACTGGTATATATTTTATATTCCCCGATGGGCGACCCAGGTTCGATTCCAGGCTGCGACAATTTTTCATTTTTGGAATTCAAAAGTTTTCTTATTTTTTGTTAATCTTTAATTAAAATTATATTGATTTCCCAAGCAACAAAAAGCCATTGTAGCACTGGTATATATTTGGTATTCCCCAATGGGCGACCCAGGTTCGATTCCTGGCAGCGGCAATTTTTTGTTTATATAATTCAAAAGATTCCCTATTTTTCGTTAATCTAATTAAAATTAAAATGATTTCCCTAGAAACAAAAAGTCGTTGTAGCACTGGTATATATTTGGTATTCCCCTATGGGCGACCCAAGTTCGATTCCTGGCAGCGGGAATTTTTTATTTTTGCAATTCAAAAGTTTTCCTATTCTTTGTTAATATTTAATTAAAATTAAAATGATTTCCCTATCAACAAAAAGCCGTTGTAGCATTGGTATACATTTGGTATTCCCCAATGGCGACTCGGAGTTCGATTCTGGCGGCGTGGCAATTTTTGTTTTTGGAATTCAAAAGTTTTTCTATTTTTGTTAATCTTTAATTAAAATTAAAATAATTTCCCTAACAACAAAAAGCCGTTGTACCACTTGTATATATTTTATATTCCCCGGTGGGCGACCCAGGTTCAATTCCAGGCTGCGACAATTTTTCATTTTTGGAATTCTAAAGTTTTCCTATTTTTCGTTAATATTTAATTAAAATTAAAATGATTTTCCTATCAACAAAAAGTCGTTGTAGCACTGGTATACATTTGGTATTCCCCAATGGGCGACCCAGGTTCGATTCATGGCAGCGGCAATTTTTTGTTTTTGGAATTCAAAAGTTTTCCTATTTTTTGTTAATCTTTAATTAAAATTAAAATGATTTCCCAAGCAACAAAAAGTCGTTGTAGAACTGGTATATATTTGGTATTCCCCAATGGGTAACCCAGGTTTGATTCCTGGCAGCGGCAATTTTTTATTTTTGGAATTTAAAAGTTTTTCTATTTTTTGTTAATATTTAATTAAAATTAAAATGATTTCCCTAGCAACAAAGAGCCGTTGTAGCACTTGTATACATTTGGTATTCCCCAATGGGCGACCCAGGTTCGATTCCTTGCAGCGACAACTTTTTGTTTTTGGAATTCAAAAGTTTCCCTATTTTTCGTTAATCTTTAATTAAAATTATCATAATTTCCCTAGCAACAAAAAATCGTTGTAGCACTGGTATATATTTGATATTCCCCAGTGGGCGACCCAGGTTCGATTCTTGGCATCGGCAATTTTTCATTTTTGGAACTCAAAAGTTTTCCTATTTTTTGTTAATCTTTAATTAAATTTAAAATGATTTTCCTAGAATAAAAAGTCGTTGTAGCACTGGTATATATTTGATATTCCCCAATGGGCGACCCAGGTTCGATTCTTGGCAGCGACAATTTATCAATTTTGGAATTCAAAAGTTTTCCTATTTTTGGTTAATCTTTAATTAAATTAAAATGATTTCCCTAAAAACAAAAAGTCGTTGTAGCACTGGTATATATTTGGTATTCCCCAATGGGCGACCCCGGTTCGATTCCTGGCAGCGGCAATTTTTTATTTTTGGAATTCAAAATTTTTCCTATTTTTTGTTAATATTTAATTAAAATTAAAATTATTTTCCAAGTAACAAAAAGCTGTTTTAGCACTGGTATATATTTGGTATTCCCCAATGGGAGACCCAGGTTCGATTCCTGGCAGCGGCAACTTTTTGTTTTTGGAATTCAAAAGTTTCCCTATTTTTCGTTAATATTTAATTAAAATTATCATAATTTCCCTAGCAACAAAAAATCGTTGTAGCACTGGTATATATTTGATATTCCCCAGTGGGCGACCCAGGTTCGATTCTTGGCATCGGCAATTTTTCATTTTTGGAACTCAAAAGTTTTCCTATTTTTTGTTAATCTTTAATTAAATTTAAAATGATTTTCCTAGAATAAAAAGTCGTTGTAGCACTGGTATATATTTGATATTCCCCAATGGGCGACCCAGGTTCGATTCTTGGCAGCGACAATTTTTCAATTTTGGAATTCAAAAGTTTTCCTATTTTTTGTTAATCTTTAATTAAAATTAAAATGATTTCCCTAAAAACAAAAAGTCGTTGTAGCACTGGTATATATTTGGTATTCCCCAATGGGCGACCCCGGTTCGATTCCTGGCAGCGGCAATTTTTTATTTTTGGAATTCAAAATTTTTCCTATTTTTTGTTAATATTTAATTAAAATTAAAATGATTTCCCTAGAAACAAAAAGCCGTTGTAGCACTGGTATATATTTGGTATTCCCCAATGGGCGACCCAAGTTCGATTCCTGGCAGCGGCAATTTTTTGTTTTTGGAATTCAAAAGTTTTCCTATTTTTTGTTAATCTTTAATTAAAATTAAAATTATTTTCCAAGCAACAAAAAGCTGTTTTAGCACTGGTATATATTTGGTATTCCCCAATGGGAGACCCAGGTTCGATTCCTGGCAGCGGCAATTTTTTGTTTATGGAATTCAAAAGTTTCCCTATTTTTTGTTAATCTAATTAAAATTAAATTAATTTCCCTAACAACAAAAAGCCATTGTACCACTTGTATATATTTTATATTCCCCGATGGGCGACCCAGGAACATTTGCAGGCTGCGACAATTTTTCATTTTTGGAATTCAAAAGTTTTCTTATTTTTTGTTAATCTTTAATTAAAATTAAATTGATTTCCCAAGCAAGAAAAAGCCGTTGTAGCACTGGTATATATTTGGTATTCCCAAATGGGCGACCCAAGTTCGATTCCTGGCAGCGGCAATTTTTTGTTTTTGGAATTCAAAAGTTTTCCTATTTTTTGTTAATCTTTAATTAAAATTAAATTGATTTCCCAAGCAACAAAAAGCCGTTGTAGAAGATGGTATATATTTGGTATTCCCCAATGGGTGACCCAAGTTCGATTCTGGCGGCGGCAATTTTTGTTTATGTAATTCAAAAGTTTCCTATTTTTGTTAATCTAATTAAAATTAAAATGATTTCCCTAGAAACAAAAAGTCGTTGTAGCACTGGTATATATTTGGTATTCCCCAATGGGCGACCCAAGTTCGATTCTGCGGCGGCAATTTTTTATTTTTAGAATTCAAAAGTTTTCCTATTCTTTGTTAATCTAATTAAAATTAAAATGATTTCCTATCAACAAAAAGCCGTTGTAGCACTGGTATACATTTGGTATTCCCCAATGGGCGACTCAGTTCGATTCTGGCAAGGCAATTTTTTATTTTTGGAATTCAAAATTTTTCCTATTTTTTGTTAATATTTAATTAAAATTAAAATGATTTCCCTAGCAACAAAAAGCCGTTGTAGATGGTATATATTTGGTATTCCCCAATGGGCGACCCAAATTCGATTCTGGCAGCGGCAATTTTTTGTTTTTGGAATTCAAAAGTTTTCCTATTTTTTGTTAATCTTTAATTAAAATTAAAATTATTTCCCAAGCAACAAAAAGATGTTGTACCACTGGTATATATTTGGTATTCCCCAATGGGAGACCTGTGTTCGATTCTGGCGGCGGCAATTTTTGTTTATGGAATTCAAAAGTTTCCTATTTTTGTTAATTTAATTAAAATTAAATTAATTTCCCTAACAACAAAAAGCCGTTGTACCACTTGTATATATTTTATATTCCCCGATGGGCGACCCAGGAACATTTGTAGGCTGCGACAATTTTTCATTTTTGGAATTCAAAAGTTTTCTTATTTTTTGTTAATCTTTAATTAAAATTAAATTGATTTCTCAAGCAACAAAAAGCCGTTGTAGCACTGGTATATATTTGGTATTCCCCAATGGGCGACCAGGTTCGATTCTGGCGGCGGCAATTTTTTGTTTATGTAATTCAAAAGTTTCCCTATTTTTTGTTAATCTAATTAAAATTAAAATGATTTCCCTAGAAACAAAAAGTCGTTGTAGCACTGGTATATATTTGGTATTCCCCAATGGGCGACCCAAGTTCGATTCCTGGCAGCGGCAATTTTTTATTTTTAGAATTCAAAAGTTTTCCTATTCTTTGTTAATATTTAATTAAAATTAAAATGATTTTCCTATCAACAAAAAGCCGTTGTAGCACTGGTATACATTTGGTATTCCCCAATGGGCGACTCAGGTTCGATTCCTGGCAGCGGCAATTTTTTGTTTTTGGAATTCAAAAGTTTTTCTATTTTTTGTTAATCTTTAATTAAAATTAAAATGATTTCCCAAGCAACAAAAAGCCGTTGTAGCACTGGTATATATTTGGTATTCCCCAATGGGTGACCCAGGTTTGATTCCTGGCAGCGACAATTTTTCAATTTTGGAATTCAAAAGTTTTCCTATTTTTTGTTAATCTTTAATTAAAATTAAAATGATTTCCCTAAAAACAAAAAGTCGTTGTAGCATGGTATATATTTGGTATTCCCCAATGGGCGACCCTTGGTTCGATTCTGGCGCGGCAATTTTTTATTTTTGGAATTCAAAATTTTTCCTATTTTTTGTTAATATTTAATTAAAATTAAAATGATTTCCTAGCAACAAAAATCCGTTGTAGTTTGGTATATATTTGGTATTCCCCAATGGGCGACCCAAGTTCGATTCCTGGCAGCGGCAATTTTTTGTTTTTGGAATTCAAAAGTTTTCCTATTTTTTGTTAATCTTTAATTAAAATTAAAATTATTTTCCAAGCAACAAAAAGTCTGTTTTAGCATGGTATATATTTGGTATTCCCCAATGGGAGAGCTGGGTTCGATTCTGGCGCGGCAATTTTTGTTTATGGAATTCAAAAGTTTCCCTATTTTTTGTTAATCTAATTAAAATTAAATTAATTTCCCTAACAACAAAAAGCCGTTGTACCACTTGTATATATTTTATATTCCCCGATGGGCGACCCAGGAACATTTGCAGGCTGCGACAATTTTTCATTTTTGGAATTCAAAAGTTTTCTTATTTTTTGTTAATCTTTAATTAAAATTAAATTGATTTCCCAAGCAAGAAAAAGCCGTTGTAGCACTGGTATATATTTGGTATTCCCCAATGGGCGACCCAAGTTCGATTCCTGGCAGCGGCAATTTTTTGTTTTTGGAATTCAAAAGTTTTCCTATTTTTTGTTAATCTTTAATTAAAATTAAATTGATTTCCCAAGCAACAAAAAGCCGTTCTAGCACTGATATATATTTGGTATTCCCCAATGGGCGACCCAGTTCGATTCTGGCGGGCAATTTTTTGTTTATGTAATTCAAAAGTTTCCCTATTTTTTGTTAATCTAATTAAAATTAAAATGATTTCCCTAGAAACAAAAAGTCGTTGTAGTTGGTATATATTTGGTATTCCCCAATGGGCGACCCAAGTTCGATTCTGGCGGCGGCAATTTTTATTTTTAGAATTCAAAAGTTTTCCTATTCTTTGTTAATATTTAATTAAAATTAAAATGATTTTCCTATCAACAAAAAGCCGTTGTAGCAATTGGTATACATTTGGTATTCCCCAATGGGCGACTCAGTTCGATTCCGGGCGGCGGCAATTTTTGTTTTTGGAATTCAAAAAGTTTTTCTATTTTTTGTTAATCTTTAATTAAAATTAAAATGATTTCCCAAGCAACAAAAAGCCGTTGTAGCACTGGTATATATTTGGTATTCCCCAATGGGTGACCCAGGTTTGATTCCTGGCAGCGACAATTTTTCAATTTTGGAATTCAAAAGTTTTCCTATTTTTTGTTAATCTTTAATTAAAATTAAAATGATTTCCCTAAAAACAAAAAGTCGTTGTAGCACTGGTATATATTTGGTATTCCCCAATGGGCGACCCAGGTTCGATTCCTGGCAGCGGCAATTTTTTATTTTTGGAATTCAAAATTTTTCCTATTTTTTGTTAATATTTAATTAAAATTAAAATGATTTCCCTAGCAACAAAAAGCCGTTGTAGCACTGGTATATATTTGGTATTCCCTAATGGGCGACTCAGGTTCGATTCCTTGCAGCGACAACTTTTTGTTTTTGGAATTCAAAAGTTTCCCTATTTTTCGTAAATCTTTAATTAAAATTATAATAATTTCCCTAGCAACAAAAAGCCATTGTAACACTGGTATATATTTGGTATTCCCCAATGAGTGACCCAGGTTCGATTCCTGGCAGCGGCAATTTTTATATTTTGAAATTCAAAAGTTTTCCTATTTTTTGTTAATGTTTAATTAAAATTAAAATGATTTTTCTAGCAACAAAAAGCCATTGTAGCACTGGTATATATTTGGTATTCCCCAATGAGCGACCCAGGCTCGATTCCTGGCAACGTCAATTTTTTTGTTTTTGGAATTGAAAAGTTTCCCTACTTTTCGTCATTCTTTAATTAAAATTAAAATGATTTCCCTAGCAACAAAAAGCCGTTGTAGCACTGGTATATATTTGATATTGTCCAATGGGCGACCCAGTTTCAATTCCTGGCAGCGACAATTTTTTGTTTTTGGAATTCAAAAGTTTTCCTATTTTTCGTTAATATTTAGTTAAAATTAAAATGATTTCCCTATCAACAAAAAGTCGTTGTAGCACTGGTATACATTTGGTATTCCCCAATGGGCGACCCAGGTTCGATTCATGGCAGCGGCAATTTTTTTTTTTTTGGAATTCAAAAGTTTTCCTATTTTTTGTTAATCTTTAATTAAAATTAAAATGATTTCCCAAGCAACAAAACGTCGTTGTAGAACTGGCATATATTTGGTATTCCCCAATGGGTGACCCAGGTTTGATTCCTGGCAGCGGCAATTTTTTATTTTTGGAATTTAAAAGTTTTCCTATTTTTTGTTAATATTTAATTAAAATTAAAATGATTTCCCTAGCAATAAAAAGCCGTTGTAGCACTTGTATACATTTGGTATTCCCCAATGGACGACCCAGGTTCGATTCCTTGCAGCGACAACTTTTTGTTTTTGGAATTCAAAAGTTTCCCTATTTTTCGTTAATCTTTAATTAAAATTATAATAATTTCCCTAGCAATAAAAAGCCGTTGTAGCACTGGTATATATTTGATATTCCCTAGTGGGCAACCCAGGTTCGATTCTTGGCATCGACAATTTTTCATTTTTGGAACTCAAAAGTTTTCCTATTTTTTGTTAATCTTTAATTAAAATTAAAATGATTTTCCTAGAATAAAAAGTCGTTGTAGCACTGATATATATTTGATATTACCCAATGGGCGACCCAGGTTCGATTCTTGGCAGCGATAATTTTTCAATTTTGAAATTCAAAAGTTTTCCTATTTTTTGTTAATCTTTAATTAAAATTAAAATGATTTTCCTAGAAACAAAAAGCCATTGTAGCACTGGTATATATTTGGTATTCCCTAATGGGTGACCCAGGTTCGATTCCTGGCAGCGGCAATTTTTTATTTTTGGAATTCAAAAGTTTTCCTATTCTCTGTTAATATTTAATTAAAATTAAAATGATTTCCCTAGTAACAAAAAGTCGTTTTAGCACTGGTATACATTTTTTTATTCCCCAATGGGCGACCCAGGTTCGATTCCTGGCAGCGACAATTTTTTATTTTTGGAATTCAAAAGTTTGCCTATTTTTTGTTAATCATTAATTAAAATTAAAATTATTTCCCAAGCAACAAAAAGCCGTTGTAGCACTGGTATATATTTGGTATTCCCCAATTGGTGACCCAGGTTCGATTCCTGGCAGCGGCAATTTTTATATTTTGGAATTCAAAAGTTTTCCTATTTTTTGCTAATCTTTAATTAAAATTAAAATGACTTCCCAAGCAACAAAAAGCCTTTGTAGCACAGGTATATATTTGGTATCCCCAAAGGGCGACCCAGGTTCGATTCCTGGCATCGGCAATTTTTCATTTTTGGAACTCAAAAGTTTTCCTATTTTTTGTTAATCTTTAATTAAAATTAAAATGATTTCCCCAGGAACAAAAAGCCGTTGTAGCACTGGTATATATTTGATATTCCCCAATGAGTGACCCAGGTTCGATTCCTGGCAGCGGCAATTTTTTATTTTTGGAATTCAAAAGTTTTCCAATTCTTTGTTAATATTTAATTAAAATTAAAATAATTTCCCTAGCAACAAAAAGTTGTTGTAGCACTGGTATATATTTGGTATTCCCTAACGGGCGACCCTGGTTTAATTCCTTGAAGCGACAACTTTTTGTTTTTGGAATTCAAAAGTTTCCCTATTTTTCGTTAATCTTTAATTAAAATTATAATAATTTCCCTAGCAACAAAAAGCCGTTGTAACACTTGTATATATTTGATATTCCCCAATGGGCGACCCTGTGACGCCCCGAATTTTCACGATGTGAGATACGATGTTATGCAGTGATTTATTTATTTGGTTTAGTAACACGAACCCGTTTTTAATGAAACGCGACCCGACTTTTATTTATTTCTTCCAATGTCAATTACGTCTTCATTATTTTCGAGCTTAACGATTTTATATTCTCCTCTAGTACTAATACTTGATCGATTCACTACGAATTTAGAAATATTAGACCCTCAACAATTTAGGAGTACATTCCAATCCTTATCCTATTATTTCATCTTATTCTATAATTCATCCCAACCAACTTGCTTTCGGCCAACTAGCTTGAGGGAGGGATTTGTTTCAATTTTTTTTCCATTCAATAACTCACAAACCTCCAACATCCAAAAATTCAAAGATTCCTTCAATAGTATTCCCTTCCCACTCACACTAAATAACTAATTTCCCTATCATTTTTTTTTCCACTTCTTTCTTTAATTCATTCAATTATTTTGATTTGGCTTCACCAACCCCACATAAGCTTAATCTTACATGTAAGAACCAAACCAAAACAAAAATTTGTTCTCCCCCCCTCTCTAATGGACGGCCACAAGGCCTTGAATTGGTAAGGATTTTGTTTCAACTTTCATTCATCACATTTTATTTTTCACCAACACATTCAACTCTTCAAGCAAAATCCTCTTATCTCTCTAAAAATCCTCATACCTCTCTCTACACATTATTAAGGTGAGAAAATTATGGTTTTAGTATTTTTCTTTTGACAACATGAAGAATTAATTTTTGACTCAAGAATATGAATTTTTGGAGCTTAGGGGCTGACCTACATCATCTCAAGTTGAGGTTAGAGGCTTGAAGGAAAATTTCTATTTTTGAGACTACTTGAAGACATTAAGGTGAGTAGTAACCATTTGGTCCTAGTATATTTTCTTTAGACTTGAGAGTTTAATTTTAACACCAAAATATGGTTTGGATACCATTTAGGGGCTGATTTTCAAGAGTTTGAGTCAAGAAGTTGATTCAAGAAAGAAGACTACATTTTAGATCAACCCGAGAAACTACTACGAGGTGGGTGGAAAAATTCTTTCAACTTCTAGGTGTTTTAAATTGAAAATATGCATGTAGTATTTTGTTATTGAGCACTTGAGATATATATTATGTATTGCATTCTATTTTCTTGTATCAAGTTGGAAAAATTCTCAAGTGTTGCTCAAAAATGTGATTTATCGAAAAATAGGGCATACATGCACATTTTATTGTTATACTTGATGAAATTTTGTATGAGAAGGATATGTATGTGTATGACTCTTGAAATCTATGTTTTGAATGATTTATAACCTGGACAAGTCGAGCATAATTGATTAAATTTCAACTTTTGGACTTAAAATGCAAAAATGGAAAGTTGGTGGACTTAATTGCAAGAAAATAAAACTTAAGGGACCCCTCTGTAATTTTCGATTTTTGGGACTGAACTCAAGTTCAAAAATTATGCCTTGACATTTTAATAAAGTTTTAAGAGTTTTTAGATAAATAAAATCAACCCTTAAAAGCCCAAGGACTAGATTATAAAATTCTAGAAGTTTAAGGGCTATTTTGCAATTTTCGAAACTGTACCAGACCCTAATTTTAAATTTTGAAATTTTAACTCTTAAGGGACTGGAAATAACATATTTTAAGTGTATTCCAAAAATCCAAGTGTTTAGAGCCGGAAAGTAATTTTATAAAATTTGAGGGACCAAATTGTAAAAGATTAAACTTGAGGACAAAATACAATTTCCAGGACTTATGCAGTCCATGCACCTGGAAATACTAATTTATCTATAACATAATTATATCTTGGACCCAAGGTTCAAATTTCATAACAATTGGACCCCTAAAAGCCTTAAAGGCAATTATTTCAAAACGGACAAAAATGAGATTTTCAAAACTTAAGGGACCTAAACTTATTTCTTTTTAAAACTGCTTTTGTCCCAATATCCCACTAACCATAGTGATATTTTTCAACTGGAATCACATTAAAAGCCCTTCCGGTTTGTGAGTTCCAATTATTTTAAACTTAGAGCCGAAATGGCAATTTTAACAAATTTGGGGCCAATATGAGAATTTTATAAAAACTCGACCTCAAAACTTCAAAAATCTGAATCTATGAACAATTTTAAGAATTTAGAAACTGACCTCATAATGTTTCAAGGTCGGGATATTTATTTATTCAATTTTTAACCCCAAAAGTATTGGTTTTTACAAAACGGGGCTAAATTGTAAATTTTCTTTTTATCAAGGACATAACTCTAATTATTTTCCTTTTACTAAAACAGCCCTGGACCCTCTGACTTCAATTTTTAATTAAAATATTTTATTTTCTCAAAAACCCTTGACTTATCGGACCGCCTTGACCGATTAATACCCGATCGCAGGCGACTTCCTGCCTCTTGCGATTTGAATCTATAATGGAACTTATGTTCCACCTAATATTTCAAGATATCAAAGATTGCTTATCCTCCCGATAATCATCTTCATCCAAATAACTCCACCAACGCCATAATTACCTTACGCAAATGTTTGAAAACTTTTCATGAATCGCTTTCCGAATCAATATACTCGATTGCTAGTTGACTACGAACGTGTATTTAATTTCTCGCTTGAGTCAACTTGGTGTGTCGAGCTCACGTCGGAGTGGATACGTCGGGATGGAACCGGGCAGCGGGCCGCTATTCCACTCTTCCGGCCCCATCGCCCTAATCCCCATGGCGAGGGACGGAGTTTGTCCAAGGGAAGCGGGTCGTAGTACTTGAGGTATAATCATGATTATGACGAATCCGAGCCTTGCTAGCTCCAACGTGGATTTTGTCTTTGCCTATGGAGCAATAAGGTGACAGGTCTTGGACCATCATGAACGGGGAGTTACAAGGAAGAACGAAGGAATTTTGTCGATCCACACGATTCCGGAGTTGAACGGAACGTTTGGTTGGCGCTACACTTCAAGACGCAAACCGCTACTTGTAATGCATGGGTTGGCGCTACACTTGAGACGCAACCACTAATTGTCTTGCATGGGATTGGCGCTACACTTGACGCAATCCTCCGTCTACTTGAATCATCGTGCCTGTGTGACCACGAACTATTTCTCAAACTATATAAATATATTACTTAATATATATTTATCACGATGCTTGTGGGCTATGTATGAAAACATGCATCATACCTCACGCGTTTTCATACAACCGTTTTCTCGCATTAACTATATATATTGCCACACTTGCACACGATCACCCCATCCACTGAGATTTCTGTCTCACTCCCTCCTGTTTTCTAACCTTTAGATGAAGAGTACGTTGAAGACGTCGAACCTACCACAGATTGAATTCCTACTGTTGATGTGGAGCGACACTCCTTTTACTTTTATTGTTGTTAGACTTTTCATTTTATTCTGTTTGGACTGTAAGTTAAATTCGGATAATCTATTGGGTTGTATTCGGATTCCGTCGGACCTTAAGATGTAATTTGTACTTGTGTGTATTTTATTCCGCTGCATTAGACTCTATTTCACTTGGAGTTTGTATCATTGGTTTAGACTATTGAATTATTTCTGTTTAAGTGATTGATCGTTGTCGCGTCACGTTTGGGGCGTGACAGTTATGGTATCAGAGCTCGGCTAGTAAGATGGAAACTTACACCGAGCTGACCCAGGATAGGTTCCTCTGACCTTGGATTAGGTACCACTACTAGATGACCTTAGTTGAATCTTGGATGAATATTTGAACTCTTTTGGGCTATTATAGTGTTAAGATATCCGGATATTCCTCTATTTGGACGTTAGGTGAGTTAGAAAATCCGTGATTTAGAGATTATAATGCCTGATATGGTGAGACTCGAAGAATATGAGGATATCTCTTGATCAGTATATGATTTGGATGTGATATATTATGGGATCTAGACACCTAGTGATATTACTTTGGGAAAATGATAGTAGGGGAATCACTAAGTATAATGATCAATGATCATACCCTTGTGTTATTCATTCTCAAGTACTTGCACAAGCTTAAGTAAGGGAATTTGACTTGTGGTTTAGGTATCACAGATAAGATACGTTAAGGATGTGAATATTATAAGATCTCGAGTGGATGTCGCCACATAGTATTTTGTAAGTTATAATGTCTGAGTTGCGAACTATTTTTGGATGATTATTATCTAGGACTATTATTGTGATTTAAACACTTATCTAACATTTGAATTGGTTGATTAATTAAGTTGGTTGACTGTGACTTAGTTGTCGATTATTTAAGTATTGATTAACTAATGATGGAATGGACACTCGTACTTTATATGAGGTATTTAAGAAGCGTGACTTTATCTGGAATAATTAAAGTCCTTATGGATATGGGAAATTTAAATTGCTATCAGGATTTTAGTATGAACAACTCCTATGATTACTTTTGGAAATGACTTATTAAAGATTGCTGAGGTCTCGACTATTATATGTTGATGGGTGGAGATTTAGGGTTGATCTTACACTATTAGCGATGAAATCTATTACCAATTGTTCAAGGAATTATACGACGATATGAATAGGTATCGACTATTTAGTTAAATCGACTCTATTATAATGGGTATCACTTTCATAGGTAAATGAAATATTGACTAGATGTGACAAGCAAGGATATATTCCGGATTGGATTAGGAGAAATATGTTTCGAGATAATAATTATGGGAATAGTACATTAGAATGAAATGTGGAGTAGAAATGATTGGTTAAGTGATAATCGAATAGTGGTGCAAATGTTATGGATCACTTGAAAGGGGTACTATGAGTAGTGTCTATTACAAGGTGATGACAAGAAGTTTTGAGTACCACTAAGGTTGTTAGAAATATTTTTGCAGAATGATTATTGGAAATTGACTGATGGGAACTTGGATCGAATATAAACATCTCTAGGCCCCTAAGTTTTGATATTGAGGATGTGATAGATCCTTCATGAATAGATACAATAAGTATGAATCTTATGTAGACTTTCAAAGGAATTATTTCAGAAGAGAATTTGGGGACCAAATTCTTTTAAGCAGGGGTGAATGTGACGCCCCGAATTTTCACGATGTGAGATACGATGTTATGCAGTGATTTATTTATTTGGTTTAGTAACACGAACCCGTTTTTAATGAAACGCGACCCGACTTTTATTTATTTCTTCCAATGTCAATTACGTCTTCATTATTTTCGAGCTTAACGATTTTATATTCTCCTCTAGTACTAATACTTGATCGATTCACTACGAATTTAGAAATATTAGACCCTCAACAATTTAGGAGTACATTCCAATCCTTATCCTATTATTTCATCTTATTCTATAATTCATCCCAACCAACTTCCAATTATTTTGTTTTGTTTTTTAAAAAAAAAATACGTATTCCTTATTTCACATCTTTAATTTTAAATTTCTAAATATTTAGGTAAATATATTTATACATTTTATTTCTTTCAATTTTTATAAAAACAAATTTTTTATATTTTTATATATTTTTTAAAAAAAAAAAACTTCGAAAATTACCCCTTAAAAATGGGAGGTTGTTTCATTTTTTTTAAAGCCTACAATTTAAAATTGTATCCTACAAATACCACTACCTCATTAATTAACAAAATAAAATTTTTAATCACCCCCTAGACCACCAAGTCGGTCATGATCAATAGGAGGGAATCAAACCATATATTTTTTTTCCTATCCTATAATACTTGAATACACCTAATGACCCCATACAATAAAGAAAGAAAAAAAAAAAAAAAAAGATTTGTCATCCCACCATATCTTGCTTTCGGCCAACTAGCTTGAGGGAGGGATTTGTTTCAATTTTTTTCCATTCAATAACTCACAAACCTCCAACATCCAAAAATTCAAAGATTCCTTCAATAGTATTCCCTTCCCACTCACACTAAATAACTAATTTCCCTATCATTTTTTTCCACTTCTTTCTTTAATTCATTCAATTATTTTGATTTGGCTTCACCAACCCCACATAAGCTTAATCTTACATGTAAGAACCAAACCAAAACAAAAATTTGTTCTCCCCCCCTCTCTAATGGACGGCCACAAGGCCTTGAATTGGTAAGGATTTTGTTTCAACTTTCATTCATCACATTTTATTTTTCACCAACACATTCAACTCTTCAAGCAAAATCCTCTTATCTCTCTAAAAATCCTCATACCTCTCTCTACACATTATTAAGGTGAGAAAATTATGGTTTTAGTATTTTTCTTTTGACAACATGAAGAATTAATTTTTGACTCAAGAATATGAATTTTTGGAGCTTAGGGGCTGACCTACATCATCTCAAGTTGAGGTTAGAGGCTTGAAGGAAAATTTCTATTTTTGAGACTACTTGAAGACATTAAGGTGAGTAGTAACCATTTGGTCCTAGTATATTTTCTTTAGACTTGAGAGTTTAATTTTAACACCAAAATATGGTTTGGATACCATTTAGGGGCTGATTTTCAAGAGTTTGAGTCAAGAAGTTGATTCAAGAAAGAAGACTACATTTTAGATCAACCCGAGAAACTACTACGAGGTGGGTGGAAAAATTCTTTCAACTTCTAGGTGTTTTAAATTGAAAATATGCATGTAGTATTTTGTTATTGAGCACTTGAGATATATATTATGTATTGCATTCTATTTTCTTGTATCAAGTTGGAAAAATTCTCAAGTGTTGCTCAAAAATGTGATTTATCGAAAAATAGGGCATACATGCACATTTTATTGTTATACTTGATGAAATTTTGTATGAGAAGGATATGTATGTGTATGACTCTTGAAATCTATGTTTTGAATGATTTATAACCTGGACAAGTCGAGCATAATTGATTAAATTTCAACTTTTGGACTTAAAATGCAAAAATGGAAAGTTGGTGGACTTAATTGCAAGAAAATAAAACTTAAGGGACCCCTCTGTAATTTTCGATTTTTGGGACTGAACTCAAGTTCAAAAATTATGCCTTGACATTTTAATAAAGTTTTAAGAGTTTTTAGATAAATAAAATCAACCCTTAAAAGCCCAAGGACTAGATTATAAAATTCTAGAAGTTTAAGGGCTATTTTGCAATTTTCGAAACTGTACCAGACCCTAATTTTAAATTTTGAAATTTTAACTCTTAAGGGACTGGAAATAACATATTTTAAGTGTATTCCAAAAATCCAAGTGTTTAGAGCCTGGAAAGTAATTTTATAAAATTTGAGGGACCAAATTGTAAAAGATTAAACTTGAGGACCAAAATACAATTTCCAGGACTTATGCAGTCCATGCACCTGGAAATATTAATTTATCTATAACATAATTATATCTTGGACCCAAGGTTCAAATTTCATAACAATTGGACCCCTAAAAGCCTTAAAGGCAATTATTTCAAAACGGGACAAAAATGAGATTTTCAAAACTTAAGGGACCTAAACTTATTTCTTTTAAAACTGCTTTTGTCCCAATATCCCACTAACCATAGTGATATTTTTCAACTGGAATCACATTAAAAGCCCTTCCGGTTTGTGAGTTCCAATTATTTTAAACTTAGAGCCGAAATGGCAATTTTAACAAATTTGGGGCCAATATGAGAATTTTATAAAAACTCGACCTCAAAACTTCAAAAATCTGAATCTATGAATAATTTTAAGAATTTAGAAACTGACCTCATAATGTTTCAAGGTCGGGATATTTATTTATTCAATTTTTAACCCCAAAAGTATTGGTTTTTACAAAACGGGCTAAATTGTAAATTTTCTTTTTATCAAGGACCTAACTCTAATTATTTTCCTTTTACTAAAACAGCCCTGGACCCTCTGACTTCAATTTTTAATTAAAATATTTTATTTTCTCAAAAACCCCTTGACTTATCGGACCGCCTTGACCGATTAATACCCGATCGCAGGCGCTTATAAATCGCCTTGCGATTTGAATCTATAATGGAACTTATGTTCCACCTAATATTTCAAGATATCAAAGATTGCTTATCCTCCCGATAATCATCTTCATCCAAATAACTCCACCAACGCCATAATTACCTTACGCAAATGTTTGAAAACTTTTCATGAATCGCTTCCCGAATCAATATACTCATTTGCTAGTTGACTACCACGAACGTGTATTTAATTTCTTCGCTTGAGTCAACTTGGTGTGTCGAGCTCACGATCGGAGTGGATACGTCGGGGATGGAACAGGCAGCTCGGCCGCTATTCCACTCTTCCGGCCCCATCGCCCTAATCCCCAATCGAGGGACGGAGTTTGTCCAAGGGAAGCGGGTCGTAGTACTTGAGGTATAATCATGATTATGACGAATCCGAGCCTTGCTAGCTCCAACGTGGATTTTGTCTTTGCCTATGGAGCAATAAGGTGTGATGGTCTTGGACCATCATGAACGGGAGTTACAAGGAAGAACGAAGGAATTTCCCGATCCACACGATTCTCGGGAGTTGAACGGAACGTTTGGTTGGCGCTACACTTCAGTACGCAACCGCTACTTGTAATGCATGGGTTGGCGCTACACTTCAGTACGCAACCACTAATTGTCTTGCATGGGATTGGCGCTACACTTCAGTACGCAATCCTCCTGTCTACTTGAATCATCGTGCCTGTGTGACCACGAACTATTTCTCAAACTATATAAATATATTACTTAATATATATTTATCACGATGCTTGTGGGCTATGTATGAAAACATGCATCATACCTCACGCGTTTTCATACAACCGTTTTCTCGCATTAACTATATATATTGCCACACTTGCACACGATCACCCCATCCATTGAGATTTCTGTCTCACTCCCTCCTGTTTTCTAACCTTTAGATGAAGAGTACGTTGAAGACGTCGAACCTACCACAGATTGAATTCCTACTGTTGATGTGGAGCGACACTCCTTTTACTTTTATTGTTGTTAGACTTTTCATTTTATTCTGTTTGGACTGTAAGTTAAATTCGGATAATCTATTGGGTTGTATTCGGATTCCGTCGGACCTTAAGATGTAATTTGTACTTGTGTGTATTTTATTCCGCTGCATTAGACTCTATTTCACTTGGAGTTTGTATCATTGGTTTAGACTATTGAATTATTTCTGTTTAAGTGATTGATCGTTGTCGCGTCACGTTTGGGGCGTGACAGACCCAGTTTCGATTCCTGGCATCAGCAATTTTTCATTTTTGGAACTCAAAATTTTTCCAATTTTTTGTTAATCTTCAATTAAAATTAAAATAATTTTCCTAGAATAAAAAGTCATTGTAGCAGTGGTATAAATTTGATATTCCCCAATGGGGGACCCAGGTTCAATTCCTGGCAACGGCAATTTTTCATTTTTTGAATTCAAAAGTTTCCCTATTTTTTGTTAATCTTTAATTAGAATTAAAATAATTTTCCTAGCAACAAAATGTCGTTGTAGCACTTGTATATATTTGATATTCCCCAATGAGTGACCCAGGTTTGATTCTTGGCAGCTGCAATTTTTTATTTTTGGAATTCAAAAGTTTTCCTATTTTTTGCTAATCTTTAATTAAAATTAAAATGATTTCCCAAGCAAAAAAAAGCCTTTGAAGCACTGGTATATATTTGGTATTCCCCAATGGGCGACCAGGTTCGATTCCTGGCAGCGGCAATTTTTGTTTTTGGAATTCAAAAGTTTCCCTATTTTTCGTTAATCTTTAATTAAAATTATAATAATTTCCCTAGCAATAAAAAGCCGTTGTAGCACTGGTATATATTTGATATTTTGATATTCCCCAATGAGTGACCCAGGTTCGATTCCTGGCAGCGGCAATTTTTCAATTTTGAAATTCAAAAGTTTTCCTATTTTTTGTTAATCTTTAATTAAAATTAAAATAATTTTCCTAGCAACAAAAAGATGTTGTAGCATTGGTATATATTTGGTATTCCCCAATGGGCGACCCAGGCTCGATTCTTGGCAACGTCAATTTTTTGTTTTTGGAATTGAAAATTTTCCCTACTTTTCGATAATCTTTAATTAAAATTAAAATGATTTCCCTAGAAACAAAAAGCCGTTGTTGCACTGGTATATATTTGGTATTCCCCAATGGGCGACCCAGGTTTGATTCCTGGCAGCGACAATTTTTTATTTTTGGAATTCAAAAGTTTTCCAATTCTTTGTTAATATTTAATTAAAATTAAAATGATTTCCCTAGTAACGAAAAGTCGTTGTAGCACTGGTATACATTTGGTATTCCCCAATGGGCGACCCAGGTTCGATTCCTGGCAGCGGCAATTTTTTGTTTTTGGAATTCAAAAGTTTCCCTATTTTTCGTTAATCTTTAATTAAAATTATAATAATTTCCCTAGCAATAAAAAGCAATTGTAGCACTGGTATATATTTGATATTTTGATATTCCCCAATGAGTGACCCAGGTTCGATTCCTGGCAGCGGCAATTTTTCAATTTTGAAATTCAAAAGTTTTCCTATTTTTTGTTAATCTTTAATTAAAATTAAAATAATTTTCCTAGCAACAAAAAGATGTTGTAGCATTGGTATATATTTGGTATTCCCCAATGGGCGACCCAGGCTCGATTCCTGGCAACGTCAATTTTTTGTTTTTGGAATTGAAAATTTTCCCTACTTTTCGATAATCTTTAATTAAAATTAAAATGATTTACCTAGAAACAAAAAGCCGTTGTAGCACTGGTATATATTTGGTATTCCCCAATGGGCGACCCAGGTTTGATTCCTGGCAGCGGCAATTTTTTATTTTTGGAATTCAAAAGTTTTCCAATTCTTTGTTAATATTTAATTAAAATTAAAATGATTTCCCTAGCAACAAAAAGTCGTTGTAGCACTGGTATACATTTGGTATTCCCCAATGGGCAACCCAGGTTCGATTCCTGGCAGCGGCAATTTGTCATTTTTGGAACTCAAAGTTTTCCTATTTTTTGTTAATCTTTAAATAAAATTAAAATGACTTTCCTAGAATAAAAAGTCGTTGTAGCACTGGTATATATTTGATATTCCCCAATGGGCGACCCAGGTTCGATTCCAGGCAGCGACAATTTTTCATTTTTGGAATTCAAAAGTTTTCCTATTTTCTGTTAATATTTAATTAAAATTAAAATGAGTTCCCTAGTAACAAAAAGCCGTTATAGCACTGGTATATATTTGATATTCCCCAATGGGCGACCCAGGCTCGATTCCTGGCAACGTCAATTTTTTGTTTCCTACTTTTCGTTAATCTTTAATTAAAATTAAAATGATCCCTAGAAACAAAAAGCCGTTGTAGCACTTGTATATATTTTATATTCCCCGAATGGCGACCCAGATTCGATTCCAGGCAGCGACAATTTTTCATTTTTGGAATTCAGAAGTTTTCCTATTTTTTGTTAATCTTTAATTAAAATTAAAATGATTTTCCAAGCAACAAAAAACTGTTGTAGCACTGGTATATATTTGGTATTCCCCAATGTGCGACCCAGGTTCGATTCCTGGCATCGACAATTTTTCATTTTTGGAACTCAAAAGTTTTCCTATTTTTTGTTAATCTTTAAATAAAATTAAAATGACTTTCCAAGAATAAAAAGTTGTTGTAGCACTGGTATATATTTGGTATTCCCCAATGTGCGACCCAGGTTCGATTCCTGGCATCGACAATTTTTCATTTTTGGAACTCAAACGTTTTCCTATTTTTTGTTAATCTTTAATTAAAATTAAAATGATTTCCCCAGGAACAAAAATTTGTTGTAGCACTGGTATATATTTGGTATTCCCTAACGGGCGACCCTGGTTTAATTCCTTGAAGCGACAACTTTTTGTTTTTGGAATTCAAAAGTTTCCCTATTTTTCGTTAATCTTTAATTAAAATTATAATAATTTCCCTAGCAACAAAAAGCCGTTGTAACACTTGTATATATTTGATATTCCCCAATGGGCAACCTAGTTTCGATTCCTGGCATCGGCAATTTTTCATTTTTGGAACTCAAAATTTTTCCAATTTTTTTGTTAATCTTCAATTAAAATTAAAATAATTTTCCTAGAATAAAAAGTCATTGTAGCAGTGGTATAAATTTGATATTCCCCAATGGGGGACCCAGGTTCAATTCCTGGCAACGGCAATTATTCATTTTTTGAATTCAAAAGTTTCCATATTTTTTGTTAATCTTTAATTAGAATTAAAATAATTTTCCTAGCAAAAAAATGCCGTTGTAGCACTTGTATATATTTGATATTCCCCAATGAGTGACCCAGGTTTGATTCTTGGCAGCTGCAATTTTTTATTTTTGGAATTCAAAAGTTTTCCTATTTTTTGTTAATCTTTAATTAAAATTAAAATGATTTCCCAAGCAACAAAAAGCCTTTGAAGCACTGGTATATATTTAGTATTCCCCAATGGGCGACCAGGTTCGAATCCTGGCAGCGGCAATTTTTTGTTTTTGGAATTCAAAAGTTTCCCTATTTTTTGTTAATCTTTAATTAGAATTTAAATAATTTACCTAGCAACAAAATACCGTTGTAGCACTGGTATATATTTGGTATTCCCCAATGGGCGACCCAGGCTTGATTCCTGGCAACGTCAATTTTTTGTTTTTGGAATTGAAAATTTTCCCTACTTTTCGTTAATCTTTAATTAAAATTAAAATGATTTCCCTAGAAACAAAAAGCCGTTGTAGCACTTGTATATATATTTGGTATTCCCCAATGGGCGACCCATGTTTGATTCCTGGCAGCGGCAATTTTTTATTTTTGGAATTCAAAAGTTTTCCAATTCTTTGTTAATATTTAATTAAAATTAAAATGATTTTCCTAGCAACAAAAAGCCGTTGTAGCACTGGTATATATTTGGTATTCCCCAATGGGCGACCCAGGCTCGATTCCTGGCAACGTCAATTTTTTGTTTTTGGAATTGAAAAGTTTTCCTACTTTTCGTTAATCTTTAATTAAAATTAAAATGATTTCCCTAGAAACAAAAAGCCGTTGTAGCACTTGTATATATTTTATATTCCCCGATGGGCGACCCAGGTTCGATTCCAGGCAGCGACAATTTTTCATTTTTGGAATTCAGAAGTTTTTCTATTTTTTGTTAATCTTTAATTAAAATTAAAATGATTTTCCAAGCAACAAAAAACTGTTGTAGCACTGGTATATATTTGGTATTCCCCAATGTGCGACCCAGGTTCGATTCCTGGCATCGACAATTTTTCATTTTTGGAACTCAAAAGTTTTCCTATTTTTTGTTAATCTTTAAATAAAATTAAAATGACTTTCCTAGAATAAAAAGTTGTTGTAGCACTGGTATATATTTGATATTCCCCAATGGGCGACCTAGGTTCGATTCCAGGCAGCGACAATTTTTCATTTTTGGAATTCAAAAGTTTTCCTATTTTTTGTTAATCTTTAATTAAAATTAAAATGATTTCCCAAGCAACAAAAAGCCGTTATAGCACTGGTATATATTTGATATTCCCCAATGAGTAACCCAGGTTCGATTCCTGGCAGCGACAATTTTTCAATTTTGAAATTCAAAAGTTTTCCTATTTTTTGTTAATCTTTAATTAAAATTAAAATGATTTTCCTAGAAACAAAAAGATGTTGTAGCATTGGTATATATTTGGTATTCCCCAATGGGCGACCCAGGCTCGATTCCTGGCAACGTCAATTTTTTGTTTTTGGAATTTAAAATTTTCCCTACTTTTCGTTAATCTTTAATTAAAATTAAAATGATTTCCTAGAAACAAAAAGCCGTTGTAAAGCACTGGTATATATATTTGGTATTCCCCAATGGGCGACCAGGTTTGATTCTGGCGGTGGCAATTTTTATTTTTGGAATTCAAAAGTTTTCCAATTCTTTGTTAATATTTAATTAAAATTAAAATGATTTTCCTAGCAACAAAAAGCCGTTGTAGCACTGGTATATATTTGGTATTCCCCAATGGGCGACCCAGGCTCGATTCCTGGCAACGTCAATTTTTTGTTTTGGAATTGAAAAGTTTTCCTACTTTTCGTTAATCTTTAATTAAAATTAAAATGATTTCCCTAGAAACAAAAAGCCGTTGTAGCACTTGTATATATTTTATATTCCCCGATGGGCGACCCAGGTTCGATTCCAGGCAGCGACAATTTTTCATTTTTGGAATTCAGAAGTTTTTCTATTTTTTGTTAATCTTTAATTAAAATTAAAATGATTTTCCAAGCAACAAAAAACTGTTGTAGCACTGGTATATATTTGGTATTCCCCAATGTGCGACCCAGGTTCGATTCCTGGCATCGACAATTTTTCATTTTAGGAACTCAAAAGTTTTCCTATTTTTTGTTAATCTTTAAATAAAATTAAAATGACTTTCCTAGAATAAAAAGTTGTTGTAGCACTGGTATATATTTGATATTCCCCAATGGGCGACCTAGGTTCGATTCCAGGCAGCGACAATTTTTCATTTTTGGAATTCAAAAGTTTTCCTATTTTTTGTTAATCTTTAATTAAAATTAAAATGATTTCCCAAGCAACAAAAAGCCGTTATAGCACTGATATATATTTGATATTCCCCAATGAGTAACCCAGGTTCGATTCCTGGCAGCGGCAATTTTTCAATTTTGAAATTCAAAAGTTTTCCTATATTTTGTTAATCTTTAATTAAAATTAAAATGATTTTCCTAGAAACAAAAAGATGTTGTAGCATTGGTATATATTTGGTATTCCCCAATGGGCGACCCAGGCTCGATTCCTGGCAACGTCAATTTTTTGTTTTTGGAATTTAAAATTTTCCCTACTTTTCGTTAATCTTTAATTAAAATTAAAATGATTTCCCTAGAAACAAAAAGCCGTTGTAGCACTGGTATATATTTGGTATTCCCCAATGGGCGACCCAGGTTTGATTCCTGGCAGCGGCAATTTTTTATTTTTGGAATTCAAAAGTTTTCCAATTCTTTGTTAATATTTAATTAAAATTAAAATGATTTTCCTATCAACAAAAATCCGTTGTAGCACTGGTATATATTTGGTATTCCCCAATGGGCGACCCAAACTCGATTCCTGGCAACGTCAATTTTTTGTTTTTGGAATTGAAAAGTTTTCCTACTTTTCGTTAATCTTTAATTAAAATTAAAATGATTTCCCTAGAAAAAAAAAGCCGTTGTAGCACTTGTATATATTTTATATTCCCCGATGGGCGACCCAGGTTCGATTTCAGGCAGCGACAATTTTTCATTTTTGGAATTCAGAAGTTTTCCTATTTTTTGTTAATCTTTAATTAAAATTAAAATGATTTCCCAAGCAACAAAAAACTGTTGTAGCACTGGTATATATTTGGTATTCCCCAATGGGCGACCCAGGTTCGATTCCTGGCATCGGCAATTTTTCATTTTTGGAACTCAAAAGTTTTCCTATTTTTTGTTAATCTTTAAATAAAATTAAAATGACTTTCCTAGAATAAAAAGTCGTTGTAGCACTCGGGTATATATTTGATATTCCCCAATGGGCGACCAGTTCGATTCCAGCGACAATTTTTCATTTTTGGAATTCAAAAGTTTTCCTATTTTTTGTTAATCTTTAATTAAAATTAAAATGACTTTCCTAGAATAAAAAGTCGTTGTAGCACTGGTATATATTTGATATTCCCCAATGGGCGACCCGGAGTTCGATTCAGTGGCGACAATTTTTCATTTTTGGAATTCAAAAGTTTTCCTATTTTTTGTTAATCTTTAATTAAAATTAAAATGATTTCCCAAGCAACAAAAAGCCGTTATAGCACTGGTATATATTTGATATTCCCCAATGAGTGACCCAGGTTCGATTCCTGGCAGCGGCAATTTTTTATTTTTGGAATTCAAAAGTTTTCCAATTCTTTGTTAATATTTAATTAAAATTAAAATAATTTCCCTAGCAACAAAAAGTTGTTGTAGCACTGGTATACATTTGGTATTCCCCAATGGGCGACCCATGTTCGATTCCTTGCAGCGGCAAATTTTTGTTTTTGGAATTCAAAAGTTTTCCTATTTTTGGTTAATCTTTAATTAAAATTAAAATGATTTAGCAAGCAACAAAAAGTTGTTGTAGCTTTGGTATATATTTGGTATTCCCCAATGGGTGACCAGGTTCGATTCCTTGCAGCGACAATTTTTTATTTTTGGAATTCAAAAGTTTTACTATTTTTTGTTAATATTTAATTAAAATTAAAATGATTTTCCTAGCAACAAAAAGCCGTTGTAGCACTGGTATACATTTGGTATTCCCCAATGGGTGACCCAGGTTCGATTCCTGGCAGCGGCAATTTTTAAATTTTGAAATTCAAAAGTTTTTCTATTTTTTGTTAATCTTTAATTAAAATTAAAATGATTTTCCTAGCAACAAAAAGCCGTTGTAGCATTGATATATATTTGGTATTCCCCAATGGGCGACCCAAGCTCGATTCCTGGCAACGTCAATTTTTTGTTTTTGGAATTGAAAAGTTTCCCTACTTTTCGTTAATCTTTAATTAAAATTAAAATAATTTCCCTAGAAACAAAAAGACGTTGTAGTACTTGTATATATTTTATATTCCCCGATGGGCGACCCAGGTTCGATTCCAGGCAGCGACAATTTTTAATTTTTGCAATTCAAAAGTTTTCCTATTTTTTGTTAATCTTTAATTAAAATTAAAATGATTTCCAAGCAACAAAAAACTGTTGTAGCACTCGTATATATTTGGTATTCCACAATGGGCGACCCAGGTTCTATTCCTGGCATCGGCAATTTTTCATTTTTGGAACTCAAAATTTTTCCTATTTTTTGTTAATCTTTAAATAAAATTAAAATGACTTTCCTAGAATAAAAAGTCGTTGTAGCACTGGTATGTATTTGATATTCCCCAATGGGCGACCCAGGTTCGATTCCAGGCAGCGACAATTTTTCATTTTTGGAATTCAAAAGTTTTCCTATTTTTTGTTAATCTTTAATTAAAATTAAAATGATTTTCCAAGCAACAAAAAGCCGTTATAGCACTGGTATATATTTGATATTCCCCAATGAGTAACCCAGGTTCGATTCCTGGCAGCGGCAATTTTTCAATTTTGAAATTCAAAAGTTTTCCTATTTTTTGTTAATCTTTAATTAAAATTAAAATGATTTTCCTAGAAACAAAAAGATGTTGTAGCATTGGTATATATTTGGTATTCCCCAATGGGCGACCAGTGCTCGATTCTGGCAACGTCAATTTTTTGTTTTTGGAATTTAAAATTTTCCCTACTTTTCGTTAATCTTTAATTAAAATTAAAATGATTTCCCTAGAAACAAAAAGCCGTTGTAGCACTGGTATATATTTGGTATTCCCCAATGGGCGACCCAGGTTTGATTCCTGGCAGCGGCAATTTTTTATTTTTGGAATTCAAAAGTTTTCCAATTCTTTGTTAATATTTAATTAAAATTAAAATGATTTTCCTATCAACAAAAATCCGTTGTAGCACTTTGGTATATATTTGGTATTCCCAACGGGCGACCCAAACTCGATTCCTGGCAACGTCAATTTTTGTTTTTGGAATTGAAAAGTTTTCCTACTTTTCGTTAATCTTTAATTAAAATTAAAATGATTTCCTAGAAAAAAAAAAAAAAAGGCGTTGTAGCACTTGTATATATTTTATATTCCCGATGGGCGACCCAGTTCGATTTCGTGCAATGCGACAATTTTTCATTTTTGGAATTTAAGTTTTCCTATTTTTTGTTAATCTTTAATTAAAATTAAAATGATGTCCCAAGCAAAAAATCGTTGTAGCATGGTATATATTTGGTATTCCCCAATGGGCGACCCGAGTTCGATTCCTGGCATCGGCAATTTTTCATTTTTGGAACTCAAAAGTTTTCCTATTTTTTGTTAATCTTTAAATAAAATTAAAATGACTTTCCTAGAATAAAAAGTCGTTGTAGCACTGGTATATATTTGATATTCCCCAATGGGCGACCCAGGTTCGATTCCAGGCAGCGACAATTTTTCATTTTTGGAATTCAAAAGTTTTCCTATTTTTTGTTAATCTTTAATTAAAATTAAAATGATTTCCCAAGCAACAAAAAGCCGTTATAGCACTGGTATATATTTGATATTCCCCAATGAGTGACCCAGGTTCGATTCCTGGCAGCGGCAATTTTTTATTTTTGGAATTCAAAAGTTTTCCAATTCTTTGTTAATATTTAATTAAAATTAAAATAATTTCCCTAGCAACAAAAAGTTGTTGTAGCACTGGTATACATTTGGTATTCCCCAATGGGCGACCCATGTTCGATTCCTTGCAGCGGCAAATTTTTGTTTTTGGAATTCAAAAGTTTTCCTATTTTTGGTTAATCTTTAATTAAAATTAAAATGATTTAGCAAGCAACAAAAAGTTGTTGTAGCTTTGGTATATATTTGGTATTCCCCAATGGGTGACAGGTTCGATTCCTTGCAAATGACAATTTTTATTTTTGGAATTCAAAAGTTTTACTATTTTTTGTTAATATTTAATTAAAATTAAAATGATTTTCCTAGCAACAAAAAGCCGTTGTAGCACTGGTATACATTTGGTATTCCCCAATGGGTGACCCAGGTTCGATTCCTGGCAGCGGCAATTTTTAAATTTTGAAATTCAAAAGTTTTTCTATTTTTTGTTAATCTTTAATTAAAATTAAAATGATTTTCCTAGCAACAAAAAGCCGTTGTAGCATTGATATATATTTGGTATTCCCCAATGGGGACCCAGGCTCGATTCCGGCAACGTCAATTTTTGTTTTTGGAATTGAAAAGTTTCCCTACTTTTCGTTAATCTTTAATTAAAATTAAAATAATTTCCCTAGAAACAAAAAGACGTTGTAGTACTTGTATATATTTTATATTCCCCGATGGGCGACCAGTTCGATTCGAGCAATGCGACAATTTTTAATTTTTGCAATTCAAAAGTTTTCCTATTTTTTGTTAATCTTTAATTAAAATTAAAATGATTTCCAAGCAACAAAAAATCTGTGTAGATCTGGTATATATTTGGTATTCCCAATGGGCGACCCGGAGTTCGATTCCTGGCATCGGCAATTTTTCATTTTGGAATTGAGAAGTTTTCCTATTTTTTGTTAATCTTTAATTAAAATTAAAATGATGTCCCAAGCAACAAAAAACTGTTGTAGCACTGGTATATATTTGGTATTCCCCAATGGGCGACCCAGGTTCGATTCCTGGCATCGGCAATTTTTCATTTTTGGATCTCAAAATTTTTCCTATTTTTTGTTAATCTTTAAATAAAATTAAAATGACTTTCCTAGAATAAAAAGTCGTTGTAGCACTGGTATATATTTGATATTCCCCAATGGGCGACCCATGTTCGATTCCAGGCAGCGACAATTTTTCATTTTTGGAATTAAAAAGTTTTCCTATTTTTTTGTTAATCTTTAATTAAAATTAAAATTATTTCCCAAGCAACAAAAAGCCGTTATAGCACTGGTATATATTTGATATTCCCCAATGAGTGACCCAGGTTCGATTCCTGGCAGCGGCAATTTTTCAATTTTGAAATTCAAAAGTTTTCCTATTTTTCGTTAATCTTTAATTAAAATTAAAATGATTTTCCTAGTAACAAAAAGATGTTGTAGCATTGGTATATATTTGGTATTCCCCAATAGGCGACCCACGCTCGATTCCTGGCAACGTCAATTTTTTGTTTTTGGAATTGAAAATTTTCCCTACTTTTCGTTAATCTTTAATTAAAATTAAAATAATTTCCCTAGAAACAAAAAGCCGTTGTAGCACTGGTATATATTTAGTATTCCCCAATGGGCGACCCAGGTTTGATTCCTGGCAGCGGCAATTTTTTATTTTTGGAATTCAAAAGTTTTCCAATTCTTTGTTAATATTTAATTAAAATTAAAATGATTTCGCTAGCAACAAAAAGTCGTTGTAGCACTGGTATACATTTGGTATTCCCCAATGGGCGACCCAGGTTTGATTCCTGGCAGCGGCAATTTTTTGTTTTTGGAATTCAAAATTTTTCCTATTTTTTGTTAATCTTTAATTAAAATTAAAATGATTTCTCAAGCAACAAAAAACTTTTGTAGCACTGGTATATATTTGGTATTCCCCAATGGGTGACCCAGGTTCGATTCCTGGCAGCGGCAATTTTTTATTTTTGGAATTCAAAAGTTTTCTTATTTTTTGTTAATATTTAATTAAAATTAAAATGATTTTCCTAGCAACAAAAAGCCGTTGTGGCACTGGTATACATTTGGTATTCCCCAATGGGTGACCCAGGTTCGATTCTTGGCAGTGGCAATTTTTAAATTTTGAAATTCAAAAGTTTTCCTATTTTTTGTTAATCTTAAATTAAAATTAAAATGATTTTCCTAGCAACAAAAAGTCGTTGTAGCACTGGTATATATTTGGTATTCCCCAATGGGCGACCCAGGCTCGATTCCTGGCAACGTCAATTTTTTGTTTTTGGAATTGAAAAGTTTCCCTACTTGTTGGACCTCTAGCGCTACTCGGATTGACGACTGTCCCCACAAACCAACATGAGTCTTTTCTAGCGCGCTTTGTCCTCACTCACGCCGCACTCGGAAAACTTCCCTGGGGTCACCCATCCCATGTCTACTCCGTGCCAAGCACGCTTAACCTCGAGTTTCATGTAATGGGCACCGAAAAGAAGATGCATCGTTGGTATAGGTAGTCCAAATCATATCCTTTAAGCTATCCTTTAACTATGCAATCCAGCGCTCACGAGTTTGAATCGCGGGCGCGCCGCGCCTCTTTTTAAAGCCCATTGCGCAGAGGATCTTTGGACCAAATCCCAACAATCCTCCCAAAGACTGCCATCTTCTCGCCTCGGTCTTGGCAACCTCCATTGTCCGCCAAACTTCCTCGGTTCTAACGCCAACTTCTTGATTCAAGCGTCGCGTCACGCGACCCTCTCGATTCCGGCCACCCAAAGAACCTACACCTTGATTTCGATCTGTTTACCTCGTTTGCCACTGACACAACTTACCCTTCGATTCCGGTCCACCCAAAGAACCTACACCTTGATTCGATCTATTTTACGAGTTCCGCCACCTGGCAACCTACCCTTCGATTGGTCAACCCAAAGAACCTACACCTTTGATTCGATGCTTTTCGGCCACACGGCAACCTACCTTCGATTCTGGTCACCTTAAACCTACACCTTCGATTCCAGTCTATTTTACCTCGATTTCGGCCATCCGCAACCTCGCTTGATCCTGGTCCGTTTACCTCCATTGCGCCAAAGATCTCGGTTCCACCGCTCTGGCAACCTCACTGCTGCGTGCTTCCAAGGGAATTCAAACTCGTGACCGCTCGATACCAGTTGTTGGACCTCTAGCGCTACTCGGATTGACGATCGTCCCCACAAACCAACATGAGTCTTTTCTAGCGCTTTGTCTCACTCACGCGCACTCGGAAAACTTCCCAGGGGTCACCCATCCCATGTCTACTCCAGGCCAAGCACGCTTAACCTCACAGGTTTTCTATGTAATGGGCACGAGAAAAAGAAGATGCATCCGTTGGTATAGGTAGTCCAAATCATATCCTTTAAGCTATCCTTTAACTATGCAATCCAGTGACCACGAGTTTGAATCGCGGGCGCGCCACGCGCCTCTCTTTTAAAGCCCATTGCAGGCGGGATCTTTGGACCAAATCCCAACACTACTTTTCGTTAATATTTAATTAAAATTAAAATGATTTCCCTAGCAACAAAAAGCCGTTGTAGCACTGGTATACATTTGGTATTCCCCAATTGGTGACCCAGGTTCGATTCTGTCGGCGGCAATTTTTAAATTTTGAAATTCAAAAGTTTTCCTATTTTTTGTTAATCTTTAATTAAAATTAAAATGATTTTCCTAGCAACAAAAAGCCGTTTGTAGCACTCTGGTATATATTTGGTATTCCCCAATGGGCGACCCAGGCTCGATTCCTGGCAACGTCAATTTTTTGTTTTTGGAATTGAAAAAGTTTCCCTACTTTTTGTTAATCTTTAATTAAAATTAAAATGATTTCCCTAGAAACAAAAAGCCGTTGTAGCACTTGTATATATTTTATATTCCCCGATGGGCGACCAGTGTTCGATTCGTGCAAATGACAATTTTTCATTTTTGGAATTCAAAAGTTTTCCTATTTTTTGTTAATCTTTAATTAAAATTAAAATGATTTCCCAAGCAACAAAAAACTGTTGTAGCTCTGGTATATATTTGGTATTCCCTAATGGGTGACCCAGGTTCGATTCCTGGTAGCGGCAATTTTTTGTTTTTGGAATTCAAAAGTTTTCCTATTTTTTTTGTCACGCCCCAAACGCGACGCGACGACGATCAATCACTGAAACAGAAATAATTCAACAGTCTAAACCAATGATACAAAACTCCAAGTGAAATAGAGTTTAATGCAAAGGAATAAAATACACACAAGTACGAATTACATCTAAAGGTCCAATAATATCCGATTACAATCCATCAAAATATCCGAATTTAAATTTACAGTCCAAACTAATTAAAAATAAATACCTTAACTTTTGAAAATCTCATTTTTCTCCCATTTTGAAATAATTGTCTTTAAGGCTTTTAGGGGTCCGATTGTTATAAAATTTGAACCTTGGGTCCAAACTATCATTATGTTATAGTTAAACTAGTATTTCCAGGTGCATGGACTGCATAAGTCCTGGAAATTTCATTTTGGTCCTCTATTTTAATCTTTTACAATTTGGTCCCTCAAGTATTATAAAATTACTTTCCAAGCTCTAAACACTTGGATTTTTGGAATACACTTAAAATATGTTATTTCCAGTACCTTAAGAGTTAAAATTTCAAATTTTAAAATTAGGGTCTGGTACAGTTTCAAAAATTACAAAATAGCCCTTAAACTTCTAAAATTTTACAATCTATTTCTTGGGCTTTTAAGGGTTGATTTTATTTATCTAAAAACTCTTAAAACTTTATTAAAATGTCAAAACATAATTTTTGAACCTGAGTTCAGTCCCAAAAATCGAAAATTACAGAGGGGTCCCTTAAGTTTTATTTTCTTGCAATTAAGTCCACCAACTTTCCATTTTTGCATTTTAAGTCCAAAAGTTGAAATTTAATCAATTATGCTCGACTTGTTCAGGTTATAAATCATTCAAAACATATATTTCAAGAGTCATACACATATATATCCTTCTCATACAAAATTTCATCAAGTATAACAATAAAGTGTGCATGTATGCCCTATTTTTCGATAAATCGCATTTTTTAGCAACACTTGAGAATTTTTCCAACTTGATACAAGAAAATAGCATGCAATACATAATATATATCTCAAGTGCTCAAAATCAAAATACTACATACATTTTTAAGTAAAACACCTAGAAGTTGAAAGGATTTTTCCACCCACCTTAAAGATGAACTTGTTGGTGAAAAATGAATGAATCACTCTTTGAGGAAGAAGTGACTTAGGTCAGCCCCTAGGTCAAGGAATACCAAAAAAAAATGTAGGAGTTAGAAAATGAGGTTAGAAATCAAGGAAAAGAAGAAAGGGGTGAAGAAAATTGGTAAAACTACACTTACCTTGTGTAGTAGAGGAAATGAGACTAGTAGAGGTCTCAAAATGGGTCTCTTTCTTCACTCTTAAACCAACACTTAAGGTCGGGCCCTAAAACTCCAAAAATGAAAATAGAGTATCGAAATTTTGGAAAATAGAAGAGAAGAAGAAAATGTACCAAAAATTCCATTTCTTACCTTATAGTCCAATTTTTTTCACAATTTCTTGAGGTCTAGTCAAGATGGTTCCAAGTCTCTATTAAATTGTAGGCTTGCAAGATATAAAATAAAATAGAAATGAATTTATCAATTTATTTGTCCAATAATTAACTAGTTGGGAGATACAAAATGATAAAAATAGTGGTAGAAGAAAAATTGAATTAATTTCTCCATTTAAAGTGGTAATTTAGAAAATTAGGGGGAAAAGAAAAAAAAAATTGGTTTTTTTTTTTTTATAAAATTGAGGGGAAAAAAATAAAATGTATAGATATCCATAATTAAATATTTAGAAATTTAAAATAAAGATGTGAAATAACAAATGTGTATCCCAAAAATAAATTGGAAATTGGTTGGGATGAATTATAGAATAAGAAGAAATATTTGAATAAGGATTGGATTATACTCCTAAATTATCGGGATCTAATATTTCTAAAGTTGTACTTAACCGACCAAGTATTAGTACTAGAGGAGAATATAGAATCATTACGCTCGAAAATAAGGAAGACGTAATTGGCATTGGAAGAAATAAATAAAAGTCGTGTCGCATTTCATTAATAATGGGTTTGTGATACCTAGCCGAATAAATAATCACTACATAACACCGTATCTCACGTTGTTAAAATTCGGGGCCTCACATTCACCCCTCCTTAAAAGAATTTGGTCCCCAAATTCTCTTCAGAACAACCCTGGATATTGATTCCTCATGTCTTCTTCCATCTCCCACATTGCGTCTTCGTCTCGGTTGTGGTTTCGCCATACCACTTTAACCATCGGAATCTCTCTATTACGCAACTGACGTATCTGCTGGTCAATGATTCGGATTGGTTTCTCGATGTAGTATAAATTTTCCATCATAGGAGGAGTATCTTGGGTGATGATATGCTCAGGATCCGGTTGATACTTCATTAACCTCGATACGTGGAATACATCGTGCATTCCCGCATATTGTGCTGGTAACTTGAGTCGGTAGGCTAACTTCCCGATCCTCTACAAAATCTTGTAATGTCCAACATATCTCGGACTCAACTTGCCTCCTTTCTTCGGATTGATCAATCCTTTCCGTGGAGAGAGTCTGAGAAATACTTCATCTCCGGCTTCAAATTCCAAGTCCTTTCTCCTCTTGTTTGCGTAACTCTTTTGGCGGCTCTAAGTTGTGCGGATCCATTCCTTGATCAGCTTGACCTTCTCTATGGCCTCCTGAACTAAGTCGACCTTCGGAATCGAGGGCGACTTTCGTTTCTCTTTTGGAGTCCATTGGTCATCAATATCCTAGTGTAGTGGAGATCTACACTTTCGCCCGTACAAGGCTTCGTAGGGTGCCATCCCAATTGTGGCCTGATAGTTGTTATTATAGGCGACCTCGGCCAATGGTACGCATTTAATCCCAACTTCCTTGAAATCCAACGTGCAGGCTCGCAGCATATCTTCCAGGGTTTGAATCGTTCACTCAGACTGACCATCAGTTTGTGGATGTGCTGTTGTGCTAAAACTTAGCGAGGTACCCAATTCTTCGTGCAAGCACTTCCAGAATCTGGAGACAAACCTCGGGTCTCTGTCTGACACAATGTCGACTGGCACTCCATGCAGTCGAATGATCTCTCAGATATAAATCTGCGTGAGTTTCTGCAAGCTATCGGTTTTCTTCATGGGTAAGAAGTGTGCAGATTTCGTGAGTCGGTCTACGACTACCCATATAACATCATGGTCTCCTCTGGTCCTTGGTAGATCCATCACGAAGTCCATCGTTATGTGTTCCCATTTCCACTCGGGAATTCTCAATGGTTGTAATAAACCAGATGGTTGTTGGTGTTCTGCTTTTACTCGTTGACAAGTCCAACATCTCGCAACGAACTCCGCTACCTGGTTCTTCATGTTTACCCACCAATAATTCCGTTTCAAGTCCTTATACATCTCGTTTCCTCCAGGATGTATAGTGTATTTCGAACAGTGTGCCTCTGTGAGGATTCTATTCCTAATCTGCTCGTCACTCGGTACACAAACTTGATTTTTGTGGAATCTAATAATTCCATCTTCATGTACCGAGAATTCTGAACTCTCTTCCTTAAGTATCTTCTCTTTAAGTTTTTGAAGATGCACATCCGCTCCCTGTGCTTCTTTGAATCTCGTTCAGCAGATCGGGTTTAACCGAAATGTTAGCACATGAAATATGAGTATTGGTTCTCGTCGGATTCCAAGTGCTCAGCTATTCTAATGATTTCCACTCTCGAATCATTAGTTTGACTAAACTAGCCTTTCTGCTCAAGGTGTCAGCTACTACGTTAGCTTTCCCGGGATGGTATTGAATATCAAAGTGATAGTCCTCAATTAACTCCATCCATCTCCGTTGCCTCAGATTGAGGTCTTTCTGAGAGAATAGATACTTCAAGTTCTTGTGATCTGTGAAAATCGTGAAGGTTGCTTTGTAGAGATAGTGCGTCCATTTCTTTAACGCGAATACTGTCGCTGCCAATTCCAAGTCATACGTTGGGTAATTGGCCTCATACGGCTTAAGCTTTCGTGATGCATAAGCGATGACCTTTCTTCCTCTGCATGAGCACCGCTCCTAGTCCTTCCCTTGATGCATCATCTTTGAGACACTTAAGTTTTTTTCCCTTTGGAAGGGCTAAGATCGAGTCAGTAGTGAGTCATTTCTTCAGCTCTTGGAAACTAGCCTCACACTTGTCATTCCACACAAACTTGACTTGCTTCTGGGTTAGTCGAGTGAGTGGTCCGGCTATCTTTGAGAAATCCTGGATAAATCTTCGATAATATCCAGCTAGTCTAAGAAACTTCTCGCATTCTCCATTCTGACTCGGGTTGTTTCCACTCAACCACTGTCTGTACCTTCAAGGGTCTACGGCGATCCCGGTCTTAGGATACTATGTGTCCCAAGAATGCGACTTCACTAAGCCAAAATTCACACTTGCTGAATTTGGAAATCAAGGAAAAGAAGAAAGGGGTGAAGAAAATTGGTAAAACTACATTTACCTTGTGTAGTAGAGGAAATGAGACTATTAGAGGTCTCAAAATGGGTCTCTTTCTTCACTCTTAAACCAACTCTTAAGGTCGGCCCCTAAAACTCCAAAAATGAAAATAGAGTATCGAAATTTTGGAAAATAGAAGAGAAGAACAAAATGTACTAAAAATTCCATTTCTTACCTTATAGTCCAATTTCTTTCACAATTTCTTGAGGTCTAGTCAAGATGGTTCCAAGTCTCTATTATCTTCAAGTTGTCTTCTAAGTGTACCTCAAACCAAAAATCAAACTTAGGTTAAGAAGTGAAGATGATGAGCTAGAAATATCAAAATGGATTGAAGAAGAAAATTCCTTACCTTGTAGTAGTGATAGTTTCGAAAATAAAGAAGTAAGAAGAGTTTTTTTTTAAGTGTTTGAAGATATGAAGAAAGTATTCTTGAAGATATGAAGAAAGTGTGTTTGAAGATATGAAGAAATGTTTGAAGATATGAAGAATGTGTGTTTTGAAGATATGAAGATTGTTTGAAGATTTGAAGAATGTGTGTTTTGAAGATATGAAGATTGTTTGAAGATATGAAGAATGTGTGTTTTGAAGATATGAAGATTGTTTGAAGATTTGAAGAAGAAGATGAACTTATGCTTAGAGAAAATGTTGGAGGATTTTTGGAGAGAAGTTGGAGAGAAGATTTGTGTTTTGTTTTGGTTAAATGATGAGTTAGGATAATAATTGGGGAAGTTAGGACATAAATTAATAGCTAGATTACTTTCTTAGAGACAATTGGCCAAAAGCTAGGTTTTAGGGGAATCATTTTGTTTTGTTTGACCAAGATGTAGTGGGATTTGTAGAGAAACTTTTAAATTGTAGGCTTGCAAGATATAAAATAAAATAGAAATGAATTTATCAATTTGTTTGTCCAATAATTAACTAGTGGGAGATACAAAATGATAAAAATAGTGGTAGAAGAAAAATTGAGTTAATTTCCCCATTTAAAGTGGTAATTTCGAAAATTAGGGGAAAAAGAAAAACAATTTGGTTTCTTTTCTTTATAAAATTGAGGGAAAAAATAAAATGTAAAGCCCCGATTTTTCCGAGCTATTAATTGATCCTTATTGTCGTTTATACTTTTGATCGACTATTTTACCGCGTCATGTGACGGGTAATTACTAATAATATATACATTTTGTATTTTATTTCATTTTATTTAATTACTTGTGATCATGATCTTTATTAATTCTATTCCTCATTTATGAACACTTGATTGATCATTATTACTATTTTTGTATTTATTAGTCACCTTAGAATTTTAAGAGACTATTTATTTTAGAGACTTTTACCTTATAGAATTAAGACTTTGATTTAGATTAAGTGATCATGAGACTTATAAGTGATCAAGGAAATCACTAATTATTTTGGAGATTGATATATTTCATCTATTATCATCAAATTTGGGACAAAAAAAAATATATGGAATTACCAAATTGCCCTTAGTGTGGACGGCCAACATGGATATTTTTGGAGTAAAAATATCATCCAACTCTTGTACACCTACACCATATATTAGTCATCTTGTGTATAATTATACCATTAATTCAAATATTATACACATCATCTCTTATATTATTTCTTTAATAATATTTTTGCCAACATGTTGGAAGTCTTCCAACATTCCATTCAAACCAAGTCTTGCCCATACCTTTGACCTTCAAATTGTCTCCCATGCATGAGGCAAAATGCAAGACACAAATTTGAACAAAAATTCCTCTCTCCCTCTCTCACTTGGACGGCCAAATGGCCATTTTTGTGTCAAATTCATCTCATTTTTCATCTAACACATTTACTCTCAAGCAAAAATCCTCCTCCTTCTCTCTAAAAACTCCCAACTTCTCTCTATTCTTCCTCTCACTTTCTTCTTCTATACTTAGGAAAAATTTTCAACATTTTCCTCCTTATACTCCATAAAAATCGAACCATCACTATACCAAGGTAAGAAATTTTATCTTCAATCCATTTTTGATATCACATTGTTCATCTCTTCCACCTTCTTAACTTAAGTTTGAATTTGGTTTGGAGGTACATTAAGAAGACCTTGAAGATTAGAGCTTGACAACATTTTTGAAGAAGGACCTCAAACTTGAAGAACAACTAGTAGAGCAATTTGGACTACAAGGTAAGAATTGAGTACTAGACCCCTTCTTTCCTACTCTTTCTATTTTTTTCAAATTTTAACACCCCTTTTTCATTTTTGAGAAATAGGGGCTGACCTTAGGTGATTTTGGAGTTGAGCCAGAATTTCCAATTTTTAAGCTTCAACTAGTCTCCAAACATCTACTACACAAGGTAAAGTGTAGTCCTTCTCATTTCCTTATTTCCTTCTTTTTCTCCTTAATTTTTCTCTCATTTTTCTAACTCCAAATTTTGATATTTTTTTGAATTAGGGGCTGATCTAAGAAGCCTCATCCAAAAACTGTGAAATTATCCTTTTATTTCACAATTTCTAATTTTAAGGTGGGGTGGAAAAATATTTTTCCAACTATTAGGTGTTTTATTAAAATGCATGTAGAAAATTTGATCATGAGCCTTGAGATATATATAATCTATGTATTGCATGTCAAGTTTATGTATCAAGTCATGAAAATTCTCAAGAGTTGCTCAAAATTGCTATTTATTGAATTTTAGGTGCATGCATGTGCAATTAAATGTTTTAATTGATGAGTTCTTGTATGTATTGGACATGCATGTGTATGATCTTTAAAATCTATGTTTTGGATGCCTTATAACCTGGAAAAGTCGAGCATAATTGATTAAATTTCAATTTTGGACTTAAAAATGTAAAAATGGAAAGTTGGTGGACTAAATTGCAAGAAAATAAAAGTTAAAGGACCTCTCTGCAAATTTCGAAATTTGGGACTGTACTCAGGTTCAAAAATGACTTTTGGACATTTTAATAATGTTTTAAGAGTTTTAAGATAAATAAAATCAACCTTTAAAAGCCCAAGGACTAGATTGTAAAATTTTGAAAGTTTAAGGGCTACTTTGCAATTTTTAAAACTGTACCAGACTTTAACATTAAAATTTGAAATTTTTACTCTTAAGGTACTGGGAATTACATATTTTAAAAGTATCCCAAAAATCCAAGTGGTTAGGGCTTGGAAAACAATTTTACTAAAATTGAGGGACTAATGTGTAAAATACTAAACTTGAGGACCCAAATGAAATTTCCAGGACTTATGCAGCCCATGCACCTGGAAATACTAACTTAACTATAACTTAATTATATTTTGGACCCAAGGTTCAAATTTCATGACAATTGGACCCCTAAAAGCCTTAAAGGCAATTATTTCAAAATGGGACAAAAATGATATTTTCAAAAGTTAAAGGACCTACACATATTTATTTTAAAAACTGCTTTTGTCCCAATATCCCAATCATCTTAATGACATTTTCCAACTGGAATCACATTAAAAGCCCTTCCGGTTTGTGAGTTCCGATTATTTTAAACTTAAGGTCCGTATTGGCAATTTTTACAAATTTGGGGCCAATGTGAGAATTTTACAAAATCTCGACCTCAAAATTTTACAAACCTGAATCTCTGGACAATTTGGAGAATTTAGGAACTGACCTCTTAATTTTTCAAGGTCGGAATATTTATTTATTCAATTTTTAACCCCAAAAGTGTTGGTTTTTACAAAACGGGGCTAAATTACAATTTTTCTTTTATAAAGGACCTAATTAAAATTATTTTATCTTTTACTAAAATAGCCCTGGACCCTCTGACTTGGAGATTTAATTAAAGTATTTTACTTTCCCAGAAAACCCTTGACTTATCGGATCAATTTGGCCGATTAATACCCGATCGCGGAGCGACTTCCTCGCCTTGCGATTTTGAATCTCTAACGGAACTTATGTTACACCTAATCTTTCAAGATATCGAAGGTTGCTTATCCTTCCGATAATCATCTTCATCCAAAAACTCCACCAACGCCAAAATTGCTACTCGCGAATTTTCAAAATTTTCCTGAACTGCTTCCCTGAATCAATAATACTCGACTGCCTGGTTGACTGTCTGTACTTGTAATTACTTTCCGCCTAAGTCAACTTGGTGTGTCGAGCTCATTTAGGAATGGATTCGTCGGGGGATGGAAGGCAGCTCGGCCGCTATTCCACTCTTAAGGCCCCATCGTCCTAATCCCGCAATTGAGGGATGGAGTTTGTCCAAGGGAAGCGGGTCGTAGTACTTGAGGTATAATCATGATTATGACAGATCCGAGCCTTGCAAGCTCCACTATGGATTTTGTCTTTGCCTATGGAGCGATAAGGTGCCGGTCTTGGACCATCCTGCCTGGGGAGTTACAAGGAAGAACGAAGGAATCGCTGTCTGATCCACACGATTCTGGAGTTATCGGACCCGTTTGGTTGGCGCTACAAATCCGTACGCAACCGCTACTTGTTTTGCATTGGTTGGCGTTACATTTCCGTACGCAACCATTAATTGCCTTGCATGGGATTGGCGTTACACTTCCGTACGCAATCCTACCTGTTTTGACTGAATCACATAGTGCCTCTGTGACCATGAACTGTTTTCTCAAATCGTATAACGTATATTACTTAAATATTTTTATCACACGCTTATGAATCGTGTGTGAATTCATACATCATACTCACGCGTTTTCATATAATTGTTTTTCGCATTAATTGTATATCGCGCCACATTTGCACACGATCACCCCATCCACTGAGATTTATGTCTCATCCCCACCTATTTTCTAACCTTAGATGAGGACTTCGTTGATGATGCGGAACCGGCCCTGGACTGAGATCTTGTATTCCGCTTGTTGGGATTACTGCTACCTTCTGTTGTCGATTGGACTCTTATCTTGTGTTGTTGTTGGACTTTTGTATTTCTTTCCATTCCAGTTTGTAACTGAAGGGCGTAGGACCCTTCGACTTTAAGTTGTTATTTGGTTGATTTTCGGGTTGTAATATGGAGTTTGGATCGTAGACTGTAAGTTGTATTTGTACTTGTTATTTTATTTCCGCTGCTAATTAGACTCTGTTTCATTGGGTTCTCGTTGATTTTGTCTGGACTATTTGGTTTTGTATTTAAGTTGTGGATCGTTCGTCGCGTCCCGTTTGGGGCGTGACAGTAAGAGTGGTATCAGAGCTCAGCTAGTAAGATGGAAACTTACACCGAGCCCAGATAGGACCCTCGTCCGTGTTTTGGGTAATCGCGACTTGACCAACTAAGTGTGAAATCGATTTCAAATTGGCATAGAACCGTCTTATTGATGTTCGAACTAAGTTAGAACGCATATTTTGAGATTTCATAGTCATACTTGTCTTGACTTAGTTGATTCTTGACTGACTTTCTTTATTCATTCTATCCTTATTCTCTTCTTCCCTTTCCTCTACCTTTGACTGATCCGCCTTAGTTTTGTTTGATCAGGATGGAGCCGATGCCGCCTACATGGTGGGATGTATTCCATGCCCGTGCTGAGCGGGAATATTATCGGGCACTAATGATTCACTGGCACCGGGAGAGTGATCGCGCGACCCACGAGCTAGCCGGGAGCGCCAACGTAATAGGGACTCGACTCGGCGCTTGGCGATGAGCCAAGATGAGAAGAGCGAGCCGACCTTTGTCATCAGGACCGCGATAACACCATAAGAGCGGCGGGAGGACCAAATCTGAGTATCCGGAGCGCCTGGATAACATGCGAGAGAAGATGAAAAGGGCAAGTGACGGCCGCGAGAAATGGGAGATTGACGCCCGCCTATCCCGCGACACCGCCGAGCGCTTGAGGAGACCTCATCAAGCGGATAGCGATCATAGAGGACCTTACATGTGCCCTAGCTCGAGAGACGCCGCACTAGAGGTCGCTTTAGCACTAATGCTCGCCCATTGCCACCGCCCGAGGCGAGCCCGCACCGACACCTAGGAGGATCCGAAGAGGATCCCGAGGAGGATCGATCGACATTGGAGAGCCGGAGGCACTCGATCTTTGCTCCACTCGATGAGGCTCAGGGATTCGAGCAGTGGTTGGACTTCGTGGATTGGCCCGAGGTTGAGGCGCCACCTCAGTCCGACCCAGCCCCGATTATGGACATAGCTGTGAGCGATGATGATGACGATCTCACTGATTAGCTAGCAGATTTTCAGTTGTACTTTTGTTGTTGTAGCCGTGTATTCCAGTGTTGTACCTTACTTTCTATTGTACTAGATTCGGATGTATTTTGGTTCCGATGTATCTGACTTAGTAATTCCGCTGTTGTACTTTGGGTGTATTCAAGTTTTACATTAATGGATATGCCTTTTGCTATTTATTCTGTGTCTTGTGTTTGATGTTACTTTCCCTGCGATATCATTTGCTTTACGCGAATAATTATTGTATTCATTTACTCGTGAATGACAACTAATGCTTCAAGATACAGAATGGCAGAACATCGAGGACGTGGGAGACCTCGTCGCGTTCCACGAGAAGACGATGATATACCCAGGGATCGGGTACCCTCTCCTGAATTACCACCGCCTCCTCCACCTGCTGCAGGAGACAATCTGACTGCACAAGCCTTACAACAAATACTGGTTTTTATGAGGCAACAGGCAGAGCCTCAACCCCGTGCTCCCGAACCCGCCAGAGAGGCAAACGATCGCACGTTGGAGCGATTCCTGCGGTTCGACCCACCAACCTTCTTGGGAGAGTCGGACGATGTGAAAGCAGAAGAATGGATAGAGAAGCTGGAGAATATCTTCAATACTCTTCAATACTCCGACGAGCGCAGAGTCACACTTCATTGTATTTCGCCTGGAATCGGCCGCTAGAGATCGGTGGAGGGCGGTTGAAAGGAGATGGGAACAGGACCGGGTAGTCAAAACATGGGGAAATTTCTTGGTTGAGTTCAATGAACAGTATATTCCACAGGTTGTGAAAGAATCACGCCGAGATGAATTTCACAGATTGAGGCAAGAGAATCTGACTATAGCTCAGTACGAGTCCGAATTTCACCGATTGTCCAAGTATGCTCTGGGGACAATCATTACTGAAGAGGATAAGCTTTACAAGTTCACTCGAGGATTGAAAGCGGAACTTAAAACAAACTTGTTGTGATTGAGCCCGACAACCTACTCAGCCGCGGTAAAGGCAACTCTCCGCATTGAGTCGGGACTGAACCATATTGGACAAATTCAGCAGAATAGGCCATCGAACAGTCTTAAGAGGACAGCTGTGGGACAACCATCTAAACCGCCTGCTAAGTTTTAGAAGGGACCAGTTAACAAAACAGATAAAGGAAAGAGACCAGTACAAGGAAAGCTGGGTCAAGTGTGTGCACATTGCCAGAAACCGGGACATACTGCCAACACTGTTGGCGTAAACAAGGAAGGTGTTTTGCTTGTGGTAGTAATCAGACCACCGCAAGATTGCCCCAGTACAATGACCGAACCAAAAGACGCAACCACGTAAAACCGGAAATGGCCAGGGAAATCGGGCGAGGATGCCCACTCGAGCTTTTGCACTAGCCGGACGGGGAGGCTCCGGGAGGCAACGGATGTGGTGGAAGGTGCGTTTCTAGTATCTAACCACTACGCTAAAATATTGTTCGACCCTGGATCAACGCATTCATTTGTTGCACCGCATTTTGTACACAAACTGCATGCATGCATGGAACATATGCCTATATGTTTAGAAGTGTCAACTCCTATGGGTGCAAGTCGGATAACAAATATTATCTATAATGCATGCGAAGTTAAGATTCCGAGATAAACTTTTCCCCGATTTGATCTTATTACCTATATCCGAATACGACGTGATATTGGGGATGAACTGGTTATCTGCACATTATGCACAAATGGACTGCCATAACAAGTCTATTAAGCTATGTGAACCCGGAAAACCCGAAGTGGAAATTTCGGGAAGGGCACGAGTTAAGATTGCCCCAATCATTTCAACAATGAAAGCGAGGAAGGCGATCACTAGAGGGGCTCAAGGGTACTTGGTGTTTGTAATTAACAAACCCAAGGTTGAGACACAAATCAACCAAGTACCTGTAGTGTCAGAATATACGGATGTATTTCCACAAGAACTCACCATTGTCCCTCCGGATAGGGAAGTCGAGTTCACCATCGAGGTGTTACCAAGGACTGCCCCGATTGCCAGAACACCGTATAGAATGGCTCCTCTTGAGTTACAGGAGTTGAAAACGCAATTACAAAAACTAATGGAGGTGGGATTTATCCGACCGAGCACGCGTCTCGTGGGGAGCACTGTCTTTGTTCGTCAAAAAGAAGGATGGTACATTAAGACTATGTATAGATTATCGTGGTCTTAATAAGCGTGACCATCAAGAACAAATATCCCTCCCGAGGATAGAGCGAACTATTTGATCAACTTCAAGGAGCGACGGTGTACTTTCAGAAGTTTGACTTACTGCAAAGGATATTACCAATCAAGATCCGCGAGGAAGACATTTCCAAAATTGCATTTCAAACCCGATATGGACACTACGAGTTTGTAGTGATGCCTTTCGGTCCGCGAATGCACCAACAAAGATTTATGGACCGATGCATCGAGTCTTCCAACCTTATTTGGATCAATTCGTAGTGATATTCATTGATGACATACTCGTATACTCTAAGTCTAGAGAAGAGCACGAACGTCATTTGAAAATCATTTTAGAGACACTACAAGAACATGAGTTGTATGCCAATTCGGGAAGTGCGAATTTTGGCTTAGTGAAGTCGCGTTCTTGGGACACATAGTATCCGGCACTAGGATTGCGGTGGATCCTTCAAGGTGCAGACAGGTGGTTGAATGGAAACAACCCGAGTGCAGAACGGAAATCAGGAGTTTTCTAGGACTATTTGGATATTATCGAAGATTTATCCAGGATTTTTCCAAGATAGCCGGACCACTCACTCGACTAACCCAGAAGCAAGTCAAGTTTGAGTGGAATGACAAGTGCGAGGCGAGTTTCCAAGAGCTGAAGAAACGACTTACTACAGCTCCCGTCTTAGCCCTTCCAAAGGGAACAAAAAACTTTGTCGTCTACAGTGATGCATCAAAAGAACGACTAGGAGCAGTGCTCATGCAAGAAGGAAAAGTTATCGCTTATGCATCACGAAAGCTCAAGCCGTATGAAGCCAATTATCCAATGCATGACTTAGAATTGGCAGCAATAGTGTTCGCATTGAAGAAATGGAGACACTATCTCTACGGAGCAACATTCACGGTTTTCACGGACCATAAGAGCTTGAAGTACCTATTCTCTCAGAAAGACCTCAATCTGAGGCAACGGAGATGGATGGAGTTGATTGAGGACTATCACTTTGATATTCAATACCATCCCGGAAAAGCTAACGTCGTAGCGGACGCTCTAAGCGTAAAGGCGAGCTTAGCGGACTTATGATTCGTGAGTGGGAATCATTAGAAGAGTGAGCAATTGGAATCGACGAGAACCAATACTCGATTTCATGTGCTAACATTTCGATTACACCAATCTGAATGAGATCAAAGAAGCACAAGAGAAAGATACACATCTTCAAAAATGAAGGAGAAGATACTTAAAGGAGAAAGATCGAATTCTCGATACGAAGATGGAGTTATCGATTCGAAATCGAGTGTGTGTACCGAATGACGAGCGATTAGGAATAAAATCCTAACAGAGGCACACCGTTCAAAATACACTATACATCCTGGAGGAAACAAGATGTATAAGGATTTGAAAAGGAGTTATTGGTGGGTAAACATGAAAACCAGGTAGCAGAGTTCGTTGCGAGATGTTTAACTTGTCAACGAGTAAAAGCGAACACCAACGACCATCCGGTTTACTACAACCGTTGAGAATTCCTGAGTGGAAATGGGAACACATAACGATGGACTTCGTGATGGATCTACCAAGGACCGGAGGAGGCATGATGCTATTTGGGTAGTTGTAGACCGACTCACGAAATCGCACACTTTTTACCCATCAAGAAAAGCGATAGCTTGCGTAAACTTGCATGATTTATATCCAGAAATCATTCGACCGCATGGAGTACCGGTCGATATAGTATCCGACAGAGACCCGAGGTTTGTCTCGATTTTGGAAGTGCTTGCACGAGGAATTGGGTACCTCACTAAGTTTCAAAGACAAAGAAGACATCCACAAACCGATGGACGATCGAGCGAACAATTCAAACCCTTGAAGATATCTTTGCAAGCCTGCACCTTGGATTTTCAAAGGAGTTGGGATTCGCACTTACCATTAGCCGAGTTCGCCTACAATAACAGTTATCAGGCCACGATTAGGATGGCACCCTACGAGGCATTGTATGGGCGAAAATGTAGATCCCCACTACACTGGGAGATTGATGACCAATGGACTCTAAAAGAGAAACGAAAGTCGCTCTCGATTCTAAAGGTCGACTTAGTTCAGGAGGCCATGGAGAAGGTCAAGCTGATCAAGGAGCGGATTCGCATGACTCGGAGTTTTGCCAAAAGAGTTACGCGGACAAGAGAAGAAAGGATTTGGAATTTGAAGTCGGAGATGAAGTATTTCTCAGACTCTCACCACGGAAAGGATTGATCAATCCGAAGAAAGGAGGCAAGTTGAGTCCAAGATATGTTGGACCTTACAAGATTTTACAGAGGATCGGGAAGTTAGCCTACCGACTCGAGTTACCAGCACCATATGCGGGAATGCACGATGTATTCCACGTGTCGAGACTGAAGAAGTATCAACCAGATCCCGAGCATATTATCACTCGAGATACTCCGCCTGTAATGGAAAATCTATCCTACACCGAGAGGCCAATCCGGATCATTGATCAGCAGGTACGACAATTGCGTAAGAAAGAAATCCCGATAGTTAAAGTGGTGTGGCAGAACCACAACCGAGACGAACACGCAACGTGGGAGATGGAAGAAGACATGAGAAATCAATATCCAGAACTATTCTGAAGAGAATTTGGGGACCAAATTCTTTTAAGGAGGGGAGGATGTGAAGTCCCGATTTTTCCGAGCTATTAATTGATCCTTATTGTCGTTTATACTTTTGATCGACTATTTTACCGCGTCATTTTGACGGGTAATTATTAATAATATATACATTTTGTATTTTATTTCATTTTATTTAATTACTTGTGATCATGATCTTTATTAATCCTATTCCTCATTTATGATCACTTGATTGATCATTATTACTATTTTTGTATTTATTAGTCACTTTAGAATTTTAAGAGACTATTTATTTTAGAGACTTTTACCTTATAGAATTAAGATTTTGATTTAGATTAAGTGATCATGAGACTTATAAGTGATCAAGGAAATCACTAATTATTTTGGAGATTGATATATTTCATCTATTATCATCAAATTTGGGACAAAAAAAAATATATGGAATTACCAAATTGCCCTAAGTGTGGACGGCCAACATGGATATTTTTTGGAGTAAAAATATCTATATTCTTCCTCTCACTTTCTTCTTCTATACTTAGGAAAAAATTTCAACATTTTCCTCCTTATACTCCATAAAAATCGAACCATCACTATACCAAGGTAAGAAATTTTATCTTCAATCCATTTTTGATATCACATTGTTCATCTCTTCCACCTTCTTAACTTAAGTTTGAATTTGGTTTGGAGGTACATTTAGAAGACCTTGAAGATTAGAGCTTGACAACATTTTTTAAGAAGGACCTCAAACTTGAAGAACAACTAGTAGAGCAATTTGGACTACAAGGTAAGAATTGAGTACTAGACCCCTTCTTTCCTACTCTTTCTATTTTTTTTCAAATTTCAACACCCCTTTTTCATTTTTGAGAAATAGGGGCTGACCTTAGGTGATTTTGGATTTGAGCCAAAATTTCCAATTTTTAAGCTTCAACTAGTCTCCAAACATCTACTACACAAGGTAAAGTGTAGTCCTTCTCCTTTCCTTATTTCCTTCTTTTTCTCCTTAATTTTTCTCTCATTTTTCTAAATCCAAATTTTGATATTTTTTTGAATTAGGGGCTGACCTAAGAAGCCTCATCCAAAAATTGTGAAATTAACCTTTTATTTCACAATTTCCAATTTTAAGGTGGGTGGAAAAATATTTTTTCAACTATTAGGTGTTTTATTAAAATGCATGTAGAAAATTTGATCATGAGCCTTGAGATATATATAATCTATGTATTGCATGTCAATTTTATGTATCAAGTCATGAAAATTCTCAAGAGTTGCTCAAAATTGCTGTTTATTGAATTTTAGGTGCATGCATGTGCAATTAAATGTTTTAATTGATGAGTTCTTGTATGTATTGGACATGCATGTGTATGATCTTTAAAATCTATGTTTTGGATGCCTTATAACCTGGAAAAGTCGAGCATAATTGATTAAATTTCAATTTTGGACTTAAAAATGTAAAAATGGAAAGTTGGTGGACTAAATTGCAAGAAAATGAAAGTTAAAGGACCCCTCTGCAAATTTCGAAATTTGGGACTGTACTCAGGTTCAAAAATGACTTTTGGACATTTTAATAAAGTTTTAAGAGTTTTAAGATAAATAAAATCAACCTTTAAAAGCCCAAGGACTAGATTGTAAAATTTTGAAAGTTTAAGGGCTACTTTGCAATTTTTAAAACTGTACCAGACTTTAACTTTAAAATTTGAAATTTTTACTCTTAAGGTACTGGGAATTACATATTTTAAAAGTATTCCAAAAATCCAAGTGGTTAGGGCTTGGAAAACAATTTTACTAAAATTGAGGGACCAATGTGTAAAATACTAAACTTGAGGACCCAAATGAAATTTCCAGGACTTATGCAGCCCATGCACCCGGAAATACTAACTTAACTATAACTTAATTATATTTTGGACCCAAGGTTCAAATGTCATGACAATTGGACCCCTAAAAGCCTTAAAGGCAATTATTTCAAAATGGGACAAAAATGATATTTTCAAAAGTTAAAGGACCTAAACATATTTATTTTAAAAACTGCTCTTGTCCCAATATCCCACTAATCTTAATGACATTTTCCAACTGGAATCACATTCAAAGCCCTTCCGGTTTGTGAGTTCCGATTATTTTAACCTTAAGGTCCGAATTGGCAATTTTTACAAATTTGGGGCCAATGTGAGAATTTTACAAAATATCGACCTCAAAATTTTAAAAACCTGAATCTCTGGACAATTTGGAGAATTTAGGAACTGACCTCATAATTGTTCAAGGCCGGGATATTTATTTATTCAATTTTTAACCCCAAAAGTGTTGGTTTTTACAAAACGGGGATAAATTACAATTTTTCTTTTATAAAGGACCTAATTCAAATTATTTTCTCTTTTACTAAAATATCCCTGGACCCTCTGACTTGGAGATTTAATTAAAGTATTTTACTTTCCCAAAAAACCTTTGACTTATCGGATCAATTTGACCGATTAATACCCGATCGCGGAGCGACTTCCTCGCCTTGCGATTTTGAATCTATAACGGAACTTATGTTCCACCTAATCTTTCAAGATATCAAAGGTTTCTTATCCTTCCGATAATCATCTTCATCCAAAAACTCCACTAACGCCAAAATTGCTACTCGCGAATTTTCAAAATTTTCTGAATCGTGAATCAATAATACTCGATTTGCTGGTTGTTGCTGTACTTGTAATTACTTTCCTGCGAGTCAACTTGGTGTGTCGAGCTCACAATCGGAATGGATACGTCGGGGGATAGAACAGGCAGCTCGGCTACTATTCCACTCTTGGCCCCATCGCCCTAATCCCCAATCGAGGGACGGAGTTTGTCCGAGGGAAGCGGGTCGTAGTACATGAGGCATAATCATGATTATGACAGATCCGAGCCTTGCAAGCTCCACTGTGGATTTTGTCTTTGCCTATGGCGCGATAAGTCGGTCTTGGACCATCCGCCCGGGAGTTACAAGGAAGAACGAAGGAATCATTGTCTCGATCCACACGATTAGGAGTTATCGACCCGTTTGGTTGGCGCTACAAACCGTGCACGAAATCGCTACTTGTTTTGCATTGGTTGGCATTACATTTCCGTACGCAACCATTAATTGTCTTGCATGGGATTGGCGTTACACTTCCATACGCAATCCTACCTATTTTGACTGAATCACATAGTGCCTCTGTGACCATGAACTGTTTTCTCAAACTGTATACGTATATTACTTAAATATTTTTATCACGACGCTTGCGAACTGTGTGTGAATTCATAGATCATACTCACGCGTTTTCATATAACTGCTTTCTCGCATTAACTGTATATTGCGCCACATTTGCACACGATCACCCCATCCACTGAGATTTCTGTCTCATAACCACCTATTTTCTAACCTTAGATGAGGACTTCGTTGATGATGCGTAAGGCCCTGATCGAGATCTTGTATTCCGCTTGTTGGGATTACTGCTACCTTCTGTTGTCGATTGGACTCTTATCTTGTGTTGTTGTTGGACTTTTGTATTTCTTTCCATTCCGATTTTAATCGAAGGGCGAGGGATCGTAGTATATATTTGTTAATCTTTAATTAGAATTAAAATAATTTCCCTAGCAACAAAATGCCGTTGTAGCACTGGTATATATTTGATATTCCCCAATGGGTGACCCAGTTTCGATTCCTGACAACGGCAATTTTTCAATTTTGAAATTCAAAGTTTTCCTATTTTTTGTTAATATTTAATTAAAATTAAAATCATTTTCCTAGCAACAAAAAGCCGTTGTAGCACTGGTATATATTTGGTATTCCCCAATGGGCGACCCAGGTTCGATTCCTGGCAGAGGCATTTTTTTGTTTTTGGAATTCAAAAGTTTTCCTATTTTTGGTTAATCTTTAATTAAAATTAAAATGATTTCCCTAGCAACAAAAAGCTGTTGTAGCACTGATATATATTTGGTATTCCCTAACGGGCGACCCTGGTCCGATTCTCAAAAGAAGAACTTTTTGTTTTTGGAATTCAAAAGTTTCCCTATTTTTCGTTAATCTTTAATTAAAATTATAATAATTTCCATAGCAACAAAAAGCCGTTGTAGCAATGGTATATATTTGATATTCCCCAATGGGCGACCCAGGTTCGATCCCTGGCATCGGCAATTTTTTGTTTATAGAATTCAAAAGTTTTCCTATTTTTTGTTAATCTTTAATTAAAATTAAAATTATTTTCCTAGAATAAAAAGTCGTTGTAGATCTGGTATATATTTGATATTCCCCAATGGGTGACCCAAGTTCGATTCCTGGCTGCGGCAATTTTTTATTTTTGCAATTCAAAAGTTTTCATATTTTTTGTTAATCTTTAATTAAAATTAAAATGATTTTCCTAACAACAAAAAGCCGTTGTATCACTGGTATATATTTATATTCTCCAATGGGCGACCCAGGTTCGATTCCTGGCAACGGTAATTTTTTAGGTTTTGAATTCAAAAGTTTTCCTATTTTTTGTTAATCGTTAATTAGAATTAAAATAATTTCCCTAGCAACAAAATGCCGTTGTAGCACTGGTATATATTTGATATTCCCCAATGAGTGACCCAGGTTCGATTCCTAGCACCGACAATTTTTCAATTTTGGAATTCAAAAGTTTCCCTATTTTTTGTTAATCTTTAATTAAAATTAAAATAATTTCCCTAGCAACAAAAAGCCGTTGTAGCACTAGTATGTATTTGATATTCCACAATGGGCGACCCAGGTTCGATTCCTGGCAGCAGCAATTTTTCATTTTTGGAATTCAAAAGTTTTCCTATATTTTGTTAATCTTTAGTTAAAATTATAATGATTTCCCTAGCAACAAAAACCCATTGTAGCACTGGTATATATATTTTATATTCCCCAATGGACGACCCAGTTTTGATTCCTGGCAGCGGCAATTTTTTGTTTTTGGAATTGAGAAATTTCCCTACTTTTTGTTAATCATTAATTAAAATTAAAATGATTTCCCAAGCAACAAAAAATGATTGTAGCACTGGTATATATTTGGTATTCTCCAATGGGCGACCCATGTTTCATTCCTCGCAACGACAATTTTTCATTTTTGGAATTCAAAAGTTTTCCTATTTTTTGTTAATCTTTAATTAAAATTAAAATAATTTCCCTAGAAACAAAAGGCCGTTGTAGCACTGGTATATATTTGGTATTCCCTAATGGGCGGCCCTGGTTTGATTCTTTGTAGCGACAACTTTTTGTTTTTGGAATTTAAAAGTTTCACTATTTTTTGTTAGTCTTTAATTAAAATTAAAATGATTTCCCTAGAACAAAAAGTCGTTGTAGCACTGGTATATATTTGATATTCCCCAATGGGTGACCCAGTTTTGATTCCTCGCAGCGGCAATTTTTCAATTTTGAAATTCAATAGTTTTCCTATTTTTTGTTAATCTTTAATTAAAATTAAAATGATTTTCCTAGCAACAAAAAGCCATTGTAGCACTGGTATATATTTGGTATTCCCCAATGGGCGACCCATGTTCGATTCTTGCAGTAGTAATTTTATGTTTTTGGAATTCAAAAGTATTCCTATTTTTTGTTAATCTTTAATTAAAATTAAAATGATTTCTTAGCAACAAAAAGCCGTTGTAGCATTGGTATATATTTGATATTCCCAATGGGCAACCAGGTTCGATTCTGGCAAAGTAGCAATTTTTCATTTTTGGAATTCAATAGTTTTTCTATTTTTTGTTAATCTTTAATTAAAATTAAAATGATTTTCCTAGCAAGAAAAAGCCGTTGTAGATGGTATATATTTGATGTTCCCCATTGACGACTAGGTTTGATTCTGGCGGCATTTTTTGTTTTTGGAATTGAGAAATTTCCCTACTTTTCGTTAATCTTTAATTAAAATTAAAATTATTTTCCGAGGATAAAAAGTCGTTGTAGCACTGGTATATATTTGATATTCCCAAAATGGGCGACCCAGGTTCTATTCCTGGCTGCGGCAATTTTTCATTTTTGGATTTCAAAAGTTTTCCTATTTTTTGTTAATTTTTAATTAAAATTAAAATGATTTCCCTAGCAACAAAAAGCCGTTGTAGCACTGGTATATATTTGATATTCTCCAATGGGCGACCCAGGTTCGATTTCTGGCAATGGCAATTTTTTATTTTTTTAATTCAAAAGTTTCCCTATTTTTTGTTAATCTTTAATTAAAATTAAAATGATTCCCTAGCAACAAAAAGCCGTTGTAGCACTAGTATATATTTGATATTCCCCAATGTGTCACGCCCCAAACGGAACGCGACGACGATCCACAACTTAAATACAATAACCAAACAGTCTAGACAAATATCAACGAGAACCCAATGAAACAGAGTCTAAATAAAAATGAAATAAATAACAAGTACAAATACAACTTACGTCCACAATCCATAATCCAAATTACATACCCGAAAAATCAACCAAATATAACAACTTAAAGTCAAAGGGTCCTACGCCCTTCAGTTATAAACCGGAATGGAAAGAAATACCAGAGTCCAACAACAACACAAGAAAAGAGTCCAATCAACAACAAGAAGAAGTAGTAAATCCAACAAGCGGGGTACAAGGTCTCAATCCAGGGCCGGTTCAGCATCTTCAACGAAATCCTCATCTAAGGTTAGAAAATAGGTGGGGATGAGACAGAAATCTCAGTGGATGGGGTGATCGTGTGCAAGTGTGGCGATATATAGTTAATGTGAGAAAACAGTTATATGAAAACGCGTGAGTATGATGCATGAATTCACACATAGTTCTCAAGCGTCGTGATAAATATATTTAAATAATATACTTATACAGTTCGAGAAAACAGTTCATGGTCACACAGGCACTATGTGATTCAGGCAAGACAGGTAGGATTGCGTATGGAAATGTAACGCCAATCCCATGCAAGACAAATAATGGTTGCGTACGGATTTGTAGCGCCAACCAATGCAAAACAAGTATCGGTTGCGTACGGATTTTTAGCGCCAACCAAACGGGTCCGATAACTCCGAATCGTGTGGATCGACGGCGATTCCTTCGTTCTTCCTTGTAACTCCCCGTGCGAGAATGGTCCAAGACCGGTCACCTTATCGCTCCATAGGCAAAGACAAAATCCACAGTGGAGCTTGCAAGGCTCGGATCTGTCATAATCATGATTATACCTCAAGTACTACGACCCGCTTCCCTTGGACACTCCGTCCCTCAGTTACGGGATTAGGATGATGGGGCCGGAAGAGTGGAATAGTAGCCGAGCTGCCCGGTTCCATCCCCGACGTATCCATTCCGACTGTGAGCTCGACACACCAAGTTGACTCAGGCAGGAAAGTAAATACGAGTACAGCGATCAATCAGCAATGAGTATGATTGATTCAGGGAACTTAGATTCAGAAACTTTTTTGAAAATTCGCGAGTAGCAATATGGCATTGGTGGAGTTATTTGGATGAAGATGATTATCGTAAGGATAAGCAATCTTCGATATCTTGAAAGATTAGATGGAACATAAGTCCCGTTATAGATTCAAAACTGCAAGACGAGGAAGTCGCCCCACGATTGGGTATTAATCGGTCGAATCGGTCCAATAAGTCAAAGGTTTATGAGAAAATAAAAATACTTTAATTAAATCTCCAAGTCATAGGGTCCAGGGCTATTTTAGTAAAAGGGAAAATAATTTGAGTTAGGTCCTTTATAAAAGAAAAATTACAATTTAGCCCCGTTTTGTAAAAACCAAAATTTTTGGGGTTAAAAATTGAATAAATAAATATCCCGACCTTGAAAAATTATGAGGTCAGTTCCTAAATTCTCCAAATTGTCCAGAGATTCAGGTTTTTAAAGTTTTGAGGTCGATTTTTTATAAAATTCTCACATTGGCCCCAAATTTGTAAAAATTGTTAATTCGGACCTTAAGTTTAAAATAATCGGAACTCACAAACCGGAAGGGCTTTTAATGTGATTCCAGTTGGAAAATGTCACTAAGGTTAGTAGGATATTGGGACAAAAGAAGTGTTTAAAAGAAATAAGTGTAGGTCCTTTAACTTTTGAAAATATCATTTTTGTCCCATTTTGAAATAATTGCCTTTAAGGCTTTTAGGGGTCCAATTGTTATGAAATTTGAAGCTTGGGTCCAAAATATAATTATGTTATAGTTACGTTAGTATTTACAGGTGCATGGGCTGCATAAGTCCTGGAAATTTCATTTGGGTCCTCAAGTTTAGTCTTTTACACTTTAGTCCCTCAATTTTAGTAAAATTACTTTCCAAGCCCTAAACACTTGGATTTTTGGAATACATTTAAAATGTGTCATTTCCAGTACCTTAAGAGTAAAAATTTCAAATTTTAAAGTTAAGGTCTGGTACAGTTTCAAAATTTGCAAAGTAGCCCTTAAACTTTCAAAATTTTACAATCTAGTCCTTGGGCTTTTAAAGGTTGATTTTATTTATCTTAAAACTTTATTAAAATGTCCAAAAATCATTTTTGAACCTGAGTACAGTCCCAAAATTCGAAATTTGCAGAGGGGTCCTTTAACTTTTATTTTCTTGCAATTTAGTCCACCAACTTTCCATTTTTACATTTTTAAGTCCAAAATTGAAATTTAATCAATTATGCTCGACTTTTCCAGGTTATAAGTCATCCAAAACATGGATTTCAATGATCATACATATGCATGTCCAATTCATACAAGAATTCATCAAATAGAACATTAAAGTGTACATGTATGCACCTAAAATTCAATAAATAGCAATTTTGAGCAACTCTTGAGAATTTTCATGATTTGATACATAAAATTGATATGCAATACATAGATTATATATCTCAAGGGCTCATGATCAAAATTCTACATGCATTTTAATAAAAACACCTAGAAGTTGGAAAGTATTTTTCCACCCACCTTAAATTGGAAAGTTGTGAAATAAAAAGGGAAAATTTCACAACTTTGGATGAGGTCACTTAGATCAGCCCCTAAGTCAAGAAATATCAAAAATTTGGAGTTAGAAAAATGAGAGAAAAATTAAGGAGAAAGAGAAGAAGATAAAGAAATTGGAAAGACTACACTTTACCTTGTGTAGTTGGTGATTTGAAACTAGTTGAAGCTTCAAATTTGGAAATTTTGGTTCAACTCCAAAATCACCTAAGGTCAGCCCCTATTTCTCAAAAATGAAAAACGGGAGTTAAAATTTGAAAAAAAATAGGAAGAAGAAGAAAAAAGGGCTCTAGTGTCCAATTCTTACCTTGTAGTCCAAATTTCTCTACTAGTTCTTCTTCAAGTCTTCAAGTTTCACCACCATGCATGCATGTCTCCAAGTGGTCTTCTAAGTACCTCAAAATCCAAAATATAACTTAAGTTAAAAAAAGAAGGTGATGAGTAGAAAGAATTTAAGTTGAATTGAGGAGTGAAATTTCTTACCTTGAGAAAAAGAGGGTGTTCGAATTTTTGAGTTTTAGTGGTAAGATTGTTTGTTTTGGTTTAGGTGTTTGAAGAAAGAATGTATGTTTGATGTTAGGAAGAAGATGTTCTTAGAGTTATGAAGATGGGTTTGAAGATGTGAAGGACTTGGGTTTGAATATTTGAAGATATGAAGAAATGGTACTTGAAGATATGAAGAACTTATGTTGAAGATTTGAAGATATGAAGAGTTGGTGTTTGAAGGTTTGAAGATTTGAAGATGTGAAGAATTTTTAAAGAGAGATTAGAGAGAAGGAGGAGAAAAGGTTTGAGAATTAAAATGTGTTGGATGAAAAATGAATTTTTGTGTAAAATTTGCCATTATGGCCGTCCACCATGGGGGGGGGAGAGGTGAATTTTTTGTTCAATATTTTGTCTTGTAAATTGTCTCTTGCATGAGGACAAAAGGGTGGTCAAAGGTATGGGCAAGGTATGTAATGAGAAGGAATGTTGGAAGACTTCCAACATGTTGGCAAAATTAATAATAAAAAATTAATGTATGAGATGATGTGTATAATGTTTGAATTAATGGTATAATTATACACAAGATGACTAATATAAGCTGTACATGTACAAGAGTTGGATGATATTTCTACTCCAAAAATCAACACTAATGCCGTCCACTATAGGGCAATTTGGTAATTCCATATATTTTTTTTTGTCCCAAATTTGATGATAATAGATGAATAATATCAATCTCCAAAATAATTAGTGATTTCCTTGATCACTTATAAGTCTCATGATCACTTAATCTAAATCAAAATCTTAATTATATAAGGTAAAAGTCTCTAAAATAAATAGTCTCTTAAAATTCTAAGGTGACTAATAAATACACAAATAGTAATAATGATCAATCAAGTGATCATAAGTGCAAAATAGAATTAATAAAGATCATGATCACAAGTAATAAATGAAATGAAATAAATACAATATATATATATATATTATTGATAATTACCCGTCAAAGTGACGCGGTAAAATAATCGATCAAATACATAGACGACAATAAAAGTCAATTGTAAGCTCGGAAAAATCGGGGCTTCACATCCTCCCCTCCTTAAAAGAATTTGGTCCCCAAATTCTCTTCAGAATAGTTCCGGATATTGATTCCTCATTTCTTCTTCCATCTCCCACGTTGCGTCTTCGTCTCGGTTGTGGTTCTGCCACACCACTTTAACCATCGGAATTTCTCTCTTACGCAATTGTCGTATCTGCTGATCAATGATCCGGATCGGCCTCTCGGTGTAGGATAGATTTTCCATTAGAGGAGGAGTATCTTGAGTGATGATATGCTCGGGATCTGGTTAATACTTCTTCAATCTCGATACGTGGGATACATCGTGCATTCCCGCATATGGTGCTAGTAACTCGGGTCGGTAGGCTAGCTTCTCGATCCTTTGTAAAATCTTGTAAGGTCCAACATATCTCGGACTTAACTTACCTCCTTTCTTCGGATTGATCAATCCTTTCCGTGGTGAAAGTCTGAGAAATACTTCATCTCCGACTTCAAATTCCAAATCCTTTCTTCTATTGTCCGCGTAACTCTTTTGGCGGCTCTGAGCTATGCGAATCCGCTCCTTGATCAGCTTGACCTTCTCCATGACCTCCTGAACTAAGTCGACCTTTGGAATCGAGGGCGACTTTCGTTTCTCTTTCGGAGTCTGTTGGTCATCAATCTACCAGTGTAGTGGGGATCTACATTTTCGCCCATATAATGCCTCGTAGGGTGCCATCCCAATCGTGGCCTGATAACTGTTATTGTAGGCGAACTCGGCTAATGGTAAGTGCGAATCCCAACTTCCTTGAAAATCCAATGTGCAGGCTCGCAGCATATCTTCAAGGGTTTGAATTGTTCGTTCAGACTGTCCATCGGTTTGTGGATGTGCTACTGTGCTGAAACTTAGCAAGGTACCCAATTCCTCATGCAAGCACTTCCAAAATCTGGAGACAAACCTCGGGTCTCTGTTGGATACTATGTCGACTGGTACTCTATGCAGTCGAATGATTTCTCAGATATAAATCTGTGCAAGTTTCTGCAAGCTATCAGTTTTCTTAATGGGTAAAAGTGTGCAGATTTCGTGAGTCGGTATACAACTACCCAACTAGCATCATGGCCTCCTCTGGTCCTTGGTAGATCCGTCACGAAGTCCATCGTTATGTGTTCCCATTTCCACTCGGGAATTATCAACGGTTGCAGTAAACCAGATGGTTGTTGGTGTTCTGCTTTTACTCGTTGACAAGTCAAACATCTCGCAAACGCACTCGCTACCTGGTTCTTCATGTTTACCCACCAATAACTCCGTTTCAAATCCTTATACATCTTGTTTTCCTCCAGCATATATAGTGTATTTTGAACGGTGTGCCTCTGCTAGGATTCTATTCCTGATCTGTTCATCACTCGGTACACAAACTCGATTCCGAAATCTGATAACTCCATCTTCAGGTACCGGGAATTCTGATCTTTCTCCTTTAAGTATCATCTCCTTCAGTTTTTGAAGATGTGCATCTTTCTCTTGTGCTTCTTTGATCTCTTTCAGCAGATCAGGTTTAACCGAAATGTTAGCACATGAAATCTGAGTATTGGTTCTCGTCATATTCCAATTGCTCAGCTCTTCTAATGATTCCCACTCTCGAATCATAAGTCTGGATAAGCTCGCCTTTCTGCTTAGAGCGTCTGCTACGACGTTAGCTTTCCCGAGATGGTATTGAATATCAAAGTGATAGTCCTCAATAAACTCCATCCATCTCCGTTGCCTCAGATTGAGGTCTTTCTGGGAGAATAGATACTTCAAGCTCTTATGATCCGTGAAAACCGTGAATGTTGCTCCGTAGAGATAGTGTCTCCATTTCTTCAACGCGAACACTATGGCTGCCAATTCTAAGTCATGCGTTGGATAATTGGCTTCATACGGCTTGAGCTTTCGTGATGCGTAAGCGATGACCTTTCCTTCCTGCATGAGCACTGCCCCTAGTCCTTCCTTTGATGCATCATTGTAGACGACAAAGTTTTCGGTTCCCTTTGGAAGGGCTAAGACGGGAGCTGTAGTAAGTCATTTCTTCAGCTCTTGGAAACTCGCCTCGCATTTGTTATTCCACTCAAACTTGACTTGCTTCTGGGTTAGTCGAGTGAGTGGTCCCGCTTATCTTGGAGAAATCTGGATAAATCTTCGATAATATCCGCTAGTTCTAGGAAACTCTCGATTTAATTCACGGACTCGGGTTGTTTCCATTCAACCACCTGTCTGTCACCTTGAAGGATCTGCAATCCCGGTCTTAGGATACTATGTGTCCCAAGAATGCGACTTCACTAAGCCAAAATTCGCACTTGCTAAATTTGGCATACAACTTATGCTCTCGTAGTGTCTCCAAAACGATTTTGGATGCGTTCATGCTCTTCTCTAGACTTAGAGTATACGAGTATGTCATCAATGAATATCACTACGAATTGATCCAAATAAGGTTGAAAGACTCGATGCATCAGGTCCATAAATACTGCCGGTGCATTTGTCAGACCAAAAGGCATCACTACAAACTCGTAGTGTCCATATCGGGTTTGAAATGCAGTTTTGGAAATGTCTCCTTCGCGGATCCTTAGTTGTTAATATCCTTGTTGTAAATCAAACTTCGAGTACACCGTCGCTCCTTGAAGTTGATCAAATAGTTTGTCTAATCCTCGGGAGGGGGTATTTGTTCTTGATGGTCACGCTATTAAGACCACGATAATCTATACACAGTCTTAATGTGCCATCTTTCTTTTTGACGAACAGCACAGGTGCTCCCCACGGAGACGTACTCGGTCGGATAAATCCCACATCCATCAGTTTATGTAATTGCGTCTTCAACTCTTGTAACTCAAGAGGAGCCATTGTATACGGTGTTCTGGCAATCGGGGCAGTCCCTGGTAACACCTCGATGGTGAACTCGACTTCCCTATCTGGAGGGACAGTGGTGAGTTCTTGTGGAAATACATTCGTGTATTCTGATACTATAGGTACTTGGTTAATTTGTGTATCAATCGTGGGTTTGTTAATTACAAACGCCAAGTACCCTTGAGCCCCTCTAGTGATCGCCTTCCTCGCTTTCATTCTTTGAAATGATTGGGGCAATCTTAACTTCGTGCCCTTCCGAAATTTCCACTTCGGGTTTTTCGGGTTCACATAGCTTAATGGACTTGTTATGGCAGTCCATTTGTGCATGGTGTGCGAGATAACGATTCATCCCCAATATCACGTCGTATTCGGATATAGGTAATAGGATTAAATCGGCGGGGAAAGTTTATCTCGGCCATCTTAACCGCATGCATTATAGATAATATATGTTATCTGACTTGCACCCATAGGAGTTGACACTTCTAGACATATAGGCATATGTTCCATGCATGCATGCGATTTGTGTACAAAATGCGGTGCAACAAATGAATGCGTTGATCCAGGGTCGAACAATATTTTAGCATAGTGGTTAGATACTAGAAGCGCACCTTCCACCACGCCCCATTTGCCTCCGGAGCCTCTTGTCCGGCTAGTGCAAATGCTCGAGTGGGCATCCTTGCCCAATTACCCTAGCCATTTCGGTTTTTTGCGCATTGCGTCTGTTTGGTTCGGCCATCGTACTTTGGGCAATCTTGCAGTTGGTGCTGATTACTACCACAGGGCAAACACCTTCCTTGTTTACGCCAACAATCATTGGCAGTATGTCCTAGTTTCTGGCAATGTGCACACACTTGACCCGGCTTTCCTTGTACTGGTCTCTTTCCCTTATCTGTCTTATTAATTGGTACCTTCAAACTTAGCAGTTGTTTAGATGGTTATCCCACATGTTATTCTCTTGAGACTGTTTGATGGCCTACTCTGTTGAATCTGCCCAATACGGTTCGATCCCGACTCAATGCGGAGAGTCGCTTTTTACCGCGATCGAGTAGGTTGTCAATTCAGTGATCAACAGATTGTTTTCAAGTTCGATTTCAATCCTCGAGTGAACTTGTAAAGCTTATCATCTTTGGTACTAATTGTCCCCCAGAGCATACTTGGATAATCGGTGAAATTGGACTGTGATCGAGCTCTTTGTCATGTTCCCCGCCTCAACTCGTGGAATTCATCCGGTGCGCCTCTTTCACAACTGTGGTATGTCTTTATTCATTGAAATCGGCCAAGAAATTTCCCCATGTTCGCTACCGGTCTGTTCACACCTTCTTTCAATCGCCCTCCCGGTCTCTAGCGGCCCGATTCAGGCATTTAAATACGGCGAGGGTGACTTTCTCGCTCATCCGAGTATTGGAGAGCATTGAAGATATTCTCGATTTTTCTATCCATTCTTCTCGCCTTCAAATCATCGGCTCTCCTAAGAAGGCCGGTGGTGGGTCGAACCGTAGAAATCGCTCCAATGTGCGATCGTTCGCCTCTCTGGCGGGTTCGGGAGCACGGGGTTGAGGCTCTGCCTGTTGTCTCATGAAAACCAGTATTTGTTGTAGGGCCTGTGCGGTCAAGTTGTCTCCTACAGCAGGTGGAGGAGGCGGTGGTAATTCAGGAGAGGGTACCCGGTCCCTGGGTACGTCGTCATCCCCTCGTGGAATGCGGCGAGGTCTCCCACGTCCTCGATGTTCAACCATTCTGTATCTTGAAGTGTTAGTTGTGATTCACGAGTAAATGATACAATAATTATTCGCGTAAGGCAAGTTATACCATAGGGAAAGATAAGAAGAGAATAAGGAAAGAATGAATAAAGAAAGTCGGTGAAGAATCAACTAAGTCAAGACAAGTATGACTATGGAATCTCCAAATATGCGTTCTAACTTAGTTCAAACATCAATAAGGCGGTTCTATGCCAATTTGAAATCGATTTCACACTTAATTGGTCAAGTCGCAAGATTATCCAAAACACGCATCGAGTGGTCCTATCTGGGTCAGCTCGGTGTAAGTTTCCATCTTACTAGCCGAGCTTTGATACCACTCTAACTGTCACGCCCCAAATGGAACGCGACGACGATCCACAACTTAAATACAATAACCAAACGATCAGACAAATATCAACGAGAACCCAATGAAACGAGTCTAAATAGCGTGGAAATAAATAACAAGTACAAATACAACTTACGGTCCACAATCCATAATCCAAATTACATACCCGAAAAATCAACCAAATATAACAACTTAAAGTCAAAGGGTCCTACGCCCTTCAGTTACAAACCGGAATGGAAAAAAATACAAGAGTCCAACAACAACACAAGAAAATAGTCCAATCAACAACAAGAAGAAGTAGTAAATCCAACAAGCGGGGTACAAGGTCTCAATCCAGGGCCGGTTCAGCATCTTCAACGAAATCATCATCTAAGGTTAGAAAATAGGTGGGGATGAGACAGAAATCTCAGTGGATGGGGTGATCGTGTGCAAGTGTGGCGATATATAGTTAATGTGAGAAAACAATTATATGAAAATGCGTGAGTATGATGCATGAATTCACACACAGTTCGCAAGCGTCATGATAAATATATTTAAATAATATACTTATACAGTTCGAGAAAACAGTTCATGGTCACACGGTTCGAGAAGACGGTAGGATTGCGTGCGGAAATGTAACGCCAATCCCATGCAAGACAAATAATGGTTGCGCGCACGGATTTGTAGCGCCAACCAATGCAAAACAAGTAAGCGGTTGCGTCACGGATTTGTAAGCGCCAACCAACGGGTCGATAACTCCGGAATCGTGTGGATCCGGCAAGCGATTCCTTCGTTCTTCCTTGTAACTCCCAGGCAGGATGGTCCAAGACCGGTCACCTTATCGCTCCATAGGCAAAGACAAAATCCACCAGTGGAGCTTGCAAGGCTCGGATCTGTCATAATCATGATTATATCTCAAGTACTACGACCCACTTCCCTTGGACACTCCGTCCCTCGATTCGGGATTAGGGACGATGGGGTCGAAAGAGTGGAATAGCATCCGAGGTGCCCGGTTCCATCCCAAGACGTATCCATTTCGATTTGTGAGCTCGACACACCAAGTTGACTCAGGCGGGAAAGTAAATCAAGGTCTGAATAATCAGCGATCAAGTATGATTGATTCAGGGAAGCAGTTCAGGAAATTTTTTTGAAAATTCGTGAGTAGCAATATGGTGTTGGTGGAGTTATTTGGATGAAGATGATTATCGGAAGGATAAGCAATCTTCGATATCTTGAAATATTAGATGGAACATAAGTCCCGTTATAGATTCAAAACCGCAAGACGAGGAAGTCGCCCCGCGATTGGGTATTAATCGATCGAATCGGTCCAATAAGTCAAAGGTTTTTGAGAAAATAAAAATACTTTAATTAAATCTCCAAGTCAGAGGGTCCAGGGCTATTTTAGTAAAAGGGAAAATAATTTGAGTTAGGTCCTTTATAAAAGAAAAATTACAATTTAGCCCCGTTTTGTAAAAACCAAAACTTTTGGGGTTAAAAATTGAATAAATAAATATCCTGGCCTTGAAAAATTATGAGGTCAGTTCCTAAATTCTCTAAATTGTCCATAGATTCAGGTTTTTAAATTTTTGAGGTCGCGTTTTTATAAAATTCTCACATTGGCCCCAAATTTGTAAAAATTGCCAATTCGGACCTTAAGTTTAAAATAATCGGAACTCACAAACCGGAGGGAATTTTAATGTGATTCTAGTTGGAAAATGTCACTAAGGTTAGTAGGATATTGGGACAAAATCAGTTTTTAAAAGAAATAAGTGTAGGTCCTTTAACTTTTGAAAATATCATTTTTGTCCCATTTTGAAATAATTGCCTTTAAGGCTTTTAGGGGTCCAATTGTTATGAAATTTGAAGCTTGGGTCCAAAATATAATTATGTTATAGTTAAGTTAGTATTTCTAGGTGCATGGGCTGCATAAGTCCTGGAAATTTCATTTGGGTCCTCAAGTTTAGTCTTTTACACTTTAGTCCCTCAATTTTAGTAAAATTACTTTCCAAGCCCTAAACACCTGGATTTTTGGAATACATTTAAAATGTGTCATTTCCAGTACCTTAAGAGTAAAAATTTCAAATTTTAAAGTTAAGGTCTGGTACAGTTTCAAAATTTGCAAAGTAGCCCTTAAACTTTCAAAATTTTACAATCTAGTCCTTGGGCTTTTAAAGGTTGATTTTATTTATCTTAAAACTCTTAAAACTTTATTAAAATGTCCAAAAATCATTTTTGAACCTGAGTACAGTCCCAAAATTCGAAATTTGCAGAGAGGTCCTTTAACTTTTATATTCTTGCAATTTAGTCCACCAACTTTCCATTTTTACATTTTTAAGTACAAAATTGAAATTTAATCAATTATGCTCGACTTTTCCAGGTTATAAGTCATCCAACATATGGATTTCAAAGATCATACACATGCACGTCCAATTCATACAAGAATTCATCAAATAGAACATTAAAGTGTACATGCATGCACCTAAAATTCAATAAATAACAATTTTGAGCAACTCTTGAGAATTTTCATGATTTGATACATAAAATTGACATGCAATACATAAATTATATATCTCAAGGGCTCATGATCAAAATTCTACATGCATTTTAGTAAAAACACCTAGAAGTTGGAAAGTATTTTTCCACCCACCTTAAATTGGAAAGTTGTGAAATAAAAAGGGAAAATTTCACAACTTTGGATGAGGTCACTTAGGTCAGCCCCTAAGTCAAGAAATATCAAAAATTTGGAGTTAGAAAAATGAGAGAAAAATTAAGGAGAAAGAGAAGGAGATAAAGAAATTGGAAAGACTACACTTTACCTTGTGTAGTTGGTGATTTGAAACTAGTTGAAGCTTCAAATTTGGAAATTTTGGTTCAACTCCAAAATCACCTAAGGTCAGCCCCTATTTCTCAAAAATGAAAAAGGGGTGTTAAAATTTGAAAAAAATAGGAAGAAGAAGAAAGAAGGGCTCTAGTGTCCAATTCTTACCTTGTAGTCCAAATTTCTCTACTAGTTCTTCTTCAAGTCTTCAAGTTTCACCACCATGCATGCATGTCTTCAAGTGGTCTTCCAAGTACCTCAAAATCCAAAATATAACTTAAGTTAAAAGAAGAAGGTGATGAGTAGAAAGAATTTAAGTTGAATTGAGGAGTGAAATTTCTTACCTTGAGAAAAAGGGGGTGTTCGAACTTTTGAGTTTTAGTGGTAAGATTGTTTGTTTTGGTTTAGATGTTTGAAGAAAGAAAGTATGTTTGATGTTAGGAAGAAGATGTTCTTGGAGTTATGAAGATGGGTTTGAAGATGTGAAGGACTTGGGTTTGAATATTTGAAGATATGAAGAAATGGTACTTGAAGATATGAAGAACTTATGTTGAAGATTTGAAGATATGAAGAGTTGGTGTTTGAAGGTTTGAAGATTTGAAGATGTGAAGGATTTTTAGAGAGAGATTAGAGAGGAGGAGGAGAAAAGGTTTGAGAATTAAAATGTGTTGGATGAAAAATGAATTTTTGTGTAAAATTTGCCATTATGGCCGTCCACCATGGGGGGGAGAGAGGAATTTTTTGTTCAATTTTTTGTCTTGTAAATTGTCTCTTGCATAGGGACAAAAGGGTGGTCAAAGGTATGGGCAAGGTATGGAATGAGAAGGAATGTTGGAAGACTTCCAACATGTTGGCAAAATTAATAATAAAGAATTAATGTATGAGATGATGTGTATAATGTTTGAATTAATGGTATAATTATACACAAGATGACTAATATAAGGTGTACATGTACAAGAGTTGGATGATATTTCTACTCCAAAAATCAACACTAATGTCGTCCACTATAGGGCAATTTGGTAATTCCATATATTTTTTTTTGTCCCAAATTTGATGATAATAGATGAATAATATCAATCTCCAAAATAATTAGTGATTTCCTTGATCACTTATAAGTCTCATGATCACTTAATCTAAATCAAAATCTTAATTCTATAAGGTAAAAGTCTCTAAAATAAATAGTCTCTTAAAATTCTAAGGTGACTAATAAATACACAAATAGTAATAATGATCAATCAAGTGATCATAAGTGCAAAATAGAATTAATAAAGATCATGATCACAAGTAATAAATGAAATGAAATAAATACAATATATATATATATATATATATATTATTGATAATTACCCGTCAAAGTGACGCGGTAAAATAATCGATCAAATACATAGACGACAATAAGAGTCAATTGTAAGCTCGGAAAAATCGGGGCTTCACACAATGGGCGTGTGTGAGTACAGTTTATATCTTGTTAAAAGAATTCATAATATTTATCAACTTAACTACTTATAACAGAATATACAACGCAAATTTAGCCTTTTAATATATAGTTTTACTAAAACTCAATTGTACTTTTTTTTTGTAAATATGCATTTATAATTATGTAAGAACCCATATTGTTCAACTGAGCACATAATCTATTACTAATATTAAGAATTATTAAAACATGTTAGTGAAATTAGTAAAATAAAAATAGTTTGAATTCGATACTTGGTCCGATGAGATCACGGTTTTGAGTAATAATAAAAGCAATAAAGAAAGGTCGTTTAATTTCAAAACAATTGCAAAATATCTGTCCTAGGGTTTCCTTAGCGCCCCGTCTCCTCTCTGTCAAGGCTTGCACGGACCTTGTCCATGAAAGCTCTTGGTCTCCATTGATTTTGCCCCCCTCTCTCCCTATACGTCTACAGCTGATCTCATCCCGTTGCTGCTATTCATTTTTTTTCTGTTTTCTTTTTTTCCTTTTCTTTGTTTGGTTTTGCAGGTCTCAGTTGGTAGGGTTTTATCAGCGCCTCCATCAAGCTCGATATTCTCGGGGGGTTATTCACGGTAGAACGTGGAAATCAATCATCATGGGAGATGACCTATCAAATCTTTACTCCAAACTCAACCTTAATGCCGATGAGAATACTCCAATTTCCGCGGATTCCCTGACGACTGAAAATATAGATGACTCGTTAACCCTCGTCCGGAGAGTCTTATCACAGCGGGTCATCAACTTCGAATCCATCTCGGGGTTGTTCAAGCGCTTATGGAACCCACGCTATGGGATGAATTGCAAACCGCTTGGCGATAATAATGTGCTCTTCCAATTCTGTAACCCAGTTGATAAAGCGAAAACCCTAGCTGGATCTCTGTGGCTATTCGACAAATCGTTCCTTGCTCTGATGGAAGCCAAGGCCTCTCATGTAGGCTCCCATTTGACGGTTACTACGTGTCTGTTTTAGGTCCAAATGCATGATGTCCCCCTTGGACTCATGAACAAGGCGTTTGCTATTGGGAACCTAATTGGTAATTTTATGGATGTAGATACTGATTCCGAGGGATCCTCGATTGGCCGCTACCTTCATGTCAGTGTGAATCTTGACATTACAAAACCCCTACGCCGGGTTATTAAAACTACTTTGCATGGCCGAGAGTATTCATTGCCTTCGAAGTACGAGTGGCTTTTGAATTTTTGCTATCATTGTGGCATCATCAGCCATGGGGATCGGGATTGTGACATTCATATTCTAAATCCCCCGGAACAACCCTCTGAACCTCTCTATGGTGCTTGGGTCCATGCGACATCCATTTCCAATCTGTTTACATGCCCCCATCAACAACCCAAAAACCCACCTCACACCCCAGCTCGCAACCCTCCCCAATGCTGCTAACCCAACTCACCCTCCTCCTTATAAATCCTCTTCTCATGATTCATACGATGTCCCTTCTCCCACCCCACCCTGCACTTGCCATAGTTCCATATCACACGCCTTCTCCTAACCCATCCAAGCCCTCCATACAACCTACAAATAACCATAATCCATGCACATAAAATGTTCATCTCCATAAACCCATGTCTCCCTCATCCAATCCTAACCCATTCACGTCTCCTTCATCCAACTCCAATCCCTCATCTAACGACCCACCCCATATCCCCCCATAACCACAATATTACCCAATCACTCATCTAGCACCTCATCACCCCCCACTCTCTCCTGCTTCACATAAACCCTATTCCCTCACCCTGACCAGCCTCTTCCTCGTCTCCAAGCCTATGAATCTTGACTCTCCGGCCCGTAAATTAGCCCGCAAATTTGTGCGTGTAAAAAAAAAAATTCAGTAGTCGCCCTTCCCTCTTCCACTTCCAACACACAACCCACTAAATGCAAACTCCCCCAGCTTCACCTCTTTCGGCCTTACTTCGAAACTCCAGGTGGAAACTGTTGGTAAAAAAGGACGAGTATCCTCTACAACCTCCTTCATTCCTGATTTAACGATAGAGACTGGCGCGACCCAGTCCGCTGATCCCAATGAGTATCATAAGTTGGAATTGTCAAGGGCTTGGGAACCCTCGAACAATCCATGAGTTGCGGGAATTCTCCCTCTAAGTCTCGACATTGTCTTCTTGTGTGAAACAAAATGCAAGAAGCCTATTATTGAAAAATTGAAATGCTCGATGAATATGTTTGGATTTTCGGTTGATCTTTGAAGGTCGTTCAGGGGTCTCGCAATCTTTTGGAAGAAGGAAATCTCGGTGACCCTACAAAAATTCTCGCACAGATTTATTGATGTGGACACGGAGTTATTGGGTCAGCCCTTTAGATTAACCGACATTTATGGAGAACCAATGTGACGTTACGTCGCCAAGGTTGGATTATCATTCAACGCCTTGACAGGGATCCCAGCACCCCATGGATCCTTTGCGGGGACTTTAATGAAGTTCTATCCTAACACGAATTTCAGGGCTCCCACCTTTGAGCGGACTGGCAAATCCGATTATTCCGGGATACCTTTTCTTTGATGAACTTGAAAGATATGGGCATTGAGGAACAAAAATTCACATGGCAACGTCTTCTAAATAATCCGCGCACTCAGCGAGCGAGGCTCGATAGGGCTGTGAATAACGCCCCATGGAGGAATCTTTTTCCATGGAGCCATGTAATCACTGCCCCACTTATTTTTCCGACCATTCTCTAATCCATATCCAAGTCCGAAACCGCAACTCCCGTAGCTATCAAGGAAGACGCCGACCCAATTTTCGCTTCGAAGCTTTATGGATTAAATTTGACGAGTGCTAGAAAATTGTCAAGGAATCTAGGGATTCTTGTTTGGAGAATCTCCCAACCAAACTTGATAATTGTGCTATTAGCTTACTGAATTGGGTAAAGCAATATCAAGCATCTATTACCAAGCATGTGGACGAAATGAAGCTTGAAATTAATTCTCTACAAAATGGAGTTATCTCACCTGACGTGTCAAACAGGCTGACAGAATTGAAACACAAGCTTAATATGTCCCTTGACCCCCTTGATTTAAAGTGGCGACAAAGAGCAAGATGGCATCGGTACAAGGACGGCGATTGAAACACACACTTCTTCCATAGTTATGCGAGCAAAAGAAAAGAAGTGAACAACATTTCCTCCCTCAAGGACTCCACTGGCACTCCTCAGGATTCTCCTACAGCCATCGAACATCTCATTCTCGATCATTTTGGATCCATCTTCACCGCCTCTCCTATCTCCCCTGACTACATTTCCACAGCCCTTAGTTGAATTCCCCCACGATTTTCATATGCGATGACAGAGATGCTCATGGAACCTTACACTGAGGAGGAGATCAACAAAGCTCTCAAACATATGCCATCGCTCAAATCGCCTGGCCCGGATGGTATAAGCCCTATTTTTTTTAATAATTATGGCATGTAGTTAAAATTGATGTGGTTTCCTATATTCTCAATTTTCTCAATCATAATATTTTGGACCCCCGCATTAATTTTATTCACATTGTTTTAATCCCTAAAATAAAAAATCTGGATGTCATTAGCCAGTTTCGCCCGATTAGCCTTTGCAACGTCATTTATAAATTAGCTTCTAAAGTTCTGGCTAACCAAATTCGCAGATGTTTTCCCTGATTTAATTTCACCATCACAGTTTGCATTTGTCCCGAGTCGTCTTATTACTGACAATGTTTTGATAGCGCATGAGAAACACCACCACATGAAAACTAAGGCTGCTACGCGCACAGGGCTCATGTCCATCAAATTGGATATGAGTAAAGCTTTTGACCGTATTGAATGGCCTTTTCTCAAAGCAATTATACTAGCTTTGGGCTTCCCCCTTGGCCCTTTTGTGGAATTAATCATGAGTTATATTTCTACGGCTAATTTTTCATTTCTGTTGAACAGGGCTGAGGAGGCTTACTCCCCAAAGAGATCTCAGGCAAGGCGACCCATTATCATCATATCTCTTCATTATTTGCTCGGAGGTTTTCTCTCGCATTTTGCAGGATCTTCAACGTTGCGACAAAATCAAAGGCATCGCCATTAGCTGCTCTTGTCCATCCATTTCACACTTATTTTTTGCATATGACACTTTGCTTCTTGGGTGTGCTACTACGGAGGAGGCCAGACATTTTCGCTTTGCAATTAATTTATATGAAAAGGTGTTAGGCCAACTGGTGAATCTCGACAAATCGAGCATTGTGTTTAGTAGGGATGTGGATCAGTCCACAGTGGTGGACATTGTGCACATCTTGGGGTTTAAAAAAGTTGATTCTCATGGGAAATATCCCGGGCTTCCTAGCATTGTTGGTCGGAACAAAAAAGAAATTTTTGGGCACATCAGGGACCGCATCTGGCACTGCATTCAGGGTTGGTCTCGCCATAACTTTTCCAAAGCGGACAAGGAAATTCTTATCAAATCAGTGCTTCAGGCTATCCTGTCCTACGCTATGAGTTGCTTTAAATTCATAGAAAATGTAATCGCGGATATCCAATCTATGATCAGCAATTTCTGGTGGGGAAGCTCTCGTGAAAATAAAAAAACCCATTGGGTCGCATGGGATAAAATGGCTCGAAACAAAGCAATCGGGGGGCTTGATTTTCGATCCTTTCGGGCCTTGAATCTGGCATTTCTCTCTAAGCAAGCTTGGCGAATTCTTACTTATCCTTCATCACTTCTGGCACATGTCTACAAGGCAAAATACTTCAATAATTGTGATTTTATGGAGACTAGCTTGGGCCATAGACCTTCATGGGCTTGGCGTAGTATTTTGGATAGTCGTCGGGTCTTAAAATTGGGTTGCGTGAGAAGAATTCATAGTGGTTTTAACACTAAAATTTGGGGCGATTGGTGGCTTCCTAAACCTCCATTCACACATTTTCCCTATACCTCAACCATTCTCCGCCTCCTCCACTGTCAGCCTTCTTATAGATTCCACTACATCTCGGTGGAACACATCACTCATTTTCGAAAAATTCCCCATCCACATAGCCAACCTTATTCTTTTCTATCCCCCTTAGCCTATCGCCACATCCCGACTCCAGGTTTTGGTCTCTCAGCAAAAACAAAAAAAATCTTCATTAAATCCGCTTACCACTCCATCCTCGCCTCACCTAGCAACTTCCCTGAATTCCACCCTATCGCGTCTTTTAGCTCTGGCCCCTCTCCCATTTGGAAGAAATTATGGAGCTTAAAAATACGGGACAAATCCTTCACTTCTCCTGGAGATTGCTCACTAATTCTCTTCCTGATCCATCTAACCTCTCCCGTCGCAACATCGAAACTACCTCCTCCTGCCCCATGTGTTCCCACAATGATGTCTCCTTAGCCCACTTGTTCTTCACATGTACGTTTGCAGCACACGTATGGTTTTCAGCGGGCCTGAGTGATCTTGTAGCAAATTTCCAACAACCCAATGGGGACCTTTGGGCTAGAGATATCATCATGGGAAGCCCGCACCATATTTGTGAGTTTTTCCTCCTCCTTGGAAGTGGAATTTGGGAGCAACAAACTTATTTTCGAAAGTGCAACAACCCAGCCCCATGGTCTTGTTGCTTACGCCAGCCAACTTCTCGCAAACTTCCAAGTAGCTAACGCCCTCCCTGAAGTCGATACTCAGCTCCAAGACCTTTGCCCCTTGTTGAAACCGCCTCCCCCAGGCATCCATATTTTTTCGACGGGGTTGTTTCGACGTCCCGTGTTTGTGCAGGGGATGGGGTTTTTATTCGAGGTGAAATGGTTCATTTATTCACGGCCTCTCTAAGAGGTTTGAAGGTATTGTTGACCTTCTAATTGCGGAGGCCCTCTCACTCCGCGAAGCTCTGATCCTTCCCTCCAACCTCCGGCTCACCAACGTATCTTTCTTGGGTGACTCGGCCGTTCTTATTGAAGCTGCTAGAAACAAGACACGGCCCCCCTGGAATGTGATTCGGTGTTGCTAGACATTTTGTCGATGTCTCATTCTTTTGTTTCTAGTAATTTTATTTGGATACCTAGAATTGATAATTTAGTTGCCCACGAGTTGGCCCAATTTGCAAAATCTGAACTATGTTCGCATGACTCGTGGATATCTCCTCCCACCTTTTTGTGTCAATCGGTGCTGGACATTTTTCAGTAAGTTAATGAAATTCTTTCCCTTTCAAAAAAAAAATTCAAAACAATTGCGGAAGAAACAGAAAATCGAGCCTTTTTTCTGACTCATATATTTAGCTAATTAATCAATTAATTACTCAACAACAAGTATAATCGCATGATATGAATAACAATTAATCCTCATCTTAAGATTTTAAGCCAATTAAAGCAAACCTAGTTTAAAAAAACAAGAAAAATTTACCCACCTTCAAGACTTTCCACAAGTCTGCCATGGTTTTCTTGAACAACGCACCTACTTACATCTGGACCCCCAAATTCACGGTTCTTGTGAATATTTTTGGCGCCATGTTGTTATTAGTGAGTTTCTTATATGCTATGGAGAAAGAACTAACGGCATGATTGGTATGTGGGAATGGGGTAGGAATGGAATGGGCATTCCTTGTTTCATTCCCATTCACATACTTGGTATGCTTTAGTAATGAGAATATTCATTCCCATGAGAATCTCTATTCCCAAAAGTATGGGAATGACCATTCCTGCTCTCCCTCATGGGTTTAGCTATTCTCAATCATCAAGAATGACTCAAATTTATATTTCTATAAATGACTAAAAATATTGGATATAATCTATATTTTCGAAAAGTAGTGTTATAAATAAAAAATTTATTTATAGTTTAAATATAAATTATATTTAATATTTTAATAAATCATAGTCAATTTCTATCAATTTTCAATAGTTAAATCAAAATTTTGATATAGAATTATTTTGTTGATTTTATATATTTTTTTTACAAAAAATAGGATAATTACAAAAATACCCTTGAGGTTTGGGATAATTACATAAAAACCCAAAGATTTTTTAAAATTACAAAAAACACCTTGAAGTTTGATTTGTCTTATATTTTCCCCTTCATAAGTAAAAAAATTCAAAAACCCCCCTGATATTTATAAAAATACTATAGTTACCCCCTTAAATTTAACACATAATCAAACCTGATGGGGCTTTTTCTAATTTTAAAACATCTCTGAATTGTTTTGTAATTAGCCCAAATTTCAGGGGTGTTTTTGTAATTATCCCTAAAAAATATTATATAAAATATTTTTGATATCATAGATATAAATCTATATATATATATATATATATATATATATATATATATGTATTATTTAACACACATTAAAATAATCTTATATCAATTTACGAATAACATATTTAATAAAATTTATTTAAAAAATCTTATTTAAGAGAATTTGATACTATAAAATTATTTTCTAAATTACTATCATTAATTTATAATTACCAATCAAGATATTTAAATCAAGTAAAAAATCGTCATCCATTCATTTCTCCATTCCTTGTACATACCAATCAGAAGAATAGTAATACTACATCATTCCATTCCTAATGTTATTCCATTCCTAAATTCATTCCATTTCAACCTAATTCCATTCATTCATACCAATCATGCCTTAAGGGAATAAGGTCTCCGTCCCACCTTCAACTGTTGTTATGTCCAAACTCTGTTATTAATTATGTTGTGTTCTTTCATTTCTGTCTTTTAGTTTCTGCAACTGTTTTTCTGGTATTCTTGTAGTTGTTCTCATACTAGTTATTCTTGTAGTAATTATTCTTATTGTAGTTGGTAGTCAATATTGTTTGTTGTAGTGGGGTATTTAGTCCGCTGCTTTAGTTGTTTAAGTTGGTTATGTCCATAGGCAGATCTAAATATAGCTAGCACTGGGCATATTTTTAGTAAATTTATTTTTAGTACTATAATTTATATAATATTCATAATTATCCCACCACAAAATTTAACTCAAACTCAAGTCCACCAATACAAAATTCAAATTCATTTTAAAAATCAAGAAAAAAGAACTTAAAACTTTGTGTTATAATGATGACTTTGATATTTAATATAGTTTTGATCTCTCTTTAGACATTTTCTTATCCTCAATTTATAATTAGTACACTTATTATGTCATTACTTTTATTACTTTTAAACTGTACTTAACTATTTGTATTGATAATTTATGAGAATATGTATTCTAAGTATCAAATATATTTAAAAATATCATATGTTTAAGGGACCAAACAATTTGTCTTGATCCCATAAGTGTCATTATAAGGTGTGAATTAAAAAATTCTCTATTCTTTTAAAAATAAAAAGTTATTTATTTTTCAAGCTTTTTTTATATTTGGTTATTGGCTTCATGTTATTTTGTGGATAGAAAACATATAATATTAAGAACATAATATTTCCATTTGATTGCTAATATACAAATATCACTACGTTTTTTTCTCCTGGGAAGTAGTTTCTACTATTTATTGAGAAATAATATAATATAATTATTTGTTATATATATATATATATATATATGGGTGAAATTTTTACTTAGTCCATCCTACTACTAATTTCTGGATCCATCACTGGTTCTGTCTATGGAGATCGGGTTTTAAGTGGAACCGTTGTGACCCCTCCGGCCTTTCCTGGGAGCTAATTTTATTCAGTATTATTTGTTGTGTATTATAAACTCTCGATGCCCCGACATACACCATATAAACCAACAATTTTTTACAAATCTTCTCAATCTAGAACATTCATCAGGCACCTGTTTCCTAGGAGTCGGGAATACGTATGGAACCAATATAGGTGCGCCATAGACAGGGATGGCAATTTTGACCCGACCCATGGGTACCCGTCCTGGTCCGCCCCGTTTGGGTCACCCCGTGACTCGGGGCGGGGTGGGGCGGGTCTGGGTCTCACTTCCGCCCCGCGGGTACCCGCCCCGCCTAGAATTTTTAGTTTAAAAATATATTTTTACATATATTTTGCATATATAATATATATTATAATATAATTTTTGTGTATTCTTATATTATATTTAATATTTATAAATTGATAATAATAAATTTTGTAAATAATATTTTATAAATGTATATTTATTTTAATTTTTTAATTTAATTTAAAATGGGGCAGAACGGGTCGACCCGCCCCGCCCCGCGACCCATGGCAGGTCGGTCCGCCCGCCCCGTTCTAGACACAGGGCGGGTCTGGGTCCTGGCCGACCCACCCCATTGTCATCCCAAGCCATAGAAGAAGCCTTTGAAAGCAAAAATGGAAAGAAAAAAAATCAATCTAAACAAGCTCAATTCAGAAAGAGGAATAAAGGATAAAGCCCATTAAAAGACTAAAATCCACAAAATTGCTTGCTCAACCTAAGTCCAATAATAGTTGTTGTTAGGTATCTATACGCCTCAGATAGTACAAATCAAGCACAAATACAGATACTCTAGGACTCAAGAGAATTAAAAATTGCAATGCACATAAAAGTAAAACATAAGTATATGGGATAAAACCATAAAACCGAAATATTAAGAGATTTTGGCTCAGGACCAGTTATTCCCAAACCACAGTTGTCATCAGAGAACCACCCAAGAACCAGAAGATGGTACCCACAGAGCCTCGTCACAACATCCCTCAAGATTCCCACTTGAACCAGCAAACACAAAGATTAGAAACCCTAGAAATACCCCCAAAACCACATCAAACCCTAGTTTACAGAAAACTTCAGAGTTTGTCCACAAAGAACGTGAACAAGTGAAAATAACACTCAGATCTCTCACTTTTATCACAAAACCACACAGAAATATCACAAGGAGTTCAGACTTCTAGAGAGAGAAATTATTCACAGAGAGGATCGAAGAATCGAGAGAGATGAGAGAGAAAGTGAGATATCAGTTGTGATATTAGGGTTTCTGTAGAAGGGTATTAATAGGGTTAACCAATGGATTAGATCAACTCACAGAGATCGGACGATTAGGATACAATAATTTTATTAATTACCACAATTAATACAAGTTCAACTTACAACACCTTGAAGAGCACCACACTCTTCTTCAACACCACCTTTGGAGATTACCACAATCTCCCTTTGAAGATTACCACAATCTTCCTTCAACGGCACCTTTGAAGATCACCACAATCTTCAATCTTGAAGAATACCAAATTCTTCAACACCTCAAGAGCACCACACTCTTGAAACACCTATCACCTAGATCACCCAAGTGTATTCTTTCCACAAGAATACTCACAAGGATGTCTTGTGTTGAATGATGACAAAAATCAAGATTACAACTCAATAATGAATATTACAATTTGAGTGCAAGTGTAATCAAGAAATAAAGCCTAGACCTCAAGATGTGAAAGTGAAATCCTTAGGCTATAAATACAACAAGAGTGTTGAATATGAAAGCTTGGAAATTTGCAGATTTCTTGTTGTGAATTTGCTTGTGTTCTTATCTCTTGTGTCTTCAATTCATCCTCTATTTATAGGGAAGTCTTCACCAACATAGGCTCCTTCTTCTTCACTTTTGTCTACAAAAAGAGGATCACAAGATGTAGAAATATTGTACAAAATAGAAAAGCAAATCTTCTTGTCACAGACAGAATCGTTGGAATTTTTTTGTCATTACAAAATAGCATAGGGCGAGGTTGCCTGTTGAAGATTTCACCGTTTGAAAAAAATAGTGCGATCCGGTAGGGGTTGCGGGGGTGCGACCGGCCGCCAGTGGTGCGACTGGTCGGCCTCCCCGGACCGGTCCCCTCCCTTTTTTCAAGACCTGCATGTTCATTTTGTGTTTTCTTTTCTTCGTCATGTGTCGACCATTTTGGCGACTTTCGATTCGACTCCAATTTGAAATGTTGTCCGATTTTTTTTTAAAAAATAAACTTCAAGAAATACTCCAAAAAATTAGTAAAAACATTTTAAATTATTTGGGAGTATTTGGACAACATTTATAAACATAGTTTTGGTGTAAAAACAAATATAAACAAAATCATCAAAAGTGTTGTCCAATTTTAATCAAATTAAAAACTCTAAGATATACTCCAAAAATTAGTAAAAACATTTTAAATCATTTAGGAGTATTTGGACAACATATAAAAACATTGTTTTGGTATAAAAACTCATTTAAACAAAATCATCAAAATCTTGATAAAAACATTTATCTAACACAAACTTATTTTCGAAAGTGCAACAACCCAGCCCCATGGTCTTGTTGCTTACACCAGCCAACTTCTCGCAAACTTCCGAGTAGCTAACGCCCTCCCTGAAGTCGATACTCAGCTCCAAGACCTTTGCCCCTTGTTGAAACCGCCTAATTTCTCAAAGACCAATTCCAACACTTTCCACAAGTCTGCCATGGTTTTCTTGAACAACGCACCTACTTACATCTGGACCCCCAAATTCACGGTTCTTGTGAATATTTTTGGCGCCATGTTGTTATTAGTGAGTTTCTTATATGCTATGGAGAAGAACTAAGGGAATAAGGTCTCCGTCCCACCTTCAACTGTTGTTGGCCACGGTCACGACGGAGAGAAAAATGAGTGATGTGTTCCCCTTTGGTTTGTTAGAAAGTAAAAAAAAAAAAAAATGAGTTGTGAATGCTTATACACGTGTAGCCTTTGTCCATGGGCTTGAGTTCTAATTACTTAAAAATCAAGACGGAAATTGGGCTTACTTTAAAGAAATGGCTAGGATGAGTTTATCTTGTATTTGAAAAGTTGGACCAAGATAATTCGACTAGAGTGGATTGTCTTCTCCAAACTAATGGTCCAACCGAGAAAATATCCATATGTATTTTAAAATTAGAGGTCAATGATCCCATTAACATAATTCTAACCTTGATCAATTAAAAATGTTAATCTCACTAACTCAAGCTAATACTTTAATAATTAATTGTACCTCGAATTAATCTCTTAACTTTTTTTCTTTTTTTCCCCCCTAAAACCTCAATTATTCAGTAATTCTCATAATAACTATTCGATCAATTCTTAAGGTGATTTATTTCATCAAAAAAAAAAAAAAAATCTTAAGGTGATGTACGTCCAGTACCCAATCATTCCAGTAGATTATAAAGAAATTGATCTTACTTAATTCTAATAAAGCTCAAATTTACCACATCTAAATAATTCCAATACCTATAAATTCTATAATAGCCGGGTTGGATACTTGGAAATTATCCGGTTAGATACTAGATGACAAAACTCGAATTTAAAGTTTTACACATAAATAATAAATAAATAAATAAAAATAAATATTAAATCAAAATATTCTTTATAATGATATTACACAGTTATCCAAAAGTGGGATCTTACAGTTAACAACTATGAAGTCCCTAAGGGTTATTGATGTTTTAGTACCTGACCTATAGGTACTTTGCTAGTTTGGTACCTAATATTTCTGAGTTACCAATTTATTACCCATACTTCACATTTTTTTATACATAGGTCCCTATTCATTTTTTTTATACATAGGTACCTATTCACTTATTTAAATTATAAAATAAATTAAAATTTTAATTAATTTAATTAATAAAATAAAAAGAAGTTTCTAAAATTATTAATGAATTTTTAGAAAATATAAAATTAATTACATTAAATTAATAAATTAATAAATATAAATTAAAATGTAATTAATCGAAAAGAAAAATTTGTTTAGTCAACTAATTTAAAAAATTGTTATGAAAATTAATAATTTACAAATTAAAATTAAGATAGTAAATAAGAAAATTATAGCAATTTTTTTATTAATATATTATTTTTTAATTTAGTTTATTAATCGAATTTTAAAAAATAATTAATTTAATTTATTTTTTACAATGAAGAATTTATCGATTTAATTTAAATAATAATAAATTATTTCTTAATTTAATTTTTTTAATTTAATAATTATAAGTAAAACTTAATTTTTAACAAAAATTAAAAAAGTCTTGGGGGCATTTTCGTCCTTAAGATTGAATATGTACCAGTTTATAAAAAAATGTGAAGTATGGATACTAAATTGGTAACTCAGAAATATCAGATACCAAACCAGCAAAGTGTCTATAGGTCAAGTACTAAAAAATCAATAATACAAGTCCCTAATTGCATACACACATCCTTCAGTTAATTGCTTTCATTACTTCTCTATATGTGCTTTTCCGATTGTACCATGGATAATTGATGAATTATGTCCCCCTGCAATGTATTTATTTAAAAATAAAATTAGCAAATTGTCTTTTATTTTATTAATTATAAAAAACCTATACTATATGTTTACCTCAGAATCATGGAAGACGCATTCTAGACTGTGAATTTGAGTTTTATCGTTGTACGATGGCTTTTATAAAGCCACACAAGCCGAAGTTTCATAGACCACAGTGTCTTTATCATGTTGAGGTATTTGATCAGAGTCAAGATGGGTGTCATTGTTGATTTTTTTTTAATTTTAAGAGAATTCTCGTGTAAGATGACATATGATACGAATGTGAATTTTGAAAGAATGTCAGCACATATTTATAGCACAGCTTATGGCCATATTTAAGGAAATAATTTTGTTGATCAATTTAATGATATATTGTGTTAGTTGATATTTTCAATGTACGAATGATTGTGCCATACGGCTTTACTGTATTTCTTTACTTAAGCACAGTTTGAAGATTGTGTTATTTTTCCTTTTTTTTTGAATTAATCATGATTATTTTTATTTTTATATTTATTTCTATAATAATTAATAATTAATCAATAATATATTTATCTATTTATATTTAATAAAAATTTGCCAGTGTTATTTAGTAACAATCCAATACGAGGATTACATATTATCTATAAATAAATCCGGTCTAGTAATAATTAAGGAAATCTTTCAACATATAATATAAATAATGGCTATTATAGCATGCATTCTTTAAATTGATCGGATAAACTTTTCTATATTAGAGTATTTAAATTTAGAAAATTATCTGGCAAGTAATAATTGTAATAAGTTGCTATAAATATGAAAAATAAAACAAGAAATGTTGAAATACGGGGCTATTCAAATCTATAAAGAAATTAAGAGATATCATGGCCCATAAACTTTCAACATTAATGCTTTCCATTTAAAAAATATTCAGCATTTTAAATATGTTATGTACAACTAATTGAATTATGTTTGGCAAGTTATTATTCCAATTTCTGTAAATTTGCAGAACATAGTTTACTTATATAAAGTTTTAAAACCGTGTATAATCAAATTTAAGAAAATTAACAGAGATTACATTCCCATTAACATTAGTGATTAAAATATCCCAATTAAAAACTAATCAACATGTTTAGCCCATAAAGAATTGAAATACTATTTTTAGACTGAAAAAAAGAGTGGGAAAAATTAACCATACTATTCTAAGAATAGTCTCTTATTTTATATATATAGATAAAAATAATCTCCTTATTAACAAAAAGTCGTTGTAGTACTGGTATATATTTGGTATTCCCCAATGGGCGACCCAAATTTGATTCTGGAAGCGGCAATTTTAATTAAAGATTAACGAAAAATAGGAAAACTTTTGAATTCCAAAAATAAAAAATTACCGCTCCCAGGAATTGAACCTGGGTCGCCCATTGGCGAATACCAAATATATACCAATGCTACAACGACTTTTTGTTTCTAGGAAACTCATTTTAATTTTAATTAAAGATTAACTAAAAATAGGAAACTTCTCAATTCCAAAAACAAAAATTGGCGCTACCAGGAGTCGAACTTGGGTCGCCCATTGGGGAATACCAAATATATACCAGTGTTACAATGACTTTTTGTGGATAGGGAAATCATTTTTATTTTAATTAAAGATTAACGAAAAATAGAAAAACTTTTGAATTCCAAAAATAAAAAATTGTCGTTGTAGGAATCGAACCTCGATCGCCCATTGGGGAATACCAAATATATTACCACTCCGACGGTGAGCTCGACGCACCAAGTTGACTCAAGCTCAGTTAGATTCACGAAGTTCATACCATGTCAACAAGTCAGTCAAGTAAAAGCATGGCGATACATATAAAAGTTGTACAAGATATCAACAAGTTAAGTTTTAAATTTGTCATAAGGCAAGGAAGTCGCCACGCGTAGTACGTATGGTCCGGGAATTTTCAAGAAAATTATTGATTTATTATTTAAATATATTTACATCAATTTTAGGACTATAGAGAAAAAAATAGTTTATTTTGGGGTCCTTGATAAAAGGAAAATTTTATAAGTAGACCCGTTTTGGGAAAAATAGTACTTATCGAGTTTGAAATTGAATAAGTCATGGTCTTGACCTCGAAAAAATATAAGGTCAGTTTCTAAATTCTCCAAATTGTTCAAAGATTCAGTTTTGCAAAGGGTTTGGGTCGAGTTTTAAGAAAATTTCAGTTTGGTCCCTTCTTTTGTAAAAATTGTCATTTTCGGACCCGAACTTAACATTTTGAATCTCACAAAGCGAGAGGGATTTTGATGTGATTATAATTTTAAAATATCTTGTATAACAGTAGGATGTTGGGACAAAAATAAGTTTTTAAATAGGGTCGGTTTAAGTCCCTTAATTTTTATAAATTTCATTTCTAGTCCAAAAATTCGATTTTTGCTCTTAAGGGTTTATTTGGTGTTCGTTTTTAATAAATATTGAACTTGACTCAAGATCTTGAAGGACAACCCCTATGTGGCATCCAAATCATATTTTTATGTTAAAATTAAAGTCTCAAGTCCAAAAAAAAAAAGGAAATGTTTTTTTAAGCAACATGTACTTAGGCCATTTTGACATGTTGCAACCTACATTTGTTTTCTTGGCAGCTAACAACCCGGTATATGCGCATTTTGCAGTTTGCAACCTCCGGCAGGCCAAAAGAGGAATATTTTTGGAATATTCCCTCACATGACTTGCATACTTATTTCTTAAGGGCATTTTCGTCTTTTTCAATTGATTTTATCTAGTTTCTAAATTTTTTTATTTATATTTTTTTTCATCTCCATTCTCCTACCCCTCCCCCGTGCACAATAAAGAGGGTCTGCACTAATTTTAAGTTTCCGCTTGTTTTTGGACATACGAGCTTTCTTCTCGATTTTTGGTTGGATTATGAGATTCCAATCACCTTCACCTCTTTGCTCATTATCCTATTAGCTTGGATGTTGCCAATTTTTGGATGATATTGCCAATTTTTGGATTTGTGTTTATAAAAGTAAAAGAAAAATTTTGAACTAAAGAAAATCAATTGAAAAAGACGCAAATGCCCTTAAGAAATAAGCATGCAAGTCATGTGAGGGAATATTCCAAGAATATTCCCTTTTTGGCCTGCCGGAGGTTGCAAACTGCAAAATGTGCATAGTTCGGGTTGTTAGTTGCCAATAAAAAAATGTAGGTTGCAAAGTGTCAAAACGGTCTAAGTACAGGTTGCTTAAATTGTTTTTCCCAAAAAGAAATACTAGAATCAAATGGCTACTATTTACCTTAATGTCCTCAAGTAGTCTTCAAAATCGAACTTCTTTCTTCAAGCTTAGAATCAGGTCTAGGTTTTCCTTAATTCTTCAAGAAATAATCCTCTAGGAGTACCTCAATAAGAAAGAATTCATCAAGGTTAGGAGGTGAAGAACGAAGCTTAGAGTTTTAAAAGATGAATTGAATGATGGAAGAACAAAAATTCTTTACCTTTTGGGGGATAATTTTCGGCCAAGTAGAGGAGTAGGGGAAGATTTTTGTGTTTAAGTGTTAGAAATGAGGAGTGTTGTGAGAGTGAAGTGGATGTTGTAGGATGAATTGATATGATTCCCCTTAATCCCTCCTCATGGCCGAAAGTTTAGGGAAAAAGTCCTCATTCCTTACATTTTTTTGGGTCTTGTTGTATTGTGTGAGTTGGGAGACAATGTCATGTGTAAAGTGTATTGAGTGGAGATGGTGTGTGTATAATTAAATAAAAGTGAAGACAATAAAAAATGAAAAGAGGAGTAGATGTGTAAAAATTAATGAAGGTATATATATAAAAAATAAAGTTGATAAAGGTTGAATTATAATTGAATAGAATGGTTAAATGCTTCCTCGTCCTCCTCCTCATGTGGACGTTCATTTAGGCCTTAATCCTCCACATTTAATTTTTTTTTCTCAAATTGGTAATAATGGTACTTAAATATCAAGTCCAAAAAACAATCACTTATCTATCCCACAATCACTTATCACTCCCATAATCATTTATTCCAAGTCAAGCTCTTTGTTCTAAGTCAAGCTCCTTATTCTATAAGCTATATATATCACTAATGAAATAAGTCTTCTAATTTATAAGGTGTCTAATAATTCCCAAGTGTAGTATTTGTTAGATAAATGTTTTTATCATGATTTTGATGATTATGTTCGATTTTGTTCAAATGAGTTTTTAAACCAAAACTATGTCCCTAAATGTTGTCTAAATACTTCCGATCAACTTAAAATGTTTTACTATTTTTCGGAGTATTTCTTGAAGTTTATTTTCAATAAAAAAATTGGACAAAACATTTGTTTCAGCTCGACGGTCGCCCTATAGGGCAACCCGTACTGAGTTGGTGAGCCGAGAAACAGAAAATGGGGCGTAAGAAAAATAGAGGGGTGGCCGGTCGACCGGTGGGCGCAGGGTCGACCGTCGGCCGTGGCGACACTGTGCACAGGAGTTGGATTTTTGTTCTAGACTTCTCTATTTTGTAAATTCTTCAAGCGGCAACCCAGTCACGATTAAGAGCGGTCGCACCCCTTTGACCGGTCCTCCGCGTGTAAAAATTCGCGAGAATTCAATTTCAATCTTATCTCTGCTTGTGACAGTCGAACCCTTGTTTATCAAACTATCCGTTGCGTTTTTGCATGACTTTTCCCTATTTTGTGGGATTGATTTCTAACAGCTATATTGATCATTTTAAATAGTTTCTTTTGCAGCAAATCACTCCCAAGGAGGAGCCAATGTCTGGAAATGAAAGCCAAGTCCTCTCCTATATATAAAGGCTTCATTCAAGCAACAAGAAACAACACTTAATACAAGCAAAAAGAGCAAACAAAGCAAACACTTCTATATCTTGTTGTATTAGCCTAAGCACTTTCACTTGCACAAATTTGAGGTCTAGGCTTTCAATTCTTGATTACACTTGTACTCATATTGTTTCAATCTTTATTGAGTTGTAATCTTGATTTTGGTCATCATTCAACACAAGACATCCTTGTGAGTATTCTTGTGGTAAGAATACACTTGGGTGATCTAGGTGATAGGTGTTTGAAGATTGTGGTAAACTTCAAAGGTGTTGTAAGAGGGTTGTGGTAATCCTCAAGGTGGTGAAAGAGGGTTGTGGTAATCCTCAAGGTGTTGTATTAATTTTTGGTAAATTAATAAAATCTTTTTTTCTTTTGAAATCCATCCCGGAGATACTGGTGTGGTAGAGGATTAGGCCCTAGGTGGGTTGAACCTCTTTAAATCAACGAGTGTTGTTTATTTTCCGCATTTACATTCTTGTCATTTACTTGTTGTTTCGAAAAAGAGGGTGATTTGCGAAAAATCGGCATAATCTATTCACCCCCTCTAGATTATCGTAGCCACTTGGACTAACAAGTGGTATCAGAGCCAAACCCTTTGGCTAGCTCGTTCCGAGTAAAGAGGAAAGATCCATGGCTACAAATGATGCTCATCTCACCACCGGCGCCTCCACCAATAAGCTACCACTATTCGACGCCAACAACTACGCATTTTGGAAAGACCGTATGGAGTGCTTCCTACAAGGGTGCAGGTTTGACATTTGGAATGTGGTCATTGAAGGAGTTGATCAACCAACAAAAAAATCGGAGGATGGCACCTTGGCTCCTAAACCTTTCAAGGAGTTTGATGAAAACGACAAAAAGGCTTTCTCTTTAAACGGTAAGGCCTTAAATATTTTGCATTGTTCTCTTACCGCCACCGAGTACAATCGCATAAGAGGCATAAGGTCGGCACATGAGGTTTGGGAAAAATTGGCAACAATCTATGAAGGGACTAAGAAAGTCAAGCAAGCAAGAAAGGCCATGCTTGTTAAAGACTTCGAAAACTTTAACATGTATGATGGCGAAAGCATCTCCAAGATGGTGGAAAGGCTTGACAATATTGTCAATCCTCTTGTGGTCCTCGGCAAAGTCATCTCCGAAGAAGACAAGGTGACCAAGGTATTGAATGCACTTCCTGGCTCATGGTCCGAAAAAGTAACGGCAATCACGGAGGCATAAAATCTTGAGACACTCAAGTTTGATGAGCTTATTGGAAATCTACTCATCTATGAAGTCTATCTCAAGGAGAGGAAAAATTCCAAACCATCCACAAATCAATCGGGTATGCAAATTATTCCTAAAGGTCTTGCTTCTTCTTCTAATAATGCATACTATGATAATGATGATGATGATGAGGAGACATTTTGCACTTGTTCGAAAATTTGCAAAATTTGTAAATTAAAATAAAGCAAGAAAACCAAGAGATAATGCTTGCTTTAAATGCGGAAAAACCGGGCACTTCATTGCGATTGCGTCAAGCTCGATGAAGAGGAGCAAAAGAAAAGAAGCCTTTCACAAAAAGAAGGCTCTAAATGCGGAAGTCAAAACATGGGATGAACTACTCGAAACAACCGATGAGGAAGGAGAAACCGAACACGGTCTCATGGCTATAGACGATGAAAACAATGAGGTACACTCAAATTCTTCTACTTCCTCCATAGTTGATGACTTGCAATGTGATTTTGATGAATTGCAAATTGAGTTTCAAAATTTAATCGTTAAATACAAAAATTTGAAAAAGGAGCATAAGGAGATTAAGGTTGAAAAGGAAAAATTATTTACCTCTTATGAATCTCTAGACAAAGCTCATGCTCTCACTCTTACTAGAATTCATTCTCTTGAAACCGAAAAGGAATTGCTCACAAAAGATATTGAATGTTTGAAAAATGATGTGCATCGTTTCAACATAAGTACGGATAAAGTCACAAAAATTTTAGATGCACAAAGAGGTGAGCATTCCAAATCGGGACTTGGTTATAAGCCATTTCAAAGTGTTTTTAAGAAAAATAACCAAGGTCCGACTTTTGTACGTGCTAATAATTATAATACTCCTACTTGCTTTTATTGTGGCAAAGTTGGACATTATGCTAATAATTGCAAATTGAGAAATAGCTCAAGACATGTTTGGAGACCCAAAGGTCTCAAGACTAACCCCATGGACCCCAAAATTATAGGGTACCTAAAAGAAATTCTTTTGTAGGTAATAGGGGCTATAACCACAATGGAAGATTCAAAATGGCTCGTGGACGGCGGATGTTCACGCCATATGACCGGGAGGAGAGAACTTTTTACCAACATCAAGCTCCAAGAAGAGGGTATGGTCATGTTCGGCAATAGCAAAGGAAAAATTCTTGGAAATGGAGAAATTGGTAACTCTTATTTCTCTCTTAGTAATGTTCTATTAGTTGAAGGGCTTAAGTTTAATTTGATAAGTGTTAGCCAACTTTGTGATTCAAAATATGATGTTTCCTTTAATAAAGAAAAATGCCTTATACTTAAAAATGGTGAAATTATTTGTGAAGCAAATAGAAAAGGCAATCTTTACAAAATTTGTACAAGTGATTTGGTTAGTCAAAATATTTCTTGTTTAGTCGCCAATAATGATTTAACTAGTTTATGGCATAGGCGACTTGGACATGTTGGATACAAGAATTTGAAAAATATTTACAAAAACCAACATGTGAAAGGACTACCCAAATTGAATTTTGAAAATCTTGGCTTATGTGACACTTGTCAAAAGAACAAATTAGTTAAAAGTAGTTTTAAGCCCAAAATGAAATTTCCACAACCAAACCCCTACAAATGCTTCACCTTGATTTGTACGGGGATATTGGTACTGGCTAGTCTAAGTGGAAAACATTACACTTTTGTTATAGTCGATGATTTTTCGAGATATACTTGGGCTCTTTTTCTTATCAATAAAAGTGATGCCATTAATGAGTTTGTTAAGTTGTGTAGACTTATTGAGAATGAAAAAGAAGATACTATCAAGTCTATTCGAAGCGATCGAGGTGGAGAATTTGACGGTGAATTTAGAGTATTTTGTGAAACCAAAGGATATGCTCATAATTTCTCGGCTCCAAGGACACCTCAACAAAATGGAGTAGCCGAAAGGAAAAATCGGACATTACAAGAGATGAGTCGGTCCATGCTCAATGAATTTTCACTTCCAAAATATTTTTGGGCCGAAGCCGTAAGTACCGCTTGCTATGTCATTAATCGAGTTTATATTCGTCCTAAAATGAATAAAACTCCATATGAGCTTTGGAAAGGTAGAACTCCAAATATTAGTTATTTCAAGATATTTGGTTGTAAATGCTTTATTTTGAATACCAAGGATCAATTGGACAAACTTGATCCTAAGGCCGATGAAGGGATATTTATGGGATATTCAACAAAAATCAAAGCATATTGGGTTTACAATAAAATTAGTGGAGTTGTTGAAGAATCCATCCATGTTAAATTCAATGAAGCTTCGGGAGTTGAAAGAATTCCTAATGATGAAAGTGATGAAGAGATGATATTATTGAACAAATTGTTCAAATTGATGATCAACCGTCTACATCAAATAATCAACCGTCCACCTCAAATGGTCCTCAAGAAGATAGAGGTGATATCTCGGATCTTCCCGTTGCATTGAAATTTAAGGAGATCACCCAAAAGATCTTATTATTGGTGATCCCTTGACAAAGTGATGACTCGGAGAAAATTTGCCGAGAAAGCTCTTATTTCTCAAAAGGAGCCTAAAAATGCTAAAGAGGCTATTGAGGATGAGGATTGGTTCCTAGAGATGCAAGAGGAGTTGAATCAATTTGAAAGAAATGATGTATGGGAATTGGTACCTTGTCCTCCTTCTCAAACCATTATTGGTACAAAATGGGTATTAGGAACAAACTTGATGATCAAGGCAATATTGTTCGAAATAAGGCAAGGTTAGTAGCTCAAGGGTATTGTCAAGAAGAAGGTATTGACTATGATGAAACTTTTACACCGTAAAGCACGTTTAGAAGCTATTCGTATTTTACTTGCCTATTCTTGTTTTAAAAATTTCAAACTTTACCAAATGGATGTTAAATCCGCGTTCTTAAATGGTATTATTCAAGAAAAAGTCTATGTAAAACAACCTCGGGGTTTGAAAATGTTTCTAGGCTTAATGATGTGTATAAACTTAAAAGGCCTTGTATGGTTTAAAACAAGCACCGTGCATGGTATGATAGACTTAGCTATTTTCTTTTACAAAATGGTTTTATAAGAGGTAAAGTTGATACAACTCTCTTTGTGTTTGAAAAAGGGCAAGATTGTTTACTTGTGCAAATATATGTTGATGATATTATCTTTGGTGCTACTAATGATTCTTTGTGCAAGAAATTTTCTAAGTTAATGCAAGGAGAATTCGAGATGAGTATGATGGGGAGCTTAACTTCTTTCTTGGACTTCAAATTAAGCAATGTCAAGAAGGTATTTATATTTCGCAATCAAAGTATACAAAAGAACTTTTGAAAAAGTCCGGCATTGAAGAAGGAAGAACCGTCTCTACTCCTATGGCAACAAATGTCAAAATTGACAAAGATGAGAAAGGCAAGTCCGTGGATGAATCAAAGTATCGAGGTATGATTGGTAGTTTACTTTATTTAACCGCTAGTAGACCGGACATTCTTCATGCCGTATGCCTATGTGTTCGTTTTCAAAGCAATCCCAAAGAATCTCACATGAGTGCCATTAAAAGGATTTTTCGATATTTGAAAGGCACCATTCAATATGGTTTATTTTATCCAAAGAATGAAATTTTTTCTCTTAAAGGTTATAGTGATTCGGATTATGCGGGAAATATTGATGATCGGAAAAGTACTTCCGGATCATGTCAATTTTTAGGCGATTGCCTAGTTTCTTGGTTTTCAAAGAAGCAAAACTGTGTTTCTCTTTCAACAGCCGAAGTCGAATATATTTCCGCCGCATTTTGTTGTACTCAACTTCTTTGGATGAAACAAACCTTAGCGGATTGCAAATGCTCTTTTGAAAATGTACCTATCTTTTGTGATAATATATCCGCTATAAATATTGCTCAAAACCCGGTTCATCATAACCGTACTAAACATATTGAGATTCGACATCATTTTCTAAGGAATTGTGTTTCAAAACGTAAAATTGAGATATCTTTTGTACCATCTCAAGATCAATTAGCGGATATTTTTACAAAACCGCTATCGTCCGAGACTTTTTCATCAATACGAGCTCGGTTAGGCATAATGCATATTGAATGAAGCTTATGTTTGCATTTTACACGTTTTTAAAACTTAGGGGCGAAAAATCGGATTTTTGGTTGAAAATTCGGATTTTTGAAAAACTGACAGACAGTGGGCTGAAGGGGTTGAGGGCAACCGGTCGCCCTCAATGTCGACCGGTCTCCCTCAACCACGACCGGTCGCCCTAAGCTATTTTTTGGCTTTTAAACGTTATGTCTTCAGCATTCTTCATTTTAACATTTTTTTTGGCCATTTTTCGTCCCCTTTGTCAACTTCACTCCAATTTCATTCAAAAATGGTTTTCATGCATCTTTTACACACCATGGACATTCTATAGCATGATCATCATCATTATGGCTCATCCTTTCCGATCAATTGGTAAGAATTTCTCTTTTTTTGCTCAAATTGGGTTGAACCCGTGAGTTTTTGAGTTACTTGAATACTCTTGATGTAATTTTCGTATGATCATGATGAGCTTGATTGTTATGTTGTAATGTATGTTGATTGACTTGAATTGATGTTGAAAATTTTTGGCTTAAATCATTTACAAAGGTTATATACAACCTCTTTTATTTTTCACGCACACAAGGTGTTCGATGAAATGTCGCAATGAAAATTTCAACTTCTACATGATTCTCTTGCTTTCAAAAGTCTTCTATACTTATTGAGATCATGATTTGGTAAACAAAACGAGCGTATGAACTCTTCATATTACATTTCTCCCATTTTCCTTGGATTGTTACGCTTTAATTGCTCAATGGTTAATAAACCGTCCCCTTGGCGCACTTTGATATTTTTGTATGGTGTTTTCACCATTCTAAAATTCTTTTTGATGATTCCAAAGGGGGAGAAACAGGATATTGGCTCGTTAGCTCAAGAAAAGCTAATAAAAGCTCACAATAAGTATTGTGGACTCGAATACCTAGTCCATGGCTTGAATTTTGGACTCGAATGAAATTGATAATAAGTATTGTGACAGGGGGAGCTTCTTAGCTCATGATGCATCCTATATAAGCTTGTTATAGCTTGTGCTTCTTACTTATAATAATCGTTTGTTGAAATACTCATAAATAGGGGGAGCTTTGTATGAAATACTTCTAACGGATAGTTTACTTGTAAAACCGGAAAATTTTATTTGGTTTTCAAATTGTCCTCAAGAAAATTGTTTTGGTTTGTAATCATCAAAAAGGGGGAGTTTGTTAGATAAATGTTTTTATCATGATTTTGATGATTATGTTCGATTTTGTTCAAATGAGTTTTTAAACCAAAACTATGTCCCTAAATGTTGTCTAAATACTTCCGATTAACTTAAAATGTTTTTACTATTTTTCGGAGTATTTCTTGAAGTTTATTTTCAATAAAAATTGGACAAAACATTTGTTTTTCTAAGCTCGGCCGGTCGCCTATAGGGCAACCCGCACTGAGTTGGTGAGAAACAGAAAATGGGCGTAAGAAAAATAGGACAGGCGGCCGGTCGACCGGGTGGCGGGCAGTGCGGTCCGCGGGCGACATGCACAGGAGTTGGATTTTGTTCCAGACTTCTCTTTCGTAAATTCTTCAAGGGCAACCGATTCTGATTAAGAGCGACCGTCGCACACCCCCTTTGACCGGTCCCCCTGTGTAAAAATTCGCGAGAATTCAATTTCAATCTTATCTCTCGCTGCGACGGTCGAACCCCTTGTTTATCAGCAAACTATCCGTTGCGTTTTCAGACATCTTTTCCCTATTTTGTGGGATTGATTTCTAACAGCTATATTGATCATTTTAAATAGTTTCTTTTGCAGCAAATCACTCCCCAAGGAGGAGCCAATGTCTGGAAATGAAAGCCAAGTCCTCTCGTATATATAGAGGCTTCATTCAAGCAACAAGAAACAACACTTAATACAAGCAAAAAGAGCAAACAAAGCAAACACTTCTATATCTTGTTGTATTAGCCTAAGCACTTTCACTTGCACAAATTTGAGGTCTAGGCTTTCAATTCTTGATTACACTTGTACTCATATTGTTTCAATCTTTATTGAGTTGTAATCTTGATTTTGGTCATCATTCAACACAAGACATCCTTGTGAGTATTCTTGTGGTAAGAATACACTTGGGTGATCTAGGTGATAGGTGTTTGAAGATTGTGGTAATCTTCAAAGGTGTTGTAAGAGGGTTGTGGTAATCCTCAAAGTGGTGAAAGAGGGTTGTGGTAATCCTCAAGGTGTTGTATTAAATTTTGGTAAATTAATAAAATCTTTTTTTCTTTTGAAATCCATCCCGGAGATACTGGGGTGGTAGAGGATTAGGCCCTAGGTGGGTTGAACCTCTTTAAATCAACGAGTGTTGTTTATTTTCCGCATTTACATTCTTGTCATTTACTTGTTGTTTCGAAAAAGAGGGTGATTTGCGAAAAATCGGCATAATCTATTCACCCCCCCTCTAGATTATCGTAGCCACTTGGACTAACAGTATTATCATTTATCGTCTAAGGTACTAAATAAAATTAGAAGCAATAATACGAGTCAAATATATCAATCAAAATTAATTAATTATAAAATTATTTTGTAATATATAAATGAAATTTTGAAATTATTAAAATATTTAAATAAAATATTATGCTACAAGAAAATAGTTAGTTGTTAAGAAAAAAATTCAACCGGTTAATGTATCCGTTCAAAGTGAGAAATCGACAATAGTCAAAGAAGTGAAAATATGTGTTATTAATATACACCATAAAATAAAAATGATTATGAGTATAAATGATGTATCTACTTGGTAAATCGAGTAGTAAGTAATTCAATAAAATTGATATACTTTGCCATTTCAATGCAAAAGTTGGAGTTTTATAAAATAAATCTAAGGTTATATTCTTTAGAAAATATAATTTTCACTAAATGAGCTTTCAAAATAAGACATTGTCTTTATTAAAATATTATATTAGTAGTATATAGTTCTCAATATCATAAAAATGAAAATGTTTGTTTGTAAGGCACGAAATCGTATTCCTTCGAAATAGTTTTAAGCAATACTATATTTTATGCTAAGAATTTTAAAAGTTTAAATACATGTTTGATAAACCAAGATAATAGACTTTGAGAAGGATATTGAGTTCATCGTAATGGATACTTCCAAAAATTATATTTTGTTTCAAAATATCAAAAGTTGAGACGCAGTTAGTTTTTTTTTAAATGTCCGTGATTGTGTCGTCTACAGTTGAAAATCTTGGCGCCTCACATTCTCCCCTCCTTAACGGACCAAATTCCTCTTAAAATAGTTCTGGGTATTGCCTTCGCATATCGTCTTCCATTTTCCCACGATCGCGGAGCGACTTCCTCGCCTTGCGGTTTTGAATCTATAACGGGACTTATGTTCCACCTAATCTTTCAAGATATCAAAGATTGCTTATCTTTCCGATGATCGTCTTCATCCAAATACTCCACCAACGCCATAATTGCCACTCGCGCTTTTTTTTTCAAAATTTTCCTGAACTACTTCCCTGAATCAATAATACTCATTGCTGGTTGGTATCGTACTTGTATTTACTTACCGCCTGAGTCAACTTGGTGTGTCGAGCTCACGATCGAGAATGGATACATCGGGGATGGGCAAGGCGGCTCGCTATTCCACTTTTCGGCCCCATCATCCTAATCCCGCAATCGAGGGACGGAGTGTCCAAGGGAAGCATGTCGTAGTACTTGAGGTATAATCATGATTATGACAGATCCGAGCCTTGCAAGCTCCACTTTGTGGATTTTGTCTTTGCACTATGGAGCGATAAGGTGACCGGTCTTGGACCATCCCGCCCGGGAGTTACAAGGAAGAACGAAGGAATCGCCTCGATCCACACGATTCGAGTTATCGGACCCGTTTGGTTGGCGCTACAAACCGCACGCAACCGCTACTTGTTTTGCATTGGTTGGCGCTACAAACCGCACGCAACCGCTACTTGTTTTGCATTGGTTGGCGCTACAAACCGACGCAACCATTATTTGCCTTGCATGGGGATGGCATTACATTTCCGTACGCAATCCTACTGTCTTGATCAATCACATAGTTCTGTGTGACCATGAATCTATTTTCTAATAAGCGTATAAGTATATTATTTAAGTATATTTATCATTTACGCTTATGAATCGTGTGTGAATTCATGCATCATACTCACGCGTTTTCATATAACTATTTTCTCAGATTAACTATATTGCGCCACACTTGCACACGATCACCCCATCCATTGAGATTTTTATCTCATCCCCACCTATTTTCTAACCTTAGATGAGGATTTCGTTGAAGATGTTGAACCGGCCCTGGATTGAGACCTTGTATTCCGCTTGTTGGATTTACTACTTCTTCTTGTTGTTGATTGGACTCTTTTCTTATGTTGTTCTTGGACTCTTGTATTTCTTTCCATTCCAGGTTGTAACTGAAGGGCGTAGGACCCTTTGATTTTAAGTTGTTGTATTTGGTTGATTTTCGGGTTTGTAATTTGGATTATGGATTGTGGACTGTAAGTTGTATTTGTACTTGTTATTTATTTCCGCTGCTATTTAGACTCTGTTTCATTGGGTTCTCGTTGATATTTGTCTGGACTGTTTGGTTATTGTATTTAAGTTGTGGATCGTCGTCGCGTCCCGTTTGGGGCGTGACAGTTAGAGTGGTATCAGAGCTCGGCTAGTAAGATGGAAACTTACACCGAGCTGACCCAGGATAGGACCCTCGGTCTGGGTTTTGGGTAGTACCGCGACTTGACCAATTAAGTGTGAATTCGATTTCAAATTGGCATATAATCGTCTTATTGATGTTTGAACTAAGTTAGAACGCATATTTGAGGTTCCATAGTCATACTTGTCTTGACTTAGTTGATTCTTGACTGACTTTCTTTATTCATTCTTTCCTTATTCTCTTCTTATCTTTCCTCTACCTTTGACTGATCCGCCTTAGTTTTGTTGTTACTTTCCCTACAATATAACTTGCTTTACGCAAATAATTATTGTATTCATTTACCCGTGAATCGCAACTAACGCTTCAAGATACTGAATGGCCGAACATCGAGGACGTGGGAGACCTCGTCGCGTTCCACGAGGGGTTGATGATGTACCCAGGGACCGGGTACCCTCTCCTGAATTACCACCGCCTCTTCCACCTGCTGCAGGAGACAACTTGACCGCACAGGCCCTACAACAAATACTGGTTTTCATGAGGCAACAGCAGAGCCTCAACCCGTGCTCCCGAACCCGCCAGAGAGGCGAACGATCGCACGTTGGAGCGATTTCTATGGTTCGACCCACCACCTTCTTAGGAGAGCGGATGATTTGAAGGCGAGAAGAATGGGTAGAGAAATTGAAGAATATCTTCAACGCTCTCCAATACTCGGGATGAGCGAAAGTCACACTCGCCGTATTTCATCCGAATCGGCATTTGCTAGAGAGACCAGTGGAGGGCGGTTGAAAGGAGATGGGAACAGACAAGGCAATCAGAACATGGGGAAATTTCTTGGCCGAGTTCAATGAAGTATATTCCATGGTGGTGAAAGAAGCGCGCCGAGATGAATTTCACAGATTGAGGCAAAGGAACCCGATCGTAGCTCAAGACAAGTCGAATTTCACCGATTGTCCAAGTATGCCGGGGACAATTAGTACCGAAGAGGATAAGCTTTACAAGTTCACTCGAGGATTGAAGGCGGAACTTGAGAAATAGTCACGATGTTGTTGAACCGACAACCTACTCGATCGCGGTAAAAGCGACTCTCCGCATTGAGTCGGGATCGAACCGTATTAGACAGATTGTGAGAATAGGCCATCGAAACGATCTTAAGAGGAGGACAATTTTGTGGGACAACCATCTAAACCGCTAAGTTTGGAAGGGACGATTAATAAAAATGATAAGGAAAGAGAGATTACAAGGAAAGCGGGTCAAGTGTGTGCACATTGCCGTAAATCGGGACATCTTGCCAACGATCGTTGGCGTAAACAAAGGAGGTGTTTGCTTATTTGTGGTAGTAATCGCACACCGCAAGATTGCCAAGTACGATGACCGAACCAAACAGACGCAGCCACGTAAGTCGCCAAATGGCCAGGTAATCGGGCAAGGATGCCCGCTCGAGCTTTTGCACTAGCCGGATAGGAGGCTCCGGAGGCAACAGATGTAGTGGAAGGTACGCTTCTAGTATCTAACCACTATGCTAAAATATTGTTCGACCCTGGATCAACGCATTCATTTGTTGCACCGCATTTTGTACACAATCTGCATGCATGCATGGAATATATGCCTATATGTCTAGAAGTGTCAACTCCTATGGGTGCAAGTCAGATAACAGATATTATCTATAATGCATGCGAAGTTAAGATTGCTGAGATAAACTTTCCTGCCGATTTAATCATATTACCTATCTCCGAATACGACGTGATATTGGGGATGAACTGGTTATCTGCCCACCATGCACAAATGGACTGCCATAACAAGTCCATTAAGCTATGTGAACCCGAAAAACCCGAAGTGGAAATTTTGGAAAGGGCACGAGTTAAGATTGCCCCAATCATTTCAGAAATGAAAGCGAGGAAGACGATCACTAGAGGGGCTCAAGGGTACTTGGCGTTTGTAATTAACAAACCCAAGGTTGAGGCACAAATCAACCAAGTACCTATAGTATCAGAATATACAGATGTATTTCCACAAGAACGCACCACTATCCCTCCAAACAGGGAAGTCGAGTTCACCATCGAGGTGTTACCAGGGACTACCCCGATCGCTAGAACACCATATAGAATGGCTCCTCTTGAGTTACAAGAGTTGAAGACGCAATTACAGAAACTGATGGATGTGGGATTTATCCGACCGAGTACATCTCTGTGGGTAGCACCTGTGCTGTTCGTCAAAAAGAAGGATGGCACATTAAGACTATGTATAGATTATCGTGGTCTTAATAGCGTGACCATCAAGAACAAATATCCCCTCCCGAGGATAGACGAACTATTTGATCAACTTCAAGGAGCAACGGTGTACTTTCAAGTTTGACTTACGATAAGGATATTATCAATCAAGATCCGCGAAGGAGATATTTCAAATCGCATTTCAAACCCGATATGGACACTACGAGTTTTAGTAATGCCTTTCGGTCTGACGAATGCACCAACAACATTTATGGACCTGATGCATCGAGTCTTCCAACCTTATTTGGATCAATTTTTGGTGATATTCATTGATGACATACTCGTATACTCTAAGTCTAGAGAAGAGCACGAACATCATCTGAAAATCATTTTAGAGACACTACGAGAGCATAAGCTGTATGCCAAATTCAGCAAGTGCGAAATTTGGCTTAGTGAAGTCGCGTTCTTGGGACACATAGTATCAAAGATCGATTGGGATTGCGGTAGATCCTTCAAAGGTACGGACGGTGGTTGAATGGAAACAACCGAGTGCAGAACGGAAATCGAGTTTCTAGGACTAGTGGATATTATCGAAGATTTATCCAGGATTTCTCCAAGATAGCGGACCACTCACTCGACTAACCGGAAGCAAGTAAAGTTTGAGTGGAATGACAAGTGCAAGGCGAGTTTCAAGAGTGAAGAAACGACTTACTACTGGCTCAATCTTAGCCCTTCCAAAGGGAACATAAAACTTTGTCGTCTACAGTGATGCATCAAAAGAAGGACTAGGAGCGTGTGCTCATGCGGGGAAGGAAAGGTCATCGCTTATGCATCACGAAAGCTCAAGCCATATGAGGCCAATTATCCAACGCATGACTTGGAATTGGCGGCAATAGTGTTCGCGTTGAATAAATGGAGACACTATCTCTACGGAGCAACATTCACGGTTTTCACGGACCATAAGAGCTTGAAGTACCTATTCTCCCGGAAAGACCTCAACGAGGCAACGGAGATGGATGGAGTTGATTGAGGACTATCACTTTGATATTCAATACCATCCCGGGAAAGCTAACGTCAGAAAGCGGTTGATTCTGTGAAAAGGCGAGCTTAGCGGACTTTTGATTCGAGAGTGGGAATCATTAGAAGAGTGAGCAATTGGAATCGACGAGAACCAATACTCGATTTCATGTGCTAACATTTCGGTTACACCAATCTGCTGAAAGAGATCAAAGAAGCACAAGAGAAAGATACACATCTTCCAAAACTGAAGGAGCAGATACTTAAAGGAGAAATATCAGAATTCTCGGTACCTGGAGATGGAGTTATCAGATTCCGAAATCGAGTTTATGTACCGAATGACGAGCAGATTAGGAATAAAATCCTAGCAGAGGCACACCGTTCAAAATACACTATACATCCTGGGGGAAACAAGATGTATAAGGATTTGAAAAGGAGTTATTGGTGGGTAAACATGAAGAACCAAGTAGCACAATTCATTGCGAGATGTTTAACTTGTCAACGAGTAAAAGCAGAACACCAATGACCATCTGGTTTACTACAACCGTTGAGAATTCCTGAGTGGAAATGGGAACACATAACGATGGACTTCGTGACGGATCTACCAAAGACCAGAGGAGGCCATGATGCTATTTGGGTGGTGGTAGACCGACTCACGAAATCTGCACACTTTTTACCCATCAAGAAAAGCGATAGCTTCGAGAAACTTGCATGATTTATATCAGAAATCATTCGACCGCATGGAGTACCGGTCGATATAGTATCCGATGAGACCCGAGGTTTGTCTCCAGATTTTGGAAGTGCTTGCACGAGGAATTGGGTACCTCGCTAAGTTTCAGCACAGCAACACATCCACAAACCGATGGACAGTCTGAGCAAACAATTCAAACCCTTGAAGATATGCTGCGAGCCTCCACATTGGATTTTCAAGGAAGTTGGGATTCACACTTACCATTAGCCGAGTTCGCCTACAATAACAGTTATCAGGCCACGATTGGAATGGCACCCTGCGAGGCATTATATGGGCGAAAATGTAGATCCCCACTACACTGGGAGATTGATGACCAATGGACCATGAAAGAGAAACGGAAGTCGCCCTCGATTCCAAAGGTCGACTTAGTTCAGGAGGCCATGGAGAAGGTCAAGTTGATCAAGGAGCGGATTCGCACAGCTCAAAGCCGCCAAAAGAGTTACGCAGACAAGAGAAGAAAGGATTTGGAATTTGAAGTCGGAGATGAAGTATTTCTCAGACTCTCACCACGGAAAGGATTAATCAATCCGAAGAAAGGAGGCAAGTTGAGTCCGAGATATGTTGGACCTTACAAGATTTTCAGAGGATCGGGAAGTTAGCCTACCGACTCGAGTTACAAGACCATATCTTTGGAATGCACGATGTATTCCACGTGTCGAGACTGAAGAAGTATCAACCAGATCCCGAGCATATCATCACTAGAGATACTCCTCCTCTAATGGAAAATCTATCCTACACCGAGAGGCCGATCTGGATCATTGATCAGCAGATACGACGGTTGCGTAAGAGAGAAATCCCGATGGTTAAGGTAGTGTGTGGAGAACCACAACCGAGACGAAGACGCAACGTGGGAAAAATGGAAGAAGATATAAGGAATCAATATCCGAACTATTCGAAGAGAATTTGGGGACCAAATTCTTTTAAGGAGGGGAGGATGTGAAGCCCCGATTTTTCCGAGCTTATAATTGATTCTTATTGTCGTCTATGTATTTGATCGACTATTTTACCGCGTCACTTTGACGGGTAAATATTAATATATATATATATATATATATTTGTATTTCATTTCATTTTATTTAATTGCTTGTGATCATGATCTTTATTAATTCTATTTTGCATTTATGGTCACTTGATTGATCATTATTACTATTTTTGTATTTATTAGTCACCTTAGAATTTTAAGAGACTATTTATTTTAGAGACTTTTACCTTATAGAATTAAGATTTTGATTTAGATTAAGTGATCATGAGACTTACAAGTGATCAAGGAAATCACTAATTATTTTGGAGATTGATATATTTCATCTATTATCATCAAATTTGGGACAAAAAAAATATATGGAATTACCATAATGCCATCATAGTGGACGGCCAACATGGATAATTTTGGAGTAGAAATATCATCCAACTCTTGTACACCTACACCTTATATTAGTCATCTTGTGTATAATTATACCATTAATTCAAACATTATACACATCATCTCTTACAGTAATTCTTTATTATTAATTTTGCCAACATGTTGGAAGTCTTCCAACATTCCTTCTCATTCCATACCTTGCCCATACCTTTGACCACCCTTTTGTCCCCATGCAAGAGACAATTTGCAAGACACAAAATCGAACAAAAAATTCCTCTCCCCCCCCCATGGTGGATGGCCATAATGGCAAATTTTACACAAAAATTCATTTTTCATCCAACACATTTTAATTCTCAAACCTTTTCTCCTCCTTCTCTCTAATCTCTCTCTAAAAATCCTTCACATCTTCATATCTTCAAACCTTCAAACACCAACTCTTCACATCTTCAAATCTTCAACATAAGTTCTTCATATCTTCAAGTACCACTTCTTCACATCTTCAAATATTCAAACACAAGTCCTTCACATCTTCAAACCCATATTCATATCTTCAAGAACATCTTCTTCCTAACATCAAACATACCTTCTTTCTTCAAACATCTAAACCAAAACAAACAATCTTACCACTCAAACGCCAAAATTTCGAACACCCACATTTCAAGGTAAGAAATTTCACTCCTCAATTTAACTTAAATTCTTACTACTCATCACCTTCTCCTCTTAACTTAAGGTTACATTTTGGATTTTGAGGTACTTAGAAGACCACTTGGGGACATGCATGCATGGTGGTGAAATTTGAAGACTTGAAGAAGAACTAGTAGAGAAAATTGGACTACAAGGTAAGAATTGGACACTAGAGCCCTTCTTTCTTCTTCTTCCTATTTTTTTCAAATTTTAACACCCCTTTTTCATTTTTGAGAAATAGGGGCTGACCTTAGGTGATTTTGGAGTTGAACCAAAATTTCCAAATTTGAAGCTTCAACTAGTTTCAAATCACCTACTACACAAGGTAAAGTGTAGTCTTTCCAATTTTCTTATCTCCTTCTTTTTCTCCTTAATTTTTCTCTCATTTTCTAACTTCAAAATTTTGATATTTCTTGACTTAGGGTCTGACCTAAGAAGCCTCATCCAAAAATTGTGAAATTTATCCTTTTATTTCACAATTTCCAATTTTAAGGTGGGTGGAAAAATATTTTCCAACTATTAGGTGTTTTATTAAAATGCATGTAGAAAATTTGATCATGAGCCTTGAGATATATATAATCTATGTATTGCATGTCAATCAAGTCATGAAAATTCTCAAGAGTTGCTCAAATTTGCTATTTATTAAATTTTAGGTGCATGCATGTGCAATTTAATGTTTTAATTGATGAATTCTTGTATGTATTGGACATGCATGTGTATGATCTTTAAAATCTATGTTTTGGATGACTTATAACCTGGAAAAGTCGAGCATAATTGATTAAATTTCAATTTTGGACTTAAAAATGTAAAAATGGAAAGTTGGTGGACTAAATTGCAAGAAAATAAAAGTTAAAGGACCCCTCTGCAAATTTCGATTTTTGGGACTGTTCTCAGGTTCAAAAATGACATTTGGACATTTTAATAAAGTTTTAAGAGTTTTAAGATAAATAAAATCAACCTTTAAAAGCCCAACGACTAGATTGTAAAATTTTGAAAGTTTAAGGGCTACTTTGCAATTTTTAAAACTGCACCAGACCTAAACTTTAAAATTTGAAATTTTTACTCTTAAGGTACTGGGAATTACATATTTTAAAAGTATTCCAAAAATCCAAGTGGTTAGGGCTTGGAAAGCAGTTTTACTAAAATTGAGGGACTAATGTGTAAAATACTAAACTTGAGGACCCAAATGAAATTTCCAGGACTTATGCAGCCCATGCACCTGGAAATACTAACTTAACTATAACTTCATTATATTTTGGACCCAAGGTTCAAATTTCATAACAATTGGACCCCTAAAAGCCTTAAAGGCAATTATTTCAAAATGGGACAAAAATGATATTTTCAAAAGTTAAAGGACCTACACTTATTTCTTTTAAAAACTGCTTTTGCCCCAATATCCCACTAACTTTAGTGATAATTTCCAACTGGAATCACATTAAAAGCCCTTATGGTTTGTGAGTTCCGATTATTTTAAACTTAAGGTCCGAATTGGTAATTTTTACAAATTTGGGGTCAATGTGAGAATTTTATAAAACCTCGACCTCAAAACTTCTCTGAACAATTTAGAGAATTTAGGAACTGACCTCATAATTTTTCAAGGTCGGGATATTTATTTATTCAATTTCTAACCCCAAAAGTGTTGGTTTTTACAAAACGGGGCTAAATTACAATTTTTCTTTTATAAAGGACCTAACTCAAATTATTTTCTCTTTTACTAAAATAGCCCTGAACCCTCTGACTTGGAGATTTAATTAAAGTATTTTACTTTCCCAAAAACCCTTGACTTATCGGATCAATTTGACCGATTAATCCCGATCGCGGAGCGACTTCCTCGTCTTGCGGTTTTGAATCTATAACGGGACTTATGTTCCACCTAATCTTTCAAGATATCGAAGATTTCTTATCTTTCCGATGATCGTCTTCATCCAAATACTCCACCAACGCCATAATTGCCACTCGCGCTTTTTCTTTTCAAAATTTTCCTGAACTGCTTCCCGGAATCAATAATACTCGACTGCCTGGTTGACTGCCTGTACTTGTATTTACTTACCTGTCTGAGTCAACTTGGTGTGTCGAGCTTACAATCGGAATGGATACGTCGGGGATGGAACCGGGCAGCTCGGCTGCTATTCCACTCTTCCGGCCCCATCGTCCTAATCCCGCAACTAAGGGACGGAGTGTCCAACGGAAGCGGGTCATCGTACTTGAGGTATAATCATGATTATGACAGATCCGAGCCTTGCAAGCTCCACTGTGGATTTTGTCTTTGCCTATGGAGCGATAAGGTGACCGGTCTTGGACCATCCTACCTGGGGAGTTACAAGGAAGAACGAATGAATCGTTGTCTGATCCACACGATTCCGGAGTTATCGGACCCGTTTGGTTGGCGCTACAAATCCGTATGCAACCGCTACTTGTTTTGCATTGGTTGGCGCTACAAATCCGTACGCAACCATTATTTGCCTTGCATGGGATTGGCGTTACATTTTCGTACGCAATCCTACCTGTCTTGACTGAATCACATAGTGTCTGTGTGACCATGAACTGTTTTCTCGAACTGTATAAGTTTATTATTTAAGTATATTTATCACGACGCTTGTGAACTGTGTGTGAATTCATGCATCATACTCACGCGTTTTCATATAACTGTTTTCTCAGATTAACTATATTGCGCCACACTTGCACACGATCACCCCATCCACTGAGATTTATGTCTCATTCCCACCTATTTTCTAACCTTAGATGAGGATTTCGTTGAAGATGTTGAACCGGCCCTGGATTGAGACCTTGTATTCCGCTTGTTGGATTTTCTACTTCTTCTTGTTGTTGATTGGACTCTTTTCTTGTGTTGTTGTTGGACTCTTGTATTTCTTTCCATTCTGGGTTGTAACTGAAGGGCGTAGGACACTTTGACTTTAAGTTGTTGTATTTGGTTGATTTTCGGGTTTGTAATTTGGATTATGAATTGTGGACCGTAAGTTGTATTTGTACTTGTTACTTATTTCCACTGCTATTTAGACTCTGTTTCATTGGGTTCTCGTTGATATTTGTCTGGACTGTTTGGTTATTGTATTTAAGTTGTGGATCGTCGTCGCGTCCCGTTTGGGGCGTGACACAATTGGTAAAAATAAAAAATATATAAAAATACAAAATTAATTTACCAACAGATAAAAAAATTCTAACAGTAAAAAAAATAAATAATAAATAAAATAACAAAAAAATAATTTACCGATGGAAAAAATTCCTAAGTAATTACCGACAACATCAATTTTCATTGGTATTATTTTTAAAAAAGTAAAAAAAATATAAAATAAAGGTTAACAATGAAATTGGTCTCCGTTAGTAAAAACTAATAAATAAATAAATAAATAATAATATAATATATACATGCGCATTTTCCCATCGATATGAAAATTCTTTTAAAAAAAATAGAGTACATGATGTCTATAATTATTATGTTTGGTGACATCAATTAATTAAATAAATCTTTTATATGATTTAATGATAGTTATATAATTTTGTGTTACTAAACAATTGCTTAAAAAGTGTTACAATCAATAAAATTTAGTGTTGCCAAGAGTGCTTCTTAAATAAAGTGATACATATTTGCGTTATAAAAGAAATAACAAAAACAAAGTGATACTTAAAAAGTGTTACTTATATAAAAGTGTTACATATAAGCGTTACATATTGATAAAAATGTTACCTATTTGCGTTACAAAAGAAATAACAAAAAAAAAGTGATACTTAAAAAGTGTTACTTATATAAAAGTGTTACATATAAGTGTTACATATTGATAAAGTGCTACAAAAGTGTTACATAAATATTGTAATGTAAAAAGTGTTACAAACATGTGTTACATATGTACCTTATATAAAAAGTGCTACAAAATTTGTGTTACCTAATGCCATTTATGTTGTAGTGTCTCTTAAGTATCTTATACGGCCCAATGTATCTCGGGCTCAGCTTTCCTCCCTCCTGTGCTACTTTAATCTCGCACAACAACTCAGGTCTCACTGAGATATATATTAGCCCAAATTATTTGAGTGTTCGTTCTCATCGGATCACATACACTCAACTCTTCTAGGGATTTTCATTCTCTAATCATCAGTCTGGCGATGTTGGCCTCTCTTCTTAAGGCATCTGCCACTACATTTGCCCTCCCAGGGTGCTACTGGATATCAAAATGATAGTCTTTGATTAGCTCCATCCACCTTCTCTGTCTCAAATTGAGATCCTTCTTGGAGAACAATTATATCAAACTCCTACGATCTGTGAAAACAGTGAACATTGCTTTGTATAAGTAGTGTCGCCACTCTTCAATGTGAACACTATTGTTGCCAATCCCAGATCGCGTGCTGGGTAGTGGCCTCGTACAGTTTGAGCTTCTGTGAGGCATAAACAATTATTTTCCCTTTTGCATAAGTACTGCACCCAACCCTTCTCTTGACACATCACTAAAAACGACAAACCCTTTATGTTCCACTCGTGAGAGCCAAGGCAGAAGTGGTCATGACTTGTTTCTTTAGTTCTTGTAAACTAGTCTCATACTCATCATTCCCTTCGAATTTGACTTGCTTTTGAGTCAATTGTTCGAGAGTGGTCCATCAATTTTGGAGGAATCTTTGATAAATATTCGGTGATATCCTGCCAATCCCAAAATTTCTGATCTTGGTCACTGTTTTTGGTCATTTTCCCTCAACAATAGTTTGCATCTTTGACGGATCTACTGGGATCCTATCACCAGGAACTATATGTCCTAGAAATGTGATTTTCCTTAAGCTATAATTTGCACTTGCTACACTTGGTATATAACTTGTGTTCTAATAGTGCTTCCAATCGCGATTCTCAAATGATGTTCGTGATCCTCCCTCGACTTGGAGTACGCGAATATGTCATTGTGGAAAATCACTACGAATTAATCTCAGTACAGTCGGATGATTCGGTGCATCAGATCCACGAATGTTGAGGGGCATTCGTCAATCTGAAAACATCACTATGACTCGGAGTGGCCATACTTAGTTTGGAAGGATGTCTTAGATATGTGTTCGCCCTTACTCTTCTACTGATTGTATCCTTACTATAGATCGAATTTTGAGTATACTATGACTACTTGGAGTTGGTCGAATAGTTCATCGGTCATCGGGAGGGGATAATCATTTTTGATGGTCACGCTATTAAGACAATGATAGTCTATGCACAGTCTCAGTGTCCCATCCCTATAATTAATCCATACTTAATGACTGAAATTAAGTCATAGTTGACAAAATTAACTAACAACTAGTTCAAATATCGGACGAGTATCTAAATCACAATAGTAGTCTGAATAGTCTTAGAAAGTCATTATCCGATCTTAGTGAATAATTGCCACAATAACTTAGAGAATACTTAGTGGTAACATCTCGTCGAGATCCTATAATAATCACATCTTTAATGTATCTTATATGTGCGTGATACATATACCACAAGTCAAATTCCCTTACTTAAGCTTGTATCAGTATTTGGGAATGAATAACACAATGGTACTATCATCGATCATTATACTTAGTGAGTTCCCTACTATATTTTTTCCCTAAGTAATATCATTAGGTATCTAGATCCCATAATATATCACATCCAAATCATATACTTATCAAGAGATAACCTTATATCCTTCAAGTCTCATCATATCGGGCATTATAATCATCAAATCGTGGATTTCTAAATTACCTAACGTCCAAACCGAGGCAAAAAAGATCAAATATTAATCCAAGATTCAACTTAAGTCGTCTAGTAGTGGTACTGATTGCCCAAAAGCTACTCTAGAAAACCGTAGGCAAGTGCACCTATCGTTTTATAGTAAAGATTATTGAGTACCGAGTGTCATTCCCACGAGGATTATAAGTACTAATAATTACCGTCTTCTTGTTATCTAATCTAGCAATTTTCAGAGTTTTTGTTTGATAAATAAGGAAAAGGAAAAATAAAGAATTTGAAATAATTGCAACTTACAAAAGATCAAATAAACGTAGATTGTATAATTAAGAAATGAAGAGCTAGAAATGTGTTTGAATGTAAATCCCTCTAGAATGTTTTTGTGATTCAACAAGATAAAGATACAACCATAAGCCCTTAAGCAAAAACCAACATCTTTTAATAAAATCTCATGTTTCATGTACCGTAGAAATTCCCGATTTAAGTTAAACTCTCTATTGAGCGCGAATAACTTCTAACCTCAAGTTGATTAACTGAAATCTCTTCCTAGTTAAAACCCCCAAGACAACATTATAACGATTTGTGAATTCCCATATTAGGTTTGACCCTAATCCAGAAGATTTATGTCGTCCATCTATGATTTCATGCAATTCTTTTCACTTATATAGGTTCTATTTCACCATGAATCTCTCTATTCCCCGGATGAAAAATATACTTCAAATCAATATCGCGCATATACCAATTCGAATGAATAAAGCATAATATAAGTAAATCACACAAAACATGAATATTTTATTAAAAACATACAAGCCTTAATCACGAATTCATTCTAGAGTTCATTACATTCAAACACTAGAAATTTTGCTACACATGGCTTTGACAAAAGAGTATACTACACAAGAAGATTTGAATAAAATGAACATGGTGTACTTAGCTCTTATTCAAGACCAATACAAGACTTCCTCCTTGGTTGATTGCAATGATGTTGAGCTCCAAGCCTTCTCCTTTATTGCTCTTCAACTTCCAACTCTACCTGTCTTTTATCGTCTCAATGTATTTTGCTTTGAAACTTAGAGTGAATCAATGAATGAATTATGAATAGAATGGAATGGAATGCCTCCTCCAACCCAAACTCTTGGCTTTTATAGACATTGTTGTGAAAGAACACATTAGCAATGTCATCTTTTGACAAATAATTGCTCCACTTCCATAGTTGGGTTGTTGAATCCTTGTTTTCATATGATAATTGAGGGAATAATAGGACTTAATGCAGCAAAATGAAATGTAAAAGTTGTACAAAAGTTGTCCAAAAGCAAAAAGGGAAAGCTTCCATAATTTCCGCCAAAAGAATGTCCCAGACGGGAAGAAAAGCATGGTCGTGCTTAACAGCATGGCCAGGCCGTGTTCGTGGATTTTGCCGAACACGGTCGTGCTTCAAAAGCGCGGCCGGGCCGTGTTTGGCACGTCGTGGTCGAAATTTTGCTCGTTTTTGGCTCCTCAAAAGCACGGCCATGCTTAAAAGCACACCCAGGCAGTGTTTGACTGAAAAGGCCCAGAAATGACGCGTTTAGTTTGGGATTTTGAGTGTTTTTGCATCCATAAACCCCGGGGTATGTTTTGACATGAAACCATGGCCCAAAATTCACCAAAAACAGCGCCGAATCATCAATCCACACCAATAAAAGCACCTTGGAGTAATATGAACTATGTACAATTAAATATTTATGAAATTAACAATAAAATAACTCAAATCACACTCAAATATACAAAAACATGCATAAAAAGACCCTTATCAAACCACCTCCAACTTTGAACTTTGTTTGTCCTCAAGCAAAACATTAAATAAAAAAGAATGATTCAATAAATTACAACAAAAAGGAATTTTTTTTTCAACACATTGAACACAAGCAGTCAAGTTCTTAGCCTTCTCAACCCGAATTAACCATTCAGTAAAAACACAGTTTTGCAAAGTGATCAACTGTCAAGAAAGACTGTAATATCAGCAGGCATTATTCAAACTTGAAATCATCACTCCACAAATATTGATAGTTATGAATAACTTCAAAAATGTCATGAAAATACAAGAATTCATTAGATCATTGTAGTTAGCCTACTAGTCATATAACCAAACTTCTTGAACTTTTATTGAATGATAATTCAAGGAATATACATTCTCCCTTCGATTTTTTTTATTGGTCCTTTCGAGGCATTCTTCCACTAGGTTTATAATTTGAATTTCCTTTCAAACACTCCTAGGGTGGTTTCCCATACTCATATATGTGTCGCCATTTTACGTAAAAGGCAAACATGGGGCTCATGAATGCTCCTAGTTACTAAGCAACAACAAATAGAGGAGCATAACCTCGATTGGATTTTTTTTCTTTTCTTTTTTCTCATTTTTTTTCACAAGCTTGGTTTATCAACTAGTTAACCACCACTAAATCAAGAATTCTCGAACGTTCATAACACAAAGTATTGTCGTAAATGCCTTAACACATCAAGTATTATGGTGTTGGAAATCTCGTCAAAATAGCACACATCCACGTCAATCTATTCTAGACAATCAATTGCTTCACATTGAAAACACAAACTAAAAAGTTAATTTTGGTGTAATTGGGCAAGTTATTGACTAGCAAACACTCAATTTGTTAAAAAAAAATTATACCTCTTGTCGACAGACTCAAAATAAAAACAAGCACACAAGCATTCTAAAAATGTAATTGCACCCACCTCCAACTTTAAAGGTTCACATTGTCCTCAATGTGAAAGAAAGAGATGAACGAACACAAACAAAACACTTGGAAATCAACCACATTAGAATAAAATAAAAGAGGTGAAAAAAAAATACGACCTTACTAGAAGAGTGAATCAGTGTTGAGTGATCATTGAGTTGTTTAGTACGAGATCTTCATACCTAATTAAGGATACACAACTGGAATACCGTGAAATCTTCAAAGATAATTTTTTTTGAATTTTGTTTTTTTAAGAAACACGGCCATGCTTTAAAAGCACGGCCGGGGCATGTTCGGTATGAAATTTTTTTTTCGATAATTTTTTTTCTTTTTTTTAAAAATTTAAACACGGGCGTGTTTCGCAAACACGCCCAGGTCGTGTTTTGCATGCATTTTTCCCACAAAGCCTTAGATTTGTGAACACGGCTAGGGTGTGTTCGCGAATTGAGTGCCAAACACGGCCGCCGTGTTTTACAAACACGGCCGCCGTGTTTTTTTCAAAAAAAAACATCCCCAAGCAATAAAAAAAATTAAGCAAAAGAAAATACACACAAAATGTCGGGTTGCCTCCCGGATAACGCTTTTTTAACGTCGTATAGCTGGACCGTTTACCCAAATGTGGAGATTAGTCGGGTGGAGCCTTGGACTTATGAAAATCCCTTGGGCATTTAGTAGCATTACCTCCAACTTCAAGCTTCAAAATGTGCTCTTTGACCTTTCGGGTCCCTATTTTGGAAATAAGTCTCCTAAGGAGATTATTTTTCATGGGTTGGCCTGCACTTTGATCAAATTTTTTCTCCAAGAGATTTTTAGTTTTCACTTTACTCAAGAAAACCGAGTCAACAAAAGAACAAGTAGTATCCTTATCAGTTTCAACATGATTTTTAAAAATTACTTGTTCATCCCCCACTCTCAAATTTAATTTTCCCTCATGCACATCAATGATAGATTTCGCCGTAGCCAAGAAAGGACGCCCAAGAATTAGAGGAACATCAATATCATCATGCATGTCAAGAATAACAAAATCAACTGGGAACATGAATTTATCAATCTTGACTAACACATCATTAATAATACCTCTAGGATGTTTAATCGATTTATCGGCTAAGTGAATGTCCATCCTAGTAGGTTTCAGTTCACTTAATCCCATATGCTTGAATGTATCATAAGACATCACATTGATACTAGCTCCTAAGTCTGCTAAAGCCCTATCAACAGGTAAACCATCAATTATACAAGGGATAATAAAGCTTCCTGGATCATTAAATTTTTGTGGTAATTCAGTGGAAGAACATTTATCATTCAATTGCACATTTGATAATTTGTTAAGCGTATTTTCATTAGGAATGATGTCATTTAGATCCTTAGCATGCTTTGAATGAGGGTGAACAAATGGAATATTGGTATGTAATTGCTTGGAAGAATCAAGGTACTTACCAAATTTGTCCTCCATTCTATCTTCTTCATTTAAACTCGGGTAAGGGATCTTGGGATTGTATTCTGCAACCACCTTTTTCACGGGTTTGTCATCCCCCACATATTTCTGCATGGGAGTGTTATGCTCATGTGGAATATTGATGGTGATTGCCTTTAGGTGCTCTCTTGGGTTTGGCTCAGTATTACCCGACAAACTTCCTTGTGGCCTTTCGGAAATCATTTTTGCAATCTGTCCTATTTGGTTTTCCAAATTATGGATAGATGCCTCTTGATTTCTCAAGGATGTTTCCACGGCCTGGAATCGGGTATCTATTGATTGCACAAACTTTGTTATAAGTTCTTCCAAGTTAGGCTTACCTTGATTTGGCTGAGCTCCGGGAGACGTGTGTAGATTAGGATTGGGATTAGGTCATGGTTGACCTTGATTTCCCCAACCGAAATTAGGATGTTATCGCCACCCAGGATTGTATGTGTTGCTGTGAGGATTATTTGGGTAATTTCAGGCTTGATTCCCAACGTAATTGGCCTGTTCAGCTTGTGGTATTATTTGTGGGCATTCCTGATGATTATGCAATCCTCCGCAAGTTTCACAAGATAAAACGTGCGGTGGTGGTGGTTTAGGAGCCGTTAGATCATCAATTTTTTGGGTCAAAGCTTCGACTGTGCGGCTAGTGTAACCACTTTGCATCGCATTGTATACACATTTTTGTCTGTTAGGTTTACCTCGTCAGATTGCCACTGATAGCCATTCATGGCCATTCCCTCTATTAGATCTTGGGCAGCTTCTGGTGTTTTATTGTTCAATATTCCCCCAGCTGTCGCATCAATCATTTGCCTCGTTGACGAGAGTAGCCCTTTGTAAAATGTTTGGACTTGCATCCAAATCGGGCGGCCATGATGTGGGAATTTCCGCAATAACTCCTTTAATCTATCCCAGGTGTCGTACAAAGTCTCATCGTCTTCTTGAGCGAATGAAGAAATTTCATTCCTCAGTCATGCAGTTTTGGCTGGTGGAAAATACTTCAAAAGGAACTTTTTAGCCATAATGCTACATGTCGTGATTATTCCCTTTGGTAAAGTATTTAGCCACTGTTTAGCCCGTCCCCGAAGAGTAAATGGGAATAGGCTCAAACGGATGGTATCGTCAGAGACCCCATTGATTTTGAAGGTATCGCAAATTTCAAGGGAAATTTGCGATATGTTATTTAGATCTTCGTCCGGTAGGCCGTCGAATTGAACAAACCGTTGCACCATTTGAATCACATTTGGTTTGATCTCAAAATTATTGGCGGCAACAGCGGGCCTTACGATACTTGTTGACGTGTCGTCCATAGACTGTTTGGCGTAGTCATACATGGTTCTTTGTTGTTCATCCGCCATATCAGATTCCTTGCCTTCGTTAATATCCTCCTCGTGGTTTGTATTAGTACTTTCCTCTGTGTTGCTACCGGCGGTCTCGCGCTTCCAAATTCGGCGACGAGTAGGCATGCACTGCAGTAAATAAAGAGGATAAGTGTAATCCAAGACTTACGAAGATAAATAAGATGAAAGGCAATGGTAAAATAAAAAAATGATTAGATTAACAAAATAAAGAGTTCTTAATATTACAATCCCCGGCAACGGCGCCAAAAACTTGATGGCTCAAAAGCTACTCTAGAAAACCGTAGGCAAGTGCACCTATCGTTTTATAGTATAGATTATTGAGTACCGAGTGTCATTCCCACGAGGATTGTAAGTACTAATAATTATCATCTTTTTGTTAAAATTAAAGATTTTGAAATAATTGCAACTTACAAAAGATCAAATAAAAGTAGATTGTAGAATTAAGAAATCAAGAGCTAGAAATGTGTTTGAATGTAAATCCCTCTAGAATGTTTTTGTGATTCAACAAGATAAAGATACAAATTTCACTCAAAATCTGTTTTCTTGTATATGTTTCATGTCTTGAACTTAATTTAGCTCGATTATCATCATCACTTCTCATCTTTACCGATTGAATGGTAAGAATTCTACTTCCTTTGCTCAATTGGGTTGAACCCTTGACATTGTGACTTATTTGTCATTTTTTGATGAAAGATTCATATGGTTGTGATGAGCTTATTATTTATGATATATTGAATTGTGTTTGAACTGATTTGGTGATGAAAATTTTTGGCTTGATTCATTTACAAGGGCTTTATACAACTTGTTCCATTTTTCACGTCCACAAGGTATTCGATGAATTGTCACAAAGAATTTTTCAACTTGTACATGACTCCCACGCTTTCAAGTGTCTTATATACTTATTGAGATCATGTCTTGACAATCAAACAAGCTTATGGATATCATATGATACATTTCTCCCATTTCTATTCGGTTACTAAGCTTATCTTTTCAATGGTTGATGAAACATCTCTTTGGCGCACTTTGATGATGTTTTTATCATGCTAACATTCTTTTTGATGATTCCAAATGGGGAGAAACAGGAAATTGGCTCGTTAGCTCAAAGAAGCTAATAAAAAGCTTGCTATAAAAGCTATAAGCTATGGCTTTCTAATGCCATAAGTTGTAAAGAATACTTAGTCCAATGGTTGTAGTATGGACTTGTTTGCATGGATAATGAGTATTTGTGACAGGGGGAGCTTCTAAGCTCATAATGTTGTTGTTTTATTTGTAAAAGCTTGTGCTTCTAACTTATGCAATATTTCTTATTGATGTGTTTGTTGATAGGGGGAGCTTGTACTATGTTTGAAATATATTTTTTCCCTTAGATGGTTGCTATTTTATTTTGGAAAATTGGTCGCTTTTAAATGGATAGTTTACTCATAGACCGGAAAATTATTTTGTTTTCAAAATCGTCCTCTTGAAAATTGTTTTGGTTTGTAATCATCAAAAAGGGGGAGTTTGTTAGATAAATGTTTTTATCATGATTTTGATGATTTTGTTCAAATGAGTTTTTATACCAAAACAATGTCCATAAATGTTGTCCAAATACTTCCGATCGATTTAAAATGTTTTTACTATTTTTTGGAGTATTTCTTGAAGTTTATTTTCGGTAAAAAAATTGGACAACACTTATATTTCAAGCTCGACCGGTCGCCCTATAGGGCAACCTGTACATAGGGGTGGCAAATCGTGTTATATATTGTGTCGTGTTTCGTGTCGACACGATAATGACACGACACGATAAGGACACACACGAACACGACACGATAAGGATCTGCTCCGACACGAACACGAAAATTTTTGTGTCGACACGACACGACACGATAGTAACACAATAAGTTAAAAACAAAAAGAAAATGATTTATATGTTAATACACGATAATAAATTACACAATATACACAATATTACACGGTATTACACGATAATACACGATACAAACATACAAAATATCAGGTTATCGTGTCACTATCAGGTAAACGTGTCATTTTTGTGTTCGTATCGTGTCATTATCGTGTTACTAACAGGTAAACGTATCATTATCGTGTCCTTATCGTGTTCGTGTCGTGTCATTATCGTGTCACTATCGTGTTCATGTCCTTATCGTGTAAACACGTAAAAACACGAACACGACACGAACGTGATAAGGCTAAACATTAACCCGCTATTTTCATATCGTTTTCGTGTCGTGCTATCATGTCGTGTCAAAAATTGCCACCCCTATCTGTACCTGAGTTGAGTTTTGAAACAGAAAACGGGACGAAAAAGAAAACAATAAGGTCGACCGATAGGGACGACCGGTCGACCCTATGGGCGACCGGTACTTGAACGTGTGGTTCAATTACAGAACTCTCTATTTCGATTTTTCAACACCCTCGACCGTTCAGCATAGGGGTCGATCGGTCGGACCCCCCATCGACCGATCCCCCTGTGTAAAGTTCGCAGAGAACTTATTTCAAACTTATCTCTGCGCAACCGGTCGCACCCCTTGTGTATCAGCAAACTATCTGTTGCATTTTCAGACAACTTTTCCCTAATTTGTGGGATTGATTTCTAACAGGTTATAATCTTGATTTTAAATGGTTTCTTTTGCAGAAAATCACTCTCCAAGGAGAAGCCTATGTCTGGAAATCAAGCCAAGACCTCTTCTATAAATAGAGGCTTCATTCAAGCAACAACAAATAACACAACATACAAGCAAAGAGCATACAATCAAACACTTTCATATCTTGGTGTATTCTAGCCTAAGTACTTTCACGTGCACACTCTTGAGGTCTAGGCTTTTGATTCTTGATTACACTTGCACTCAATCTTTGTATTGGTATTATAGAGTTGTAATCTTGAATTTTGTCAATCATCCAAAACAAGATATCCTTGTTGTTGTTCTTGTGGTAAGAGCACACTTGGGTGATCTTAGATGTTGAACAGTGTGGTACTCTTCATAGGTGTTGAAGGAAGATTGTGGTAATCTCGTTGAAGGAGTTGTAAGAGGATTGTGGTAATCCTCAAGGTGGTGTTGTATTAATTTTGGTAATTAATAAAATTCTTTTTCTTTTTCGAAACCCATCCCGGATATACTGGGGTTGTAGAGCACGTAGTCCCTAGGTGGGGTGAAGCTCTTTAAATCGACGTGTGTTGTTTATTTTCCGCACCTTAGTTTTCATTCTTGCTTGATTATTCGAAAAAGAGGACAAAATCTGAAAAACCGGGATAATCTATTCATCCCCTCTAGATTATCGTAGCCACTTGGACTAACAAGTGGTATCAGAGCCAAACTCTTTGGTAGCTTGTTCCGAGTAAAGAGGAAAGATCCATGGATACGAATGACGCTTATCTCACCACCGGCGCCTCCACCAACAAGCCACCACTATTCGACGCCAACAACTACGCATTTTGGAAAGACCGTATGGAGTGATTTCTACAAGGGTGCGAGTTCGACATTTGGAATGTGGTCATTGAAGGAGTTGCTCAACCAACCAAGAAATTGGAGGATGGCACCTCGGCTCCTAAACCTTTCAAGGAGTTCGATGAAAACGACAAGAAGGCCTTCTCTCTAAACGGTAAGGCCTTAAATATTTTGCATTGTTCTCTTACCGCCACCGAGTACAATCGCATAAGAGGCATATGATCGGCACATGAGGTTTGGAAAAAATTGGAGACTATATATGAATGGGACAAAGAAGGTCAAGCAAGCAAGAAAGACCATGCTTGTTAAAGACTTTGAAAACTTTAACATGCATGATGGTGAAAGCATCTCTAAAATGGTGGAAAGGCTTGACAACATTGTCAATCCTCTTGTGGCCCTCGGCAAAGTCATCTCCGAAGAAGACAAGGTGACTAAAGTATTGAATGCTCTTTCCGGCTCATGGTCCGAAAAGGTGACGACAATCACGGAGGCACAGAATCTTGAGACACTCAAGTTTGACGAGCTCATCTGGAATTTCCTCATCTATGAAGTCTATCTCAAGGAGAGGAAAAATTCCAAACCAACCATCAATCAATCGGGTATGCAAAATATTCCTAAAGGTCTTGCTTCTTCTTCTAATAATGCATACTATGATAATGATGATGATGAGGACACGGCCGCACTTGTCCAAAAATTTGCAAAATTTATGAATAAAAATAAGGCAAGAAAACCGAGAGATAATGCCTGTTTTAAATGCGGAAAACCCAGGCACTTCATTGCCGATTGCCCAAAACTCGATGAGGAGGAACAAAAGAAAAAGAAGCCTTTTTTGAAAAAGAAGGCTCTAAATGTGGAGGTCAAAACTTGGGATGAACTACTTGAAACAACCGACGAGGAAGGAGAAACCGAGCATGGTCTTATGGCCATAGACGATGAAAACAATGAGGTACGCTCTAACTCTTCTACCTCCTCCTTAGTTGATGAATTGCAATGTGATTTTGATGAATTTCAAATTGAGTTTCAAAATTTGATTGTTAAATACAAGACTTTGAAAAAGGAGCATAAAGAGCTTAAAATTGAAAAAGAAAAATTATTTACGTCTTATGAATCTCTCGATAAAGCTCATGCTATTACTCTTACTAGAGTTCATACTCTTGAAACCGAAAAAGAATTTCTCACCAAAGATCTTGAATGTTTAAAAAAGGATGTGCATCGTTTTAACATAAGCACAGGCAAAGTTACAAAAATTTTAGATGCACAAAGAGGTGAGCATTCAAAATTAGGACTTGTCTATAAACCTTTTCAACCTCTTTCAAAGAAAAATGACCAAAGACCGACTTTTGTACGTGCTAATAGTACCCTTGATATTATTTGTTTTTATTGTGGTAAAGTTGGTCACTATCACTACTACTGAGAATAGTCTTTTTACATCGGTTAAGGGCACATTCTACATCGGTTTTGAAACCGATGTAGAATCAAAGCGTAGTGGAATAGGGGCCTTTTTACATCGATTCTTGAACCGATGTAGAATAAATTTTTCCTACACATCGGTTATGATACAACCGATGTAACAAATGGACCCTTTACATCGGTTACTTAGACAACCGAATGGACTAGTTACATCGGTTAGTCGACATAACCGATGTAACTTGATTTACATCGGTTAACATACTAACCGATGTAAATAATCGATGTAAATATCCATATATTACATCGGTTTGTGCTATAACCGATGTAATATTTTCTTTTTTTTAAAAAAAAATACCTGCTTCATAAAATGAAACCCAACCTCAATTTTCTTTTTTCAGATTTTTACAATACAATACGCCCGACAAAGACTTTATATATAATTATTAAAACAATACGCCGTCCCAACCCGACAACTACAATACGATAGTAATAAACCAAAACACTATGTACCAACAGTACGACAACAATTAAACAAAAACACCATTTACTAACATTACAATAAATTGCAATATAAAGTCAATCATATAAAAACAAAACGGATTATCATGTTTACAATACAATATATAAAATCCTTTCAACACTGATAAACAAGGTGATCAATACAAGATTACTTGGTTGCTTCAATATTCCATATACCAACTTGGTAGTTTGGATTCTTCTTTATAAATTAACGTACAAGAAAATCCAAAACATATCAGCATTATAAGAACAATTAACTAATATAAGAACCATAATTTAAAAATACTCAACCTAATATAATACAAGATTTTGACTAGTCCACACCCATCAACCTAAATATTGTACATTATTTCAACCGTTAAGTTAAAAATTAACTTAAGAGATGAGTCATAGTCTCTCAAGTCTCATATGTTCTCCATAAGCTGAAAGAATTTGAAAAATTAATAAAGACCAATCTGATCATATGTTCTCCATACACTTAAGTAGTTGTACTTTGTTTTGAGCACTTTTTTAAATACTTAGGACCGCGTCTGAGGCCGGTTGAACCGATTATACTGGATACCGATGGTCGGACCGATATGGTAAGGCCCTAAATACCATTTTTGAGGTTATAACAATCAAAACCGGCCGTACCAGCCAAAATCGGTCAAAACCGGGCATACCAGTTAAACTGGAATTTTTATACTTTTTATTTTTTTCAATCTTTTTTATAAAAGCGAAACTATAAACTTAATATTTAACATACTTATGCCATAATTCAAATCAAACAATAATTTAAATCAATTATTCAATATTTATGTTAAAATTTAAATCAATATAACTAGTTCAAACAAGAATTCTAATAAATCAAAATATTTTAAATTTGGACAAACCTCTATAATGTAGGCATAGACAATCAATCAAATAATTATATAATAAAAAATAAGAAATGAAAAATATATAACTTCTCTTTTTATATCAATATATTACATTAATATTTTATATAATATATTTTATTAAAACCAGAGTAAAACAGGCGGTTGAACCAGTCAGGACGGTTGAACCGCTTACCGGTGGCTTAGTCGGTTTGATCACTGATACGGTATTTAAAACACTTTGGTTTTGAGATTAATTCCCAATATATTTGAAAATAGTTGTTTGATTTGTATGGTTTCAGGAAATTATCATGTGTTTGAATATTTTTTCAATTATATCATCGTATTGGATTTTCTTGAAGGATTTAGAATATTATTAATCCCACAACTGAAACTACTTTTTTTTCAAAAATACAATTGAAACTATATATTTAAGATAGCTTGTAGTCATTTGTGGTTTTAGTCAATAAAGGAGCTGCGAGAGATAGCTTGTAGCTGTGGATTTCAAGAATATTAATTTTCACATGTCAAACCAATATTTGATGGCAATACTTAGATCTGAACAGGAAATGGACTGTGAAAATTGAATCAAACACAACAAAAAATAAATCATTTTGTGGAAAAAAATAATTATCCAAATCAAGAGTTAATGAAAAGAGAAATGCACCGATAAATGACCAGAAACTTTATCAAAGTTCTCAAGTTCTTTAAGCATATACCTTCATGAAGTTGGCTTCATATTTAAATTGTTGCCACGCTTAACACATATGTAAAATTAAAGAAAGTTTGTCCATCATTCAAATATCCTGAGGTTGAACTATACCTTTCTCACATTGCTCATAAAATTACCAAACAATTATAAAAAAAGCCCAAAATTTAGAATATAAACCTGTCACAAAAACTAGTGATCCTCACAAACTCCAAGAGAACAAAAGATCAGCACTTCATTTTCTTCCTCTCAGCACCCAAACTAGCAAGCACAGACAAATTTCACTCAGCATTCTTGGGCTTCCTCCAAAAATTAAAAAAAAATACAATCAAATAATACAAAGCAAATATCAGATTTATTTCCTTTCACCAAAAAAAAGATCCAAAAAAAAAAAACGAAGCACCTTTAAACAAGAAGAAGAGCAGCGAAACTAACCCAGAAAAGCACTTCGATTTCGCCACTTTCTTTTGCATATTCGACAAACCCTCCGATTTCCCCTGTTTTGCAAGCCGAGCCAGACACTAATATGGAAGCCTCTTCTTCATTCCGTCGGCGCAAGGCTGGGCTAGGGTTTCGCGTGGGAAGGCGAAAGGGGGTTTAGGCTAGGGTTTCGCGTGGAAACCGAAAGGGGGCTGGCAAACGGGGGGAAAGAGGGCTGGCTAGGGCTTCGAACTACAAGTCGAAGAGATGGGGATTCGCGCGCGCCGCTGGTGGTGGGCGGAGGTATGGACTTTGTATGGCGGACTCTATCCAAAAGGTGGCGTTGGTGATTTCAACGGATTCGAATAGAATAAGAGTGAACCAATGATACGGGAATACAATGTGAAAGGGGGCGGGCAAAAGGTTAAGGCTCAGGCAAAATTTAACTAAAAATTTATCTACATCGGTTCGTCTCAACAACCGATGTAATCATCTCAAACTATTTACAAGTTTGCCACCGGATTTTTTTTTACATCGGTTGGTTAGTGAACCGATGTAAAGGCCTGATGTAAAAAGCCTGTTTTGTAGTAGTGTATGTTAGCCATTGTAAATTGAAGAACAATTTTAGCTATGTTTGGAGACCCAAAGGTCTCATGACTAACCCCCATGGACCCCAAAACTATAGGATACCTAAAAATAATTCTTTTATAGGTCATAGGGGCTTTTACAACTATGGAGGATTCAAAATGGCTCATAGACAGTGGGTGTTCACGCCATATGACCGGAAAGAGAGAACTTTTTACCAACATCAAGCTCCAAGAAGAGGGTATGGTCATATTCGGCAATGGCAAAGGAAAAATCATTGGCAATGGAGACACTGGTAACTCTTTCTTCTCTCTTAGTAATGTTCTTTTAGTAGAAGGGCTTAAGTTTAATTTGATAAGTGTTATCCAACTTTGCGATTCAAATTATAATGTTGTTTTTAATAATGAAAAATGCCTTATTCGTAAAAATGATGAAATTATTTGTGAAGCAAATAAAAAAAGGCAATCTTTACAAAATTTGTACAAGTGATTTGGTTAGTCAAAATGTTTCTTGTCTTGTCGCCAATAATGATTTAACGAGTTTGTGGCATAGGCGACTTGGACATGTTGGATACAAGAATTTGAAAAATATTTACAAAAACCAACATGTAAAAGGACTACCCAAATTGAACTTTGAAAATCTTGGCTTATGTGACACTTGTCAAAAGAACAAATTAGTTAAAAGTAGTTTTAATCCCAAAAATGAAATTTCCACAACCAAGCCTCTACAACTTCTTCATTTAGATTTGTATGGGGATATTGGTACGGCAAGTCCAAGTGGAAAACATTACACCTTCGTTATTGTCGATGACTTTTCTAGATATACTTGGGCTCTTTTCCTTACCAATAAAAGTGATGCCGTTAATGAGTGTTAAGTTGTGTGGACTTATTGAAAATGAAAAGGAAGATACTATTAAGTCTATTCGAAGTGATCGAGGTGGAGAATTTGATGGTGAATTTAGAGTCTTTTGTGAAACCAAGGGATATGCACATAATTTTTCGGCTCCAAGGACACCTCAACAAAATGGAGTAGCCGAAAGGAAAAATCGGACACTACAAGAGATGAGTCGGTCCATGCTAAATGAATCCTCTCTTCCAAAATATTTTTGGGCCGAAGTTGTAAGTACCGCTTGCTATGTCATTAATCGTGTTTATATTCGTCCTAAAATGAATAAAACTCCATATGAGCTTTGGAAAAGAAGAACTCCAAATATTAGTCACTTCAAAATATTTGGATGTAAGTGTTTCATATTGAATACTAAGGATCAATTGGACAAACTTGATCCTAAATTCGATGAAGGAATATTTATGGGGTATTCTACAAAAAGCAAAGCATATCGGGTTTACAATAAAACTAGTGGGGTTGTTGAAGAATCTATTCATGTAAAATTCAATGAAGCCTCGGGTGTTGAAAGGATACCCAATGTTGAAAGTGATGAAGAGGATATTATTGAACCCATTGTTTAAAATGATGCTCAAAATGATCAACCTTCTACATCAAATGATCAACCATCCACTTCAAATGCTCCTCAAGAAGATAGAGGTGATACTTCGGATCTTCCCGTAGCATTGAAGTTTAAGGGAGATCACCCAAAAGATCTTATTATTGGTGACACCCTTGATAAAGTGATGACCCGAAGAAAATTTGCCGAGAAAGCTCTTATATATCAAAAAGAGCCTAAAAATGCCAAAGAGGCTATTGAGGATGAGGATTGGTTTTTGGAGATGCAAGAAGAGTTGAATCAATTTGAAAGAAATGGTGTATGGGAATTGGTACCTTGTCCTCCATCTCAAACTATTATTGGTACTAAATGGGTATTCCGGAACAGACTTGATGATCAAGGCAACATTGTTCGAAACAAGGCAAGGTTAGTAGCTCAAGGGTATTGTCAAGAAGAAGGTATTAATTATGATGAAACTTTTGCACCCGTAGCATGTTTAGAAGCTATTCGTATTTTACTTGCCTATTCTTGTTTCAAAAATTTCAAACTTTACCAAATGGATGTTAAATCCGCTTTCTTAAATGGTTTCATTCAAGAAGAAGTCTATGTAAAACAACCTCCGGGGTTTGAAAATTTTTCTAGGCCTAATGATGTTTATAAACTTAAAAAGGCCTTGTATGGTTTAAAACAAGCACCCCGTGCATGGTATGATAGACTTAGCTCTTTTCTTTTACAAAATAGTTTTACAAGAGGTAAAGTTGATACTACTCTCTTTGTTTTTGAAAAAGGGCAAGATTGTTTACTTGTGCAAATTTATGTTGATGATATCATCTTTGGTGCAACTAATGAATCTTTGTGCAAGAAATCTTCTAAGTTGATGCATGGTGAATTTGAAATGAGCATGATGGGGGAGCTTAATTTCTTCCTTAGACTTCAAATTAAGAAATGCCAAGAAGGTATCTACATTTCGCAATCTAAATATACAAAAGAACTTTTGAAAAAGTTCGGCATTGAAGAAGGAAGAACCGTCTCTACCCCTATGGCAACAAATGTCAAAATTGACAAAGATGAGAAAGGCAAGTCCGTGGATGAATCAAAGTATCGAGGTATGATTGGTAGTTTACTTTATTTAACTGCGAGTAGACCAGACATTCTTCATGTCGTGTGCCTATGTGCTCGTTTTCAAAACAATCCCAAAGAATCTCATATGAGTGTCGTTAAAAGGATTTTTCGATATTTGAAAGGCACTATTCAATATGGTCTATTTTATCCAAAGAATGAAAATTTTTCTCTTAAAGGTTATAGTGATTCAGATTATGCGGGTAATATTGATGATCGGAAAAGTACTTCCGGCTCATGTCAATTTTTGGGCGATTGCCTAGTTTCTTGGTTTTCAAAGAAATAAAATTGTGTTTCACTTTCAACGGCCAAAGCCGAATATATTTCCGCAGCTTTTTGTTGTACACAACTTCTTTGGATGAAACAAACCTTAGCGGATTACAAATGTTCTCTTGAAAATGTTCCTATCTTTTGTGATAACATATCCGCTATTAATATTGCTCAAAACCCTGTTCATCATAACCGTACTAAACATATTGAGATTTGACAACATTTTCTAAGGGATTGTGTTTCTAAATGAAAAATTGAGATATCTTTCGTACCATCTCAAGATGAATTGGCGGATATTTTTACAAAACCGCTATCTTCCGAGACTTTTGCATCTATACGAGCTCGGTTAGGCATAATTCATATTGAATAAGGTTTACGTTTGCATTTTGCACGGTTTTAAAACTTAGGGGCGAAAAATCAGATTTTTGGCTAAAAATTCGGATTTTGGAAAACAAGTTGAGACAGTGGGCTGACTGGGGTGAGGGAAACCGGTCGGACCTCACCTCGACTGGTCGCCCTCACCGTCGACCGGTCGCCCACTGCCATTTTATGGTTTAAAACGTTTCTGTCTTCAGACTTAGCCATTTTGGCTCAAAATGTTCATTTTTCGTCCCCTTCGCCAATTGCACACAAATTTCACTCAAAATCTATTTTCTTGCATATATTTCATGTCTTAAACTTAATTTAGCTCGATTATCATCATCACTTCTCATCTTTACCGATTGAATGGTAAGAATTCTACTTCCTTTGCTCAATTGGGTTGAACCCTTGACATTGTGACTTATTTGTCATTTTTTGATGAAAGATTCATATGATTGTGATGAGCTTATTATTTATGATATATTGAATTGTGTTTGAACTGATTTGGTGATGAAAATTTTTGGCTTGATTCATTTACAAGGGCTTTATACAACTTATGGATTAAGAAAATTTCACGTCCACAAGGTGTTCGATGAATTGTCACAAAGAATTTTTCAATTTGTACATGACTCCCACGCTTTCAAATGTCTTATATACTTATTGAGATCATGTCTTGACAATCAAACGAGCTTATGGATATCATATGATACATTTCTCCCATTTCTATTCGGTTACTAAGCTTATCTTTTCAATGGTTGATGAAACATCTCTTTGGCGCACTTTGATGATGTTTTTATCATGCTAACATTCTTTTTGATGATTCTAAATGGGGAGAAACAGGAAATTGGCTCGTTAGCTCAAAGAAGCTAATAAAAAGCTCGCTATAAAAGCTATAAGCTATGGCTTTCTAATGCCATAAGTTGTAAAGAATACTTAGTCCAATGGTTGTAGTATGGACTTGTTTGCATGGATAATGAGTATTTGTGACAGGGGGAGCTTCTAAGCTCATAATGTTGTTATTTTATTTGTAAAAGTTTGTGTTTCTAGCTTATGCAATATTTCTTATTGATGTGCTTGTGTATAGGCGGAGCTTGTGCTATGTTTGAAATATATTTTCTACCTTAGATGGTTGCTATTTTATTTTAGAAAATTGGTCGCTTTTAAACGGATAGTTTACTCATAGACCGGAAAAGTATTTTGTTTTCAAAATCGTCCTCTTGAAAATTGTTTTGGTTTGTAATCATCAAAAAGGGGGAGTTTGTTAGATAAATGTTTTTATCATGATTTTGATGATTTTGTTCAAATGAGTTTTTATACCAAAACAATGTCCCTAAATATTGTCCAAATACTTCCGATCGATTTAAAATGTTTTTACTATTTTTCGGAGTATTTCTTGAAGTTTATTTTTGATAAAACAATTGGACAACACTTATATTTAAAGCCCGACCGGTCGCCCTATAGGGCAACCTGTACCTGAGTTGTGTTTTGAAACAGAAAACGGGACGGAAAGGAAAACAAGGAGAGCAACCTGTCGACCATGAGGTCGACCGGTAGGGGCGACCGGTCGACCATATGGGCGACCGGTACCTGAACGTGTGGTTCAATTACAGAACTCTCTGTTTTGATTTTCCAACACCCCCGACCGTTCAGCATAGGGGTCGACCGGTCGGACCCCCCGTCGACCGATCCCCCTGTGTAAAACTATCCGTTGCATTTTCAGACAGCTTTTCCCTAATTTGTGGGATTGATTTCTAACAACTATAATCTTGATTTTAAATGGTTTCTTTTGTAGAAAATCACTCCCCAAGGAAGAGCCTATGTCTGGAAATCAAGCCAAGACCTCTCCTATAAATAGCGGCTTCATTCAAGCAACAACAAATAACACAACATACAAGCAAAGAGCATACAAGCAAACACTTTCATATCTTGTTGTATTCTAACCTAAGTACTTTCACTTGCACACTCTTGAGGTATAGGCTTTTGATTCTTGATTACACTTGCACTCAATCTTTGTATTGGTATTATAGAGTTGTAATCTTGAATTTTGTTAATCATCCAAAACAAGATATCCTTGTTGTTGTTCTTGTGGTAAGAGCACACATAGGTGATCTTAGGTGTTGAAGAGTGTGGTACTCTTCATAGGTGTTGAAGGAAGATTGTGGTAATCCTCAAGGTGGTGTTGTATTAATTTTGGTAATTAATAAAATTCTTTTTCTTTTTCGAAACCCATCCCGGATATACTGGGGTGGTAGAGCACGTAGTTCCTAAGTGGGGTGAAGCTCTTTAAATCGACGTGTTTTGTTTATTTTTCACACCTTAGTTTTCATTCTTGCTTGATTATTCGAAAAAGAGGGCAAAATCTGAAAAACCGGGATAATCTATTCACCCCCCCTCTAGATTATCGTAGCCACTTAGACTAACACACATAGCTTTGACAAAAGAGTATACTACACAAGAAGAATTGAATAAAATGAACATGGTGTACTTAGATCTTATTAATACTTCCTCCTTGGTTGATTGCAATGATGTTGAGCTCCAAGCCTTCTCCTCTATTGCTCTTCAACTTCCAACTCTACCTGTCTTTTATCCTCTCAATGTATTTTGCTTTGAAACTTAGAATGAATCAATGAAGGAATTATGAATGGAATGAAATGGAATGCCTCCTCCAACCCAAACTCTTGGCTTTTATAGACATTGTTGTTGTGAAAGAACACATTAACAATGTCATCTTTTGACAAATAATTGCTCCACTTTCATAGTTGGGTTGTTGAATCCTTGTTTTCATATGATAATAGGGAATAATGGGACTTAATGCAGCAAAATGAGATGTAAAAGTTGTACAAAAGTTGTCCAAAAGCAAAAGGAAAGCTTCCATAATTTCGCCAAAAGAATGTCCTGATGGAAGAAAAGCATGGTCGTGTTAAAGACGGCCGGCCGTGTTCGCTGATTTTGCCGAACACGACCGTGCTTCAAAAGCACGGCCAGGCCGTGTTTGGCACGTTGTGGTCGAAATTTTGCTCGTTTTTGGCTCCTCAAAAGCACGGTCGTGCTTAAAAGCACACCCGGGCCTTGTTTGACTGAAAAGGCCCCGAAATGACGCGTTTAGCTTGGGATTTTGAGTGTTTTTGCATCCATAAACCCCGGGGTATGTTTTGACATGAAACCATGGCCCAAAATTCACCAAAAACAACTCTGAATCATCAATCTACACCAATAAAAGCCCCTCGGAGTGATATGAATTATGTACAATTAAATATTTATGAAATTAACAATAAAATAACTCAAATCACACTCAAATATACACATAAAACATGCATAAAAAGACCCTTATCAGGTACCCAATCCAAGGCAGAGGAACTTATCCTGTGTCATCTCGGTGTGAGTTTCCTCCTTACAAACCGAGCTTAATATCATAACTGTCACACCCCAAAAGTGGAGTCGCAACATAATGGATAACTTACGCTAGTTCTTCATTCTAAGAATATAATCCACCAAGTATTTGGGCAATATAAATCCCCAAATAGATATTGTTCATTGTAACTTCTCGGAAACAGAGTTAATTGTCGCAGCGGAAATACTAATATAAACCAATTATTCATGCGAAGGGGTCCTACGCCCCTTTATAACATCAATCGTAGTAAATTGTTCATAAATAAAATTTAAGGCTAGATCGATGGACTAAGTCTAGAAATTACTCCGACGCTTGGTCTTCTTCATTGAAATCTTCATGATATGGTGGATCAACAACTGGCCGTTGAAAAAGGTGAGGGTGAGATAAAAATTCTCAGTGGATGGGTGATCGTGTGTAAGTGTGGCTTATATAGATACAGGAAAATAGTTATATGAAGAATGCATGATTTATGATGCATGCGTCACACGCGATTCACAAGCAACGTGGTATTCAAAATAATATAGTTTTATATAATTTGATGAAAATAGTTCGTGATCATTCAGGCACTATGAATGCGTTGCAAGTAGTTCAAGTAGTGGTTGTATACAGAGTGTAACACCAATCCAAGCAAGTAATGGTTGCGTATAGAGTGTAACGCCAACCCAAGCAAGTAATGGTTGCACACGGAGTGTGACGCCAACCCAAGCAAGTAATGGTTGCACACGGAGTGTGACGCCAACCCAAGCATGTAACATTGGAACCGTGTGGATCAGACAATGATTCCTCTATTCTATCCCCAAGCACGTTTGGCACATAGCCATATCTACCTAATACCCATACTACGACCCACTTACCTTGGACACTCCGTCCGCAGTTGTAGGATTAGGACAGTAGGGTCGGTAAGGAATCGCAGCCTCGCTGCTCGGTTCCAAAACACGACTAGTCCACTCCGACTGTGAGCTCGACGCACCAAGTTGACTCAAGAACAATTAGATTCATGAATTTCATATCATGTCAACAAGGCAGTCGAGTAAAAGCATGGTGATACATATAAAAGTTGTACAAGATATCAACAAGTTAAGTTTTAAATTTGTCATAAGGCGGGAAAGGCGCCACGCGCAGTACGTATGGTCCGGAGATTTTCAAGAAAATTATTGATGTCTAATTTAAATATATTTATATCAATTTTAGGAATGTAGAGAAAAAAATAATTTATTTTGTGGTCCTTGATAAAAGGAAAATTTTATAAGTAGACCCGTTTTGGGAAAAATAGTACTTATCGAGTTTGAAATTGAATAAGTCATTGTCTCGATCTCGAAAAACTATAAGGTCGGTTTCTAAATTCTCCAAATTGTTCAAATATTTAGTTTTTCAAAGAGTTTTGGTCGATTTTTAGGAAAATTTCAGTTTGGTCCCTTCTTTTGTCAAAATTATCATTTTTGGACCCTAACTTAAAATTTTGGATCTCACAAACCGAGAGGGATTTTTATCTGATTCCAATTTTAAAATATCATGTATAACAGTAGGATATTAGGACAAAAATATTTTTGAAATAGGGTCGATTAAGTCCCTTAATTTTTACAAATTTCATTTCTAGTCCAAAAATTCGGTTTTTGCTCTTAAGGGTTTATTTAGTGTTCGTTTGTTATGAAACTTTAACCATGAGTTCAAAATATTAAAAAATTTAGGTTATGTAATTTTCCAGGTGTCTGGGATGTTTTTGTTTTCTGGAAATTTCATTTTAGTCCTTGGAGATTGGAATTTTTACACTTTAGTACTTAAAGTTTCAAAAGTCGGTTTTCTCAACCCAAAAAACTTTAACCTTTTAAAATTTATCAAAATATAAGTTTTTCAGTTTGAAGAAGTCAAAATTTCGAAATTTTCAGAGGAGTCCCTGAACAATATTTAAAATTCAATTTTTGGCCCTTAAACTTTCAAGTTTCCACATTTGAGTCCCTAAAATTCCAAGGATAGGTTTTCTTATCTCAAAACCTTTAAACTATTATTATTAACTTAAAATATTAAACTTTACAATTAATACAGTCCGAAATTTTGATATTTACAGATTGGTCCTTGGACAGTTTAGTCCTCAACTTTGCAAAAATTTCATAAATGGCATATTTGTTCAAATTCGAGCACAAGGTCATATTTTCCAGAATATATATCAAGTATAGAATATGGTTTTGAGCATATAACACATTCATTAACACATAAATCAAGAGATGAGCAAGAAAATAAAATATATATGAACGTATGTCCCTATTGTGCAAGAAATCAAAACCATGCTCATTTTTGTGAAACTTCTTAAACTTGATACATATAAAAAATATACATGTAATATAAATATAGTAAATAAAATATTTTCATGTACTACATGCATTTTTATCAAAATTATTTGCTTATTTTTGAAAGATTTTTTCACACACCTCGTAGTAGTTTTTCGGGTTGTGATCTAAAATGAAGTCTTTTTTCTTATATCAACTTCTTGACTCAAGATCTAAGGGCATCCCCTATGTGGCATCTAAACCATGTTTTTGTGTTAAAATTAAAGTCTCAAGTCCAAATATATATATATATATATATATATACTAGAACCAAATGGCTACTACTTACCTTAATTAATGTCCTCAAGTAGTCTTCAAAATTAAAATTTTTCCTTCAAGCTTAGAATCAAGTCTATGTCTTCCTTAATTCTTCAAGAAATAATCCTGTAGGAGTACCTCAATAAGAAAGGATTCATCAAGGTTAGAGTTTTAAAAGATAAATTGAATGATGGAAGAACAAAAAATCTTTACCTTTTGGGGGATAATTTTCAGCCAAGTAGAGTAGGGGAAGATTTTTGTGTTTTGTGTTTAAGTGTTAGAAATGAGTAAAGTGGATGTTGTAGGATGAATTGATATGATTCCCCTCAATCTCTCCTCAATGCCAAAAGTTTAGGGAAAAAGTCCTCATTCCTTACATTTTTATTTTTTTATTTTTTTGTCTTCTTGTGTTGTGTGAGTTGGGACACAATGGTATGTGTAAATTGTATTGAGTGGAGATGGTGTGTACAATTAAATAAAAGTGAAGACTTTAAAAATGAAAAGGGTAGTAGATGTGTAAAAATTAATGAAGGTATATATATAAAAAATAAAAGTTGATAAAGGTGGAATTATAATTGAATGGAATGGTTAAATGCTTTTTTGTCCTCTTCCTCATGTGGACGTCCATTTAGGCCTTAATCCTCCACATTTATTTATTTTTTTCTCAAATTGGTAATAATGGTACTTAAATATCAATTCCAAAAAAAAAATCATTTATCTATCCCACAATCACTTATCAACTACCATAATCACTTATTCTCACTTATCACTAATGAATAAGTCTTCTAAGTTATAAGATGTCTAATAATTCTCAAATGTAGTATTATCATTTATCGTCTAAGATACTAAACAAAAATTAGAAGCAATAATACGAGTTAAATATATCAATCAAAACTAATTAATTATAAAATTATTTTGTAATATATGAATAAAATTTTGAAATCATTAAAATATTTAAATAAATATTATGCTACAAGAAAATAGTTAGTTGTTAAGAAAGAAATCCAACCGGTTAATGTATCCGTTCAAAGTTGAAAGAAATCGACAATAGTCAAAGAAGTGAAAATATGTGTTATTAATATACATCATAAAATAAAAATGATTGTGAGTATAAATGATGTATCTACTTGGTAAATCAAGTAGTAAGTAATTCAATAAAATCAAGAACGATATAGTTTGCTATTTCAATGCAAAAGTTGGAGTTTTATAAAATAAATCTAAGGTTCTATTCTTTAGAAAATATAATTTTCTCTAAATGAGCTTTCAAAATAAGACATTGTCTTTGTTAAAATATTAAATTAGTAGTACATAAGTCTCAATATCATAAAGATGAAAATGTTTGTTTGTAAGGCATGAAATCGTATTCCTTCGAAATAGTTTTAAGCAATACTATATTTTATGCTAATAATTTTAGAATTTTATACTACAAGTTTGATAAACCAAGATAATTTTCTTTGAGTAAGGATATTGAGTTCATCGTAATGGATACTTCCAAAATTATTTTTTGTTTCAAAATATCAAAAGTTGAGACGTAGTTAGTTTTTTTCTTAAATGTCCGTGATTGTGTCGACTACGGTTGAAAATTCTGGGGCCTCATAGGTCCTTGGATAGTTTTTGGAATTATGGTTTAGTCCTCAACTTTGTAAAAATTGCATAAATGGCATATTTGTTCAAATTCAAGCACAAGATCATATTTTCCAGAGTATATATCAAGTATAGAACATGATTTTGAGCATATAACATATTCATTAACACATAGATTAAGAGACGAACAAGAAATTAAAACATATATGCACGTATGTCCCTATTGTGCAAGAAATCAAAATCATGCTCATTTTTGTGTAACTTCTTGAACTTGATACATATCAAAATATACATGTGATATAATTATAGTAAATAATATATTTTCATGTACTACATGCATTTTATCAAAATTATTTGCCTATTTTTCGAAAGATTTTTCACCCACCTCGTAGTAGTATTTTTGGGTTGATCAAAAATGGAGTCTTCTTCTTGGTATCAACTTCTTGACTCAAACTCTTGAAGCTCAGCCCCTATATGGCATCCAAACCATATTTTGGTGTTAAAATTAAAGTCTCAAATTTAAAGGGATTTAATAGGATTAAATGGCTACTACTTACCTTAATGTCTTCAAGTAGTCTTTTTTCCTTCAAGCTTCTAACTTCAACTTGAGATGGTGTAGGTCAGCCCCTAAGCTCCAAAAAATCATATCCTTGAGTTAAAAATTAATTATTCATGTTGTCAAGAAGAACATACTCAAACCACAATTTCTTACCTTAAAGTGTGTAGTCTTGAATTTCTTCTACAAGCTTGTAGTCAAGTCTAGGTCTCTTAATTCTTCAAGGAAATTCCTCTAGGAGTACCTCAACAAGACTTGAAGTTTTAAGGAAAAAAAAATGAAGATGAAAGAAAAGAATTTTCTTACCTTACTAGATGGTATTTTTGGTCATGGGGGAGCAAGATGAAGAGGAATTTTGTATTTTTTGTATTTAAGTGTTGGATGAGAGTGTATTGAGAGAGTTTGTGAGTTGTAGGAGGATGAGATGATGATTTTTTTCTACCTTACAACTAGAATGGCGAAACTTATAGGGGGTTGGAGGAGGATTTTTTTGTTTTGAGTTAAAGGATAGGTTAGTAGATAATAATTGGGGATTAGGACATAAAAAATAAACTAGACTCTTTTCCTAGGGACAATTGCCCAAAATGCTAAGTTTTGGGGGGGAATTAAATTTTATTTTGTTGACTAATGGGGTAGTGGAAATGGTAGGGAAAAAATTTAATTGTGGGCTTTGAAAAAAAATGTAACCAACCCCCCATTTCCTCTCTCTTGGCCGGTTTTGAAGGGGTGGTTATAAGACGTTTTTTTGTCCAATAATTATCTAGTTGGGAGATGAAAAAAAATAAAAATAGTAGTAGAAGAAAAATTGAGTTTTTTTCCCATTTAAAAAAGGGTATGGTCGATTTTTAGGCATATAAATTAAAAATAAAAAACAATATTTGTTTTCTTTTCTTTTATAAAAATTGAGGGAAAATAAGATGTATAAATTTCCATAATTAAATATTTAGAAATTTAAAATTAAGGATATGAAATAACAAATGTGTACTTTTTTTTCAAAATAAATTGGAAGTTAGTTGGGAGTGTATTATAGGATATGGCGAAATATTTGGATAAGGATTGGAATGTACTTCTAAATTATCGAGGGTTTAATATTTCTAAAGTCGTAGTCAATCGATCAAGTATTAATACTAGAGAAGGAATTAAAGTTGGTACACTCGAGAATAAAGAAAAGCGTAAAGGCATTGGAGGGATTAAAAGTCGCGTCACGTTTTATTAATAATAGGTTCGTAACACTTAGCCAAATAATACATCGTTATACAACATCGTATCTTATGTTGGAAAGGTCGGGGCCTCACATATATATTTGGTATTTCCCAATGGGTGACCTAAGTTCGATTCCTGGCAGCGGCATTTTTTTGTTTTTAGAATGCCAAAGTTTTCCTTGTTTTCGCTAATCTTTAATTAAAATTAAAAATATTTCTCAAGCATCAAAAAGTTATTGTAGCACTGGTATATAATTGGTATTTTCCAATGGGCGACCCAGATTCGATACCTGGCAGCGACAATTTTTTATTTTTGGAATTCAAAAGTTTCTCTATTTTTCGTTAACCTTTAATTAAAATTAAAATAATTTCCCTATCAGCAAAAAGACATTGTAGAACGGGTATATATTTGCTATTTCTTAATGGGCGACCCAGGTTTGATTCCTGGCAGCGACATTTTTTTGTTTTGGAATGCAAAAGTTCCCTTACTTTTCGTTAATCTTTAATTAAATTAAAAAGATTTCTCTAGCAACAAAAAATCGTTGTAGTATTGGTATATATTTGGTATTTCCCGATGGGCGACTAAGGTTCAATTCCTGGCAGCGGCATTTTTTTTTTGTTTTTAGAATGCAAAAGTTTCCCTACTTTTTGTTAACTTTTAATTAAAATTACAATGATTTCCCTATCAACAAAAGTCGTTGTAGCACTGGTATATATTTGGTATTTCCCAATTGGTGACCCATGTTTGATTCCTGGCAGCGGCATTTTTTCGTTTTTGGAATGTAAAAGTTTCCCTAGTTTTCGTTAATCTTTAATTAAAATGAAAAGGATTTCTCTAGCAACAAGAAGTCGTTGTAGCATTGGTATATATTTGGTATTTCCCAATGGGCGACCCAGGTACGATTCCTGGCAGCATCATTTTTTTGTTTTAGAATGCAAAAATTTCCCCATTTTTCGTTAATCTTTAATTAAAATGAAGAAGATTTCTCTAGCAATGAAAAGTCGTTGTAGCACTGGTATAAATTTGGTATTTTCCAATGGGCGGCCCAGCTTTGATTCCTGGCAAAATAATATTTTACTTTTGGGGGATTGAACTAATACTTTTATGGAAAATTAGTAATATTTATTATGAGAAAAACTAGTACTTTTCAGGGGACTTATTAAAATTCATTTAATCAGAAAACCTAATACTTTTTAAGGGGACTACTAATACGTTTCAGGGGACTTATTAAAATTCATTCAATGTAAGCTTAGCGTAAACATTGATCAAGCATTTTCTACGTTAGAAGAACCAATATGACAACCAATAAATACAAGTTTTTGGAGTTTTTTTTAAGCGTGGGACCGCACCAAGCTCTCCCAAATTTAACATGGTAGCAGAGCAAACCCATGCTCGACCCAAGGTGGGACCATCAATATGATTTGATTGAGTATGGAGGATCATGTGATGATTAATGAATTGACGAATGACTCACAAGTAAGGGGGCATGTTGAAATATGTCACTTGTGAGTTGTCCCATATTGATTAATTAAGGGAAGATAGCATTGTTTATGAGTTACTCCTCTATCACCGATTCATGCTAGCAGCTTTGACAAAAGCTTATATGAGATGGTCTCATGGATTCAATTTTATGAGAAGTTTTTGGAGTTATTGAAGACCATGTATTTGAGTTCTCGAAGTGTCTTATATTTGTCTATCTCAGATTAGGGGTTAATTGCTTTTATTTTCAATTTTGAGGCAAAATGCAAGCTAGGGCCAAAGTTCATAACTTTTAGGTTGAAAGTAGGTCCAAACAACCAGAGTGATAGTGAGGACTTGTTTGGGCTTAATGATAGGGATGGAAAAAATCCTTATCATATGTGTTGGGAAATTTATTGTTTAGATTTTGATGAATGCCATGTAAAACTTATACTAGAAAGTTGGCATCCCATTTTTCTTGTATTTTGTATTGTAATAGATAGGGTTGTACGAGCTGAGTCAAGTCAGCTATGCCTGGATAACAAGAAGTCAACCAGAGACTAAATTGAAGACTCCGTTGTGAAACAGCTGAGTATAGCAAGGAGGAGAAGTCAAGAACTCGACTGAAGGAGTATCAGCTGGGATACAGCTGTGTAAAGTGTCAGTCAAGTCAACTCAAGAAGCTAAGTCTCAAGTTGAAGTGACAGATGAGTCATCCATTTATTAGAAGCTAACTCGAAGTCACCTGGGGAAATTAGAGAATTGCAGTCAAGTCAAGACAACTGAAAAGAATCCGTTGCACAGAAGTCAAGAAGCTTACTTAAATAAGTAATACTTCCATGCTGCCATGTCTGAAAGTGTTAAGTCCCAGAAGCGTGCAAAAGGAATAAACCAATGGGAAGCACTGCACCTCGTGTCAGACTCTGAAAATATGAACATTCATTTCATACGAGGAAATGTCAACATCAAGGACTGCAACAAGACAAGCCAACGAACACAAGTGACTTTTGAAAATCAGCCCATCTCTTCAACGGGCAGATTTTTGAAAGATCACTATAAAAGGCTGAGGAATCACTTTGAGAAAAGTTACAACCTTGACAACCTGAACAACAAGCAATTATTCAAACTGTAACCTGCAATATATTCTCAAGTTATTCAAACAAATACTCAAGCCTAAATTTGAAGAAATCAATCCAACACCAATTTTGTGAAGGAAAGACAACTTCAAACTGTTGAAGAGGAAACGTTTGAAGAATCAAAAGGGGTCTACATTCTAAGGAGGATTGTGGAAAAGTTCAAGGTCGAACCAGTCTCAAGTTATTGGAGGGCTTCGTGATCAAATCCAAGAAGCTTGAGCAAGTGAATTTGAAGTAGCAAAGCGGTGCCTGTGAAGAAGCCGAGTCGGACGAGAAGCCATTTTGTGTGATCAAGGCATCTCAACCGAGTCTCAAAGGATCAAGTCATTTGTGTGATCAAGACTTGTATACGGGTGATAACCACTTTGTACTACGATCAATACTTAGTGGATTCCTCCAGGAGTTGGAGAAGATAGGAGTAGAAGAATTACCCCATCTTCGAACCTTTATAAAAATTATTGTGTCATTTACATTTCAGCATTTTATTTTTGCACATTAGTTTATATCTGCTGATAATTTGCTATCCAACTAATAATTTACAAAGTGCCAAAATCAAGTTTTAAAACAAACTTAAACCAAATTCAAAGGTGTTAAGTCTTCCGCTGAAAATCTTATCACAGCCAAGTTAAGGTTTAGACTAAACAACTGAGTTATTCTATCAACAGCTCAATCGAGTCTGTTGAGTGGCTAACTCTGCTGGTTAACTAACTTAACTGTCCCTCCAGGACTTAGTTGTGTAATTAACTATGTATTATTTTAAAAGGACAAAAATCGAAAAGTTGGTAAGGTTTATTCAACCCCCCCTTCTAAACTTTACTCACACCCCTTGGGACTTACAATATGTATCAGAGCGGTTGGTTCATTGAGCCTTCCACTGGTTACTGAACTAGATCTCTAATCTTTCAAAGAAGTTTTTAACACTTGCTCTTTCAAAAGCTATTTTTATTCAGCAAAGTTATTATCATGGAAGCAAATTTGACACGCATTCCTATGTTCACTATTGAGGAATTTGATGACTGGAGAATTCGTATGCAGGCTCATCTATCTGCTTTACATGATGAAATGTGGCTAGTGATAGAGGATGGGCCACTGCAAATATTGAAAGTGAACACAGCTGCAAGGAGAGCTGCTGCAACTGAAGGAGAGGAAGTTGTGGCTGAAGCAAGACCAGCCCTAGTTGAAAAACCAAGAACTGAATGGACCAATGATGATAGAAAGAGATACAACTTGGATAATGTGGCCAAGGATATTCTCTACAAGACTCTGGACAAAGCAATGTTCAACAAAGTCAAATCATGCAAAACAGCAAAAGAAATCTGGGATAAATTAACTTTAATTGGTGAAGGATCAGAGCAAATTAAAGAAAACAAATTATCTGTTGTTGTTCAAAAATTTGAAAACTTTAAAATGCTTGCAGGTGAGACAATGGATCAGCTGGATGCTAGATTCACTGAAATTACAAATGAGCTCTCAACACTTGGAAAGGAATACACACATAATGAGATGTGTATGAAGATTCTAAGAAGTCTCCCAGCTGAATGGGAAATGAAGACCATGGCTCTAAGGCACTCGATGGACCTATCAAAAACATCCAATCATGAACTTTTCTAAAACCTCAAAGCTTATGAATTTGAGCTAAGAAGAAAAGATCAAGAGGAGACAGATGTACCCAAAATAGTTGCACTTATAGTCAAGGATGGGAAGAGAGCTGAGACCAAAGAAATCATCGACCAGGAGGAGATTGCTTTGATGGTTAAAATATTCAACAAGTTCTTCAACAAGAACTACAAAAGAAATAAAGGTGAATCCTCCAGAAAACATTCAGCTCCATCCAAGTCAAGGGAAGATAGGCCACCAAAGAGAGCTGAGTATCAAAAGGTCGAATATCAAAGAGCTGACAACACAAGAAATGAGAGAGTTGACCAAAAAGTTGAAAACCTGTGTTGGAATTGCAGACAACCAAGACATTTTGCTATTGACTATCCATATCCTGTAGTCAATAAATACAGGAATGAAGAAGAAAGAAGAGTCTTCAGAGAAAGAAGACAAGAAAAGAAAAAGGTTATGTTGGCTACAGAGACTGCTGAGACAGCCAAGTCAAAGGAAGTAGCAGACTCAGAAAGTAGTGAAGCTGACTACTCAAGCGATTCTGAAGAAGAAGCATTGATCTGTCTAATAGCTAAAGAACAAGATCAACCTGACCAAGAAGATGAGGTACATTCTAACTCATCTCACTCAGATTCTAGTGATAGTGATTGTGACACACACACTTCATCACCCACTGATCTTTATGATTCATTAGGCAAAATGATGAAAGCCTTTGAGCACATTAAATCCTCACACACATTATTGAATGAGGAAAAAGCCCTTGACTCAAAAGCCAAAACTCACGGTGACTAAGGAGTTGAGTACTTTAAGTCGTAGGTGATGAGAACAAAGAGTCAAGGTGAGAATGCTAAACTAATAGCAGAGATAACTGCTATAGAAAAGAGGGAAAATGATCTCAAAAATGTGATTGCTTCATTCACAAAGGCATCTAAATCATTGGATGACCTTATTATAAGCCAAAAAGAGTGTGGAGACAAGACAGGCATAGGATTCAATTCCTTTGTGCACAGTCAAACTCCCAGAGTGATCTTGGAAAAAGGATCTTCAAGTAATGAAGCATCTCAAAAACCCAAATATTGCACCCACATTCACTCCAAAGCACAATCACAAACAAACTAGCCCTGGATATAAAGGAAAAGGAAAACATCCAGTTGAGTATGCTGAGAAGACAACTAAGAAGAAATCCAGCAGAGTTCCTCAGCAAACTCCAAACAGTAAGTACTCTGTGAAGAAGAAACATAGCTACCAGAATCCCCAGAAGTTTTATCAAAGGAACACAAATGATGGGAATGGTAGAAACTATCCAAGCCAAGCTGATTGGAATAATGTGAAATATCAGCAAAGACCTATGGAATATATGCCAAAATGGCAAAGACCTAGACATCTGCAAAGGTCATTCCAAAGGCAAAAGAGCTATCATCAGCACACATATGCACCCAAGCACTACACTCAGAAATATCACAACTACTCAAAGAAGGCAATTGCTAAAACACACACAAAGGCATACAGACAAAAGAGACAGTTGTATGAACCTAAAGCCCCCAAGCAATTTGCCAAAGTAAATTATGATTATGGCACAGATAGATGGCAACCTCTTAAAGTCAGATCATTTGGCTATAGGTTGGTTGGATCATCTTCTGACACTAACCCCTCGGGACCCAGGCAAGTATGGGTACCTAAAAAGCGATTTCCTTGATTGCGGGTTCGGGAAAGAGCAGTGAGTGCCAAGGAACTGGTACATGAATAGTGGTACATTCCGGACACATGATAGGAACAAGAAAAAATCTGTCAAAATTCAAGGAGATTAGAGGTGCAAAAGTCATATTTGGAGAAATGAAGCTCCAGGGGAAATAAGAGGCATTGGATCCATCAAGAAAAATGGATTGGAAATCACGGATGTTGCATATGTTGAAGGCCTCAACTTCAACTTTGTTAAGCATCACCAACTCGTGACAAGGATATAATGTTGGATTTAATATGGGAGTGTGCCAAATTAAAGATCTTGAATCAAATGAAGTAGTGTTGTAAGGATCGACATAAAAGAATATGTATGTGGTAGATTGGTCGATTGCCACACCAAGCACTTGTTGCTAGAAAAAGAGTACAACCGAATCAAGTTGGTTGTGGCATAAGAAGTGAGTCACCGAATTTCAAGACAATTAACAAACTTGCAGGAGTAATCTTGTAGAAGGATTGCCCGGACTCGGTGTACAAGAAGGAAAGTGTTTGTGATGCATGCGGATGGGAAAGCAAATCAAATCATCATTCAAGAAAGCCCGATCCATCTTCAACAAGGATATTGGTTGCATATGGACTTATTTGGTCCAGTTGAGCCAACCAGCAAAAGTGGAAAGAAATACACTCTAGTAGTGGTGGATGATTATTCAAGATATACATGGACAATTTTCATTTGCAAAAAGAAGGAAACCTTGCAGAAGTTACCTCAACTGATGAAAAGAGTTCAAAATGAGAAGAGTCAAACCATTATAAAGATAAAATCTGATAGAGGAACTGAGTTTGTCAATGGAATAATAACTCAGTATTGAGTTGAAAATGGTATTGCTCATGAATTATCTGCAGCAAGGACTCCACAGCAGAATGGAGTAGCAAAAAGAAGGAACAAACCTCTCAAGGAAGCTGCAAGAACCATGTTAGCTAAAGCTGGATTGCCAAAAAGATTTTGGGCTGAAGCCATCAATATTGTGTGCTATACCAAAAATATATGCATGATCAATAAACAGCTGACAAATACTCCCTATGAAATATGGACAGGGATAAAGCCAAATGTTGGATATTTTAGAATATTTGGATGTAAATGCTTCATCCACAACAATGGCAAGGATAATCTAAAGGCTTTTGATGCTAAAGCTGATGAAGGCATCTTCTTGGGATACTCAGCTGAAAGTAAAGCATACAGAGTGCTGAACAAGAGGACTATGGTCACAGAAGAGTCTATCCATGTGGTTTTTGATGAACCAAATGTAAATGGAGAAGATATTGAAGAGTTAGCTGATAAGCTGAATCAGTCAACTATGCAGAAGAGTCCTTATGTTGAAGCTGAGCTGGAGCAATCAACCAAGATGAAGATGAGATAGTTGAATCTCAAAGACAGCTGGAAAATCTGCAGCTAAGTGATGATGAGAGAGCTTCTCAAGACAACACAGCTGCAAGACGACTGAACCCAGATGATTTACTTCAACCTGATGTGAGATGGCTGAGAGATCATCCACCAGAGCTAGTTATTGGAAATGTAAGAGATGGTGTAAGAACCAGATCCAGAGCTCAACAAGAAGCAATGTTCACTTATTTTATTTCCCAAATAGAGCCAAAAGATGTATCCCAAGCACTGGATGACACACATTGGATTTATGCCATGCAAGAAGAGTTGAATCAATTTGAAAGGAACAAGGTCTGGGAATTGGTGCAAAGACCAACCCATCAAAATGTTATTAGCACAAAATGGGTCTGCAGAAACAAGATGAATGAAGAAGGTTTTGTGGTAAGAAACAAAGCAAGATTGGTAGCCAAAGGGTATTTCCAAGAAGAAGGAATATATTTTGATGAAACATTTGCTCATGTTGCAAGATTAGAAGCAATAATGATGTTTCTTGTCTATGTTGCTCACAAGAACTTCATTGTATATCAAATGGATGTGAAAAGTGCATTCTAAAATGAACTGTTGGAAGAAGAAGTTTATGTTGAACAACCTCTAGGTTTTGAGCAGAAGACTCTTGGAGATAAGGTGGACAAACTCAAGAAAGCTCTATATGGATTGAAACAGGCACCTAGAGCATGGTATGATACATTATCTCAATTTCTGACAGATAATGGATTCACCAAAGGCAAAGTGGACAGAACACTCTTCAAAATTCAAGACGGAGAGAGTATACTGCTTGTTCAAATATATGTGGATGATATCATTTTTGGATCCACAAACAAAGAGTTGTGCGATAAATTCTCAAACCTCATGCAAGGAAAATTTGAGATGAGCATGATGGGAGAGATGACATTCTTTCTAGGACTTCAAGTTAAGCAATTTGAAGGATGGAACCTTCATAAGTCAAACAAAGTACACCAGGGGATTTAATGAAGAAATTTGGTATGGAAGAGAAGTCTTCTATGCAAATACCAATGAATACATCGATCAAAATGGACATGGATGCATGGCAAGCTTTGTGGATCAAACAAGATCTGAGCACTTATTGGATGTTGCTCTATCTAACGACAAGCGAGTCGGACATCACCTTTGCGGTAGGTGTATGTGCAAGATTTCAATCTGCACCAAAGGAGAGCCATATGATGAAGCTAAGAGAATCTAAGATATTTGAAGGGATCTAGGAAGTGGAAACATGGTATCCAAAGGAAGATGGATTCAAGCTAATTGGTTACTCGGACTCGACTATCTTTGGATGTAGATTTGTGAGGAAGAGTACTTCAAGTACATGCCAAATGCTTGGAAACGAGGTTGGTTTTCTGGTTTAGCAAGCAAACCTCAATTGCCACATCCACAGTGGAGTACATAAAGGAAGGAAGTACGAGTACATATTGCGGCGTTATTGTTGCCCAAGTCTTATGGATGAGACAATGACTAAGAGATTATGAAATTGAAGAAAAGAGATTCCAATTATGTGTGATAACACAAGTGCTATTGCAATCACTCAGAATCCTGTGTTGCATTCAAGAACAAAGCACATTGATGTCAGATATTATTTCATAAGAGATCATGTTGAAAAGAAAAACATCACTTTGGAATACATCTCAACTGATAAACAGTTAGCTGACATATTCACAAAGCCATTATGTGAGTCAAGATTTGAAGAACTCAAGCATGAGCTAGGGTTAATTGAGCTGAGTTGATACTTAGAAGACTCAAGGAAAAGAAATGAAACTTGAAATGATGAAAATTGAGCAAATTTCTTGAATCAGCCAAGTGAACTAGCCGTATCGGAAAGTCAGCTGTATCGAGTTACCTGACAGCTGAGTCACTGTATGAATAAAGGGAAGAAGAGCTGAGTAAGTTAAGGAGTTAGCTGAGTTATTTATGAGCTAAGTGACAAAAACGTAGTCATTTTTAATGAGCGGTAATGTTTTTAAGGATGACGTCAGTGTAATTATGACGGGTACAGTCAAAAGCTGCACAACAAGCATATGATTGGATATAAATGTTGTCGTATTATATGCGAGCAATTAAATGCAAATTAGACGTGTTAAATCTGAGCCGTTGATCTTGATCCAAAATTTAAAAACCAAAAACACGTCCTTTCATAACCCCTAAATACCCATTTATTCAGTTTTTCTTTACTAAGCTCGCGAAGCAAATCCACACCGGATCAACCGTGGATTTCGAAGGGATGATTAAACAGGGTTCCGATGAAACCCTTGTGAAAAAGATTGCGGATAAAATTGAGAAATCCGGACTGAAACCCTTTCCCACAATGGAGTTCCAGATGACCTATGTTGAAGAAGTAGCTCAGTTCTATGTGAACGTTGAAGATCAGGACGAAAGGATTAAATCCTCAGTCCACCGCAAGGACATTCAAATCACCACAAAGGACCTTGAGGAGCATTGTTTGTTGCTATCGGAGGGTATGCCGGAAATATATGAAGCAGACGTTGATTTAGTCGCTGCATGGAAGGAAGTGGCCAAACCTGAGTGTACTGCAAAAGTCGTCTACACAGCTGAGAAGAAGCTGTTGAAGGAGGATTACCATAAGCTTATGGATATCGTTGCAAAATATGTAGACATGAAATTTGGAAGCTTTAATCAGCTGTCAAAACCAAGCCGTGATCGTCATGGTTGCGATCATGGAGGAGAAGAAGGTAAAGCGGCGGAGTCGTCTACAGCGGACTACGCGAGAATGTTGCAAATAAGTCCTTCAAGGACGATGGGTCATTGGAGGACCTGCAGGATATGGCCTGTTATTGGCCATCTTGTGGGAGGTGAAGTGGTGTTCCCGCCCGACATGGAAAATCCTTCCATGTTAACAAGAAGATGTTTCGGGCTAACTTGTCTGGAGCTCAGAAGAGAGCATACGCCAAGAGGGCGGATACCAACGAGGGGGAATCAGCTACCCTCCCAAGAAGAAAGCTGCCCATACAGCTGCAAAGAAGATAGCTGCCCATGCAGCTGAGTCACCTGCCCCTGCAGCCGTGTCTCCTGCCCCTGCAGCCGAGATGAAGAAGAAACCTCAAATACCTTCTCCAATCATCAAGAAGAAGAGGACTGCCAAGCCAAGAAAGGCAGCTCCTTAAGCAAAGAAAGATGCACCGGCCCCGCCAAGGAATCTGAGGAAGCCGTATCTGAACTACAAATTCCCCTGGTAAGGACTAAGAGAAAAAGACTCAACAAGTGTTCAGAGCTTGAGAGGATAGTTGAGTCTTCCACTCAACTGGAAAAGATCTCTGAGACTGCTGAAGAAGTGCAGTCTCCAGAAATTATTGATGAAACAGCCAAGTCTGCTGAGGTCGATCAACAGAGGCAAATTGAAGACCAGTATGGGACAGAACAAGCGAGGAACAAGAAGCGGTGAGGCAAGCGAGAATCCCCTATCGACAGGACTATATCTCCACTTGCGACAGACGCTGCTGAGGGTAAAGAGCAGTAGAGTTTGCTACCCTCCATTCCTGAGAAAGAAGGGCAACAGGGAGAGGATGAAGATGATGATGTAATCATGTGCTCTCCATTGTACCCAGACATCCAAAATCGTCTAAGAGCATGGAGGAAATGGAAGCTGAGTCACTCTAGGGTGCAGTTTGAACACCCAGAGTTCATTGATGAGGAAGAGGAACTCTTCAGGTTTCTTGAAGTTGATACCGTGCTGCAAGCCCTGGATGAGGATAACTGTATTAACATACTGCAAACTCGGAAGGAAAATGAATAAGCAAAGAGACTAAGGCGAGCGGCGCGTGAGAAAGCCGACATGTGTCCCTCTCTTTGGAACTAGCGATCACACTCACCCGCGCATAGATTTTCTTTTCAGGCATGATGATGAACGTGGATCCGGTTGCTGCAAAGGAAAAATTGGATATGCGACAAAGCCATCTTGGAGTCCAAAATGATGCATGAGCAACAGCTGAGAGAAGGACCAGGAGAGTCTTCCAAATCACAGCTAGAAATTGATCCATTAGGAGTGGCATGATTTACTCTTTGTTATTGCTGCAACCACTTCCCGATTCACTCGGAAGAGCGGATCTAAAGGATTTGGCGATGACACTTTGGGAATATGGGCACCAAGTTTGCCAACCCCTGTTGAAGGTGTAGTACCACGCCCCCACTGGTGAACACTCAAAGCGAGTCGGGAGTCCTGGAGCGAGTGACCCCAACATAAGTCACTCAGTTGGTGAGCCAGCTGAGGGGGAAACTCACTCCACTGCAGCTAGGTCGAAGGATGTTGCAGATGACTCCACCCTGAATCTAGGAGGCGAAGTGGAGAAGGAAAAAGAAATTGAACCACAGCAAGTTGTCACTAACGGCTCGGACGATTAAATCTGTCTCGGTGAAGTGCAGCGGCTCTGCAGGCGAGGGCGTTCTTTGATGCAGTCGAGGCACATGATGGATTTGTCCCGGGAGTTAACACTCTAGGCACTGAAAGTGCAATCCACGGAGTTGAGACTCCTGTGGATGCCACTGCAAAAGACCACTAAGGCATTGCGCTGTCGAAGGGATTGTACAAGGCCCCCATTGATTGAGACTGCGGGAGGTAATGCGAGGCCTAAGGAGGTTGAGACTTCCCTAGGTAAAAATCCAGGAGATAAGAGCATTCCTCAAACCATAATTGCTGATTGGAGGAGGAAATCGGTGCTCTTCATGATTCCCAGGATGATCTTGATACAACCTTCCAGGATCGCAGATGGCGAGTCTACCCCATTTGCACATCAAAAAGACTCGATTGAGGGCGCTCTACCAAGTGCGAGCAAGCCAGATCTCAAGTCTACTCGTCAAACATTCAACTTTGATGATGAGCCAAGTCTTCAAGACTCATCATCTTCCGATGACGCTGATGGTGCAGCTGAGGAATAGCAAATTCATTAGCATAATCAAGCGAGGCGAAAAAAAGGCTGTTAAGGCAGTGAGGCTCGGTCAATTGGCCAAACCACTCACCAAGGCCCAGCTGAAACCGAGTCGTCTGTGCAGCCTACCAAAGCTGCAGCAGATTCCACTCAACTGGGCACATCATAGGCACGAGTAACGGAGGAATCTATACCATATGTCCGTGATGATGCATTTGAAGAAACTTTCCCTTTCTCTATTGAGCTGCCTGAACTTGATGAAGAAACAGCTCGAGAACAGCGACGCTTCAACATCGAGACGACCTATTATTCCCCGGATAGTATCGTCAATGAGACTTTGATTTTGATCTTTCTTGACCGCCTTGTGAGACCGAGGTGACAATTTGAAATCACGAAGGTCTTCAAGACAATCTTTGCAGAGATTGGGAAGGTAGAACGGCACCAGGCCACATTGGATATGCGGCTGGACAACAGGGATGCCAATCTTATGGCCGATCTATGCGGAATAGTGGTTAGAATCAGGGAATGGTGTCAACAGCAGCGTACAATACGACTAGAACAAGTCGGATATTTTAAGGTATTGTACAACAAAATGTTGATCTGGAGCGCGATAATCTTGACATGAAGAGGAGAATGCAAGAAAATATTGACAGAATGCATGCCTCCCACAACACTGAAATGGAACTGTTGCGAGAATTTCACAGAAAAGAACTTTTGCTCGTAGAGGAAAATATGAACAACAAATTCAGCCTTCTCATGGTTGAAATGAAGCTAGTGGCAGCTGGATCCAAATCCCACCTTTCGGAATTTTCATCTGACATACTCGCACGTGAGACTCCAAGCAAAACTTCGGCTATCGGCCTTTAGATTTCATGCTTGGCATGTTCCCGGGGGTTCCTCTCCCCTTTGATGATGCCAAAAAGGGGGAAGAGGAACACCTGAAGACGTTGAAAGGGTCAGCGGATGAGAAGGAAAAGGACGCATCTGTTGAGAAGAAGAAGAAAACAGTTGAAGAACAGAAGAAAGAAAAGGGAAAAGCAGTTGAGAGGTAAGGTTCAAAAGATATGACTCTAATGTTTGCTGACACCCCTCAACAAGGCCTTGTCACAGCTGCCACAATTAGCAAACTTCCAGTAACTCTGCCACTTCAACACTCTGATGTACCTATGTCTGAGAAGAGAAAAATCGTAGAAGCAGGGATGAAGGAGGTCGAAGGAAAAATGGATTCCAGTGTGATGGATATATTAAAACAATACGGAGGCATTCCGGTAGGAAAAGACACAGATGTCATTCCAGACGATGGAGACAAGCCACGATTAGTGGAAGAATTCAAAACGCTCGAATCCGAGGGATACTTCAAAAATATGACCATATCAAAGCCTGGGACTTATATTGGGAAAAGGGTCTAAAGCTATGTGAAGAAGCTGATGTTAGATAAATGTTTTTATGAAGATTTTGATGATTATGTTTAAATGAGTTTTTATACCAAAACAATGTTTATAAATGTTGTCCAAATACTCCTAAATGATTTAAAATGCTTTTACTAATTTTTGGAGTATTTCTTAGAGTTTATTACTCAATAAAATTGGACAACACTTTTGATGATTTTGTGTTAATTGGATTTTACACCAAAACAATGTTGTCCAAATACTCCTAAAAGATTTGAAATGTTTTTACTAATTTCATGGAGTATTTCTTAGAGTTTATTATTCGATAAGAATGGACAACACTTTTGATGGTTTTGTTTAAATGAGTTTACTATGTTTATAAATGTTGTCCAGATACTCCCAAGTGATTTAAAATGTTTTTACTTATTTTTTGGAGTATTTCTTGAAGTTTTTTTGATAAAAATCGGAAAACATTTCAATTTGGAGGTCGATAGGTCAAGCGGAAGGTCGACGGTACACTGAAGAACGCACAAAATGAAAGCGAAAAACCAGTGCAGTGAAAAAAGGGGAGGGTGACCGGTCAAGGGTGAGGCCGGCCAGTCGCACCCTAGGGGCGACGTGGTCGCACCCCACCTTGACCGGTCACACCCCCCCCTTCGACCTGTATCTGGATCGCACTATTTTTTCAAAACGTTCAAAATCTTATTACAGGGCAATCGGTCGCCCTATGTTATTTTTTAAAGCAAAAATTCCAACCGTTGCAATCCTTATCAGCAAGATTTACTTTTCATTTTTGTACAATATTTCTACATCTTGTGATCCTCTTTTTGTAGACAAAAATGAAGAAGAATGAGCCTATGTTGGGAGCCTATGTTGGTGAAGACTTCCCTATAAATAGAGGATGAATTGAAGACACAAGACACAAGACATACAAGCAAAATACACAACAAGAAATCTGCAAATTCTCAAGCTTTCATATTCAACACTCTTGTTGTATTTATATCCTAAGTATTTCACTTTCACATCTTGAGGTCTAGGCTTTATTTCTTGATTACACTTGCACTCAAACTGTAATATTCATTATTGAGTTGTAATCTTGATTTTTGTCATCATTCAACACAAGACATCTTTGTGAGTATTCTTGTGGAAACAATACACTTGGGTGATCTAGGTGATAGGTGTTTCAAGAGTGTGGTGCTCTTGAGGTATTGAAGAATTTGGTATTCTTCAAAGTTGAAGATTGTGGTAATCTTCACAAGGTGCCGTTGGAGATTGTGGTAATCTTCCAGAGAGATTGTGGTAATCTCAAAGGTGGTGTTGTAGAAGAGTGTGGTGCTCTTCAAGGTGATGTTGTAAGGTGTTGTATTAATTTTGGTAATTAATAAAATCTTTTTTCTTTTGAAATCCATTCCCGGAGATACTGGGGTGGTAGAGGATTAGGCCCTAGGTGGGTTGAACCTCTATAAATCGACGCGTGTTGTTTACATTCCGCACCTTTATTATTGTCTTGGCATATTTGATTCGAAAAAGAGGGTATATTAGAAAAGATGGAGATAATCTATTCACCCCCCCTCTAGATTATCGTAGCCGTTTGGACTTACAAGTGATATCAAAGCCAAACTCTTTGGCAAGCTCGTTCCACATCGCGAGTAAATAGGAACGATCATCGGCTACGATTGAAGTCCACCTTACCGGCGCCTCCACCACAAAGCCACCACTATTCGATTCCAAAAATTTTACATTTTTTGAAAGAAAGAATGGAATGCTATCTACAAGGTTGTGGGTTCGATATTTGGAACACGGTCGTAAATGAAGAATCCATTCCAATGATGGACACACCATACAAAGGCCTCAAAGAGCTCAATGATGAAGAGAAGAAAATCATATCTTTAAATGGTAAAGCTCTTAATGTTATTTATTGTTCACTTACCATTTTGGAATAGAATCATATTGTAGGAATTAAATTGGCACATAAAGTATGGAGAAAATTAGAAGAAGTATATGCGAATGAAAGGAGCCACTCAAAAGCATTTACTTCTTAAATGGATACAAACCCAACATGGGATGAGCTTCCTACAACTTCCGGCGTCGATGAAAGCGAGCGATGTCTTATGGGCTTGAAGAAGAAAGCGAGGTAAGTTCAAAACCCTCCACATCTTATGATAATGAATTACAAAATGATTATAGTGATTTGCAAAATGATTTTGATGAACTTCAAAATGAATTCCAAAGCTTACTTGTTAAATACAAAAATTTGAAAAAGGAATTCAATATTTTGAAAATTGATAAGGATAATTTATTTTCCTCCGATGAATCACTTTCATGTGATCACACCACCACACTTGACAAGGTTAGAAACCTTGAAAAAGAAAATAGTACTCTTGTTGAGGATATTAATTGCATGAAAAATGATTTATCAAAATCCAACTTGAGTACCGATAAAATGACCGATATTATTGATGTTCATAATTGTGATAAATTGAAACAAGGACTTGATCATAAGCCTGGTGTTGTTAATTATGTGAAAAGAAATCAAGTCCCTATGCATGTTGATCATTATGCTCCTAAAATTACTACTTGCTTTTATTGTGGTAAAACGAGTCACACGGTTAATACTTGTCGGGCTAGAAATAGCTCTAATTATTATTGGAGACCTAAAAGTCTCAAAGCTAATTCCAAAGGACCCAAACACTTGAGGGTACCACAAAATAATGTCATATTAGGTACCCGGTGAAATAATAATCCAAGAAAATTCATACCGCCAAAAAAACATCAAATGACCATTTCATTTGATCAAAGGAGAAAACATTTTCAACAAAGTCATTTTCCAAGAAGAGGAAATAATCAAAAATGGGATGAACAAAATCCTTGGAAGTGGCAAAGACATCATCAACAAGATAAATTTCCAAGAGAAAGACACTATCAACAATGGGAAGGCCACAATGCTTGGAAATGGAGCAATTGGAGAAACCACCATCAACATGAAGATTTTCAAACGGGAAGATATCATCAACAATGGGAACGACACAACCCATGGAAATGGCAAAATTGGTAAACCGTATCTCCCTATTTAAATATGCATTTTATTCTTTGTATGTTTTTATTTGTGTCTTTATTGCAGTATGAGTTTTCATATTTTTAAAATTTAGGTCTTCAATATATTTGTGAGTTTCAAAATATTTTTGAAAAGAAGACCTTGCATGATGTTTCTAAAACTCTTGTGCATTTAATTAGACTTATGTGGTTTATTATCTCCTATGTAGTTATATAGCATAAGCACATTTATGATATCTCTTATTGCTTAGCCTACACTTGTATCATTATGTTTGTGCAAAACGTGTTTAAGAATTGTGTAGAACATATATATTTTCATCAATGGTTATTTTCTCAAGAGAGGACCATAAACTACCGAGGTACGCTCATCATTGGTATTCATCCTATAGACTCGATATATTTTTGTCATTCGTGCTTGTCTTTCAAAGTATTTTATACAAGTGCTATTAAGAGGGTTTTTTTTAAAAGACATTATTTGACATAGCTTGTTTTATCCAAGATTTGTAAAGGATTATATTTTGTTTTGATAAAACATTTGATTTTTTAAGTTATGCATTGTATTGCACATATAAAATTATTCTTGGTTGTTTTGTCAAAGCTCTTGTTCATATGCTTCTTGTAAATGAGGTCTCAACTATATGCTCTTGAATTTTTCAAATTTCAAAAGAGACCTTATATAGCTTCCTATAAGCTTATTTGAACTTACATGTTTTATGAAACTCTTGATGATTTGTTTGAAAGCATAGTATGTGTTACTTGTTATTATGTCTCTATTTTTCGACATTACTATGCTCTTGTGCAAGATATCTTGATTAAGATTTTGCATAAATGTTTTTTGAATTTTGGAACAAGCTTGTTGACCAAGGCAAGGTTAGTAGCTCGAAAGTATCGTCAAGGTATTGATTTTGATGTAACATTTGTACCCGTAGCACATTTCAAAGCTATTTGCATTTTACTTGCCCATTATTGTTTTAAGAAAATTTCAAGCTTTACCAAAATAGATGTTAAATCCACTTTTCTAAACGGTTTTATTCAAGAAGAAGTCTATATAAAACAACCTCCAGGGGTTTAAAATTTTTAGGCCAAATGATTTTTATAAAAAGCCTTGTATGGTTTAAATCAAGTACCCGTGTATGGTATGATAGACTTAGCTATTTTTGCTAAATGGTTTTACAAAAGGTAAAGTTTATACTACTCTCTTTGTTTTTGAAAAGGGCAAGATTGTTTACTTGTACAAATTTATGATATCATTTATGGTGCTACTAATGAATTATTGTGCAAGTTATTTTCTAAGTTGATGCAAGGTGAACTTAAGATGATGAGAGGAGTTCAAATTTGATCATTGGAATTCAAGTTCAACAATGCCAAGAAAGTGATTATATTCCACACTCAAAAGAAGAAGTGAGGCATTGAAGAAGAAAGAACCATTTCAACCTATATGGCCACAAATGCGAAAATTGACAAAATGGTTGAAGTAGGCATTGACAAACGAATTCGAGGTATGTTCATTCGTTTATTACTCCTTAGACTCGATATTCTATATGCCTTACGTCTATATGCTCGACTTCAAAAACTATCCAACGAATCTTATTAAAGTGTCGTTAAAAGAAATTTTCAAATATTTGTAAGGCACTTCTTTGTATGACTTGTTGTATCCAATATCTTAAAATGTTTTTATTTTCGGGATAACAAGTCCAGTGATAATAATTTTCTTTCAAAATATTGTTCGTCATAATCGAACTAAACATATTGAGAGTCGATATTTTTTGGGATTGCATGTTTTAACAAAAACTTGAGATGTGTTTAATTCTGTCTCAAGGATAACTCGCGGACTTTTTAATCGTACACCGCCGAGTATTTTAATCCATTTCGAGCGTGATTATGACATAATGTATATTGAATGATGTCTACGTTTGCATTTTGCACATTTTTAAAACTTAGGGGCGAAAAATCGGATTTTTGGTTCAAAACTCGAATTTTCACAAAACAGAAAGAACCACTGGGCTAATTGGGGGAAGGCCGACCGGTCGCCCATGATGTCGACCGGTCGCCCACCCCCCCAACCGGTCGCCCATGCCCAAAATTTGGATAAAATCGTTTCTGTTCTCAGCATTTGTCATTTTGGTTTGTTTTGTGTTCATTTTTCGTCCCCTTCGCACTTTGCACACAAATTTCACTTCAAATTTGTTTTATTGCATACATTTTATATTTTGGACTTCATGAGGCTCGATTATCATCATCATTGCTCATCTTTACCGATTAAATGGTAAGAATTTCTCTTTTTAATCTCAATTGGGTTGAACCCTTGAGAATGTGCTTATATCTTGCTATTTTGATGTATTATGGACTTTTATGCTTGACTAATGATGTTTTGTGACAGGGGGGGCTTATAAGCTCATGATAATTCAAGCTTAAGTTGTAAAAGCTAAGCTTTTAGCTTTTAGTTGGTTGCTTTTGTACTTGTTCTTGATATGTATATTGATAGGGGGAGCTTGTGCAAAAATAATTTTGAAAAATCTTTGCTCCTATCCTTGTGTGTTTGTACTTATGATGAATCTTGCTTATAATAGATTGATGTTTTAGACCGGAAAATTTGTTTTGTTTTAAAATCAACTTCCTAAAATTATTTTGGTTTGTAATCATCAAAAAGGGGGAGTTTGTTAGATAAATGTTTTTATCAAGATTTTGATGATTATGTTTAAATGAGTTTTTATACCAAAACAATGTTTATAAATGTTGTCCAAATACTCTAAATGATTTAAAATGCTTTTACTAATTTTTGGAGTATTTCTTAGAGTTTATTACTCGATAAAATTGGACAACACTTTTAATGATTTTGTGTTAATTGGTTTTTACACCAAAACAATGTTGTCCAAATACTCCTAAAAGATTTGAAATGTTTTTACTAATTTCATGGAGTATTTCTTAGAGTTTATTATTCGATAAAAATGGACAACACTTTTGATGGTTTTGTTTAAATGAGTTTACTATGTTTATAAATGTTGTCCAAATACTCCCAGTGATTTAAAATGTTTTTACTTATCTTTTGGAGTATTTCTTGAAGTTTATTTTTGATAAAAATCGGACAACATTTCAATTTGGAGGTCGGCCAAAGTCGAACAAAAGGTCGAAACGGTACTGAAGAACGCACAAAATGAAACAGAAACCAGTGCAGTGAAAAAAAGGGGGGAGGGTGACGGTCGAGGTGAGGCTAGGGTGCGGCAGTCACCCCACCCACCCCGTCGCACCCCGACTTAATACCTGGATTGCACTATTTTTTCAAAACGTTCAAAATCTTATTCTGAGCAATAGGTCGCCCCTATGTTATTTTTTGACAAAAATTCCAACCATTTGCAATCCTTATCAAAGCCAAGATTTACTTTTCATTTTTGTACAATATTTCTACATCTTGTGATCCTCTTTTTGTAGACAAAAATGAAGAAGAAGGAGCTATGTTGGGAGCTATGTTGGTGAAGACTTCCTATAAATAGAGGATGAATTGAAGACCAAGACCTGAGACATACAAGCAAAATACACAATAAGAAATCTGCAAATTCTCAAGCTTTCATATTCAACACTCTTGTTGTATTTATAGCCTAAGTATTTCACTCTCACATCTTGAGGTCTAGGCTTTATTTCTTGATTACACTTGCACTCAAATTGTAATATTCATTATTGAGTTGTAATCTTGATTTTTGTCATCATTCAACACTGAAGACATCCTTGTGAGTATTCTTGTGGAAAGAATACACTAGGGTGATCTAGGTGATAGGTGTTTCAAGAGTGTGGTGCTCTTGAGGTATTGAAGAATTTGGTATTCTTCAAGGTTGAAGATTGTGGTAATCTTCACAAGGTGCCGTTGGAGATTGTGGTAATCTTCAAGAGAGATTGTGGTAATCTCAAAGGTGGTGTTGTAGAAGAGTGTGGTACTCTTCAAGGTGATGTTGTAAGGTGTTGTATTAATTTTGGTAATTAATAAAATCTTTTTCTTTTTGAAATCCATCCTTGAGGAATCTTTGGGGTGGTAGAGGATTAGGCCCTAGGTGGGTTGAACCTCTATAAATCAACGCGTGTTTTTACATTCCACCTTTATTATTGTCTTGGCATATTTGATTTGAAAAAGAGGGTATATTAGAAAAGATGGAGATAATCTATTCACCCCCTACAGATTATCGTAGCGCTTGGACTTACGGTGATAGGCGGAGACTACAATGACCATTAAATTTGGCAAGAAGAAGACTCGATAAAATATACGCCTAGAAGGAAGAGGAAGGAGTGGTGGGGCGGAGGTTTTCAACCAGGACCTCTACCCAAAAACATTGAATATGTAGATCCAGGGCAAGAAGAAGGATCTTTGAAATTTGGATATGACAAAGTAGCCATTTGGGAAGTGGCTAGGAAGAATGTTGACTATGTCAAAGCGAATTGAAGAAGAAAACAAAAGGCTAGATCGTTTGTGGGAAGAAAAGCAAGAAAAGAAAGCGAAAAAGACGATCGTGACCAAAGAGAGCATACGAAAGGAAGAAGAACATTTGAAGAAGAAGAAAAAGAAAGAAACCGAGGAGGGGCAGTCAAGAAGAAAGAAAAGAAGGGCGCGAAGGCGATGAAGTGTTGTTGTCCACCCCTTCATGTATTTTACTGCTGTAGATATAGTCTGCTATGTTTGCTAGATACACATTGTAAACAGTTGTGTAAAGGACAAGAATGTTATGATCAATAAAATAATTGATTCTACTCATACATTCTCTGTTACTACATTGTCTGTATGTATCTTTGATGCTTACATTTTGTATGTATGTTTTAAGTTTTGGCATCATCAAAAAGGGGAAAATTGTTGGGAAATTATTGTTTAGATTTTGATGAATGCCATGTAAAACTTAGACTAGAAAGTTGGCACCCCATTTTCCTTGTATTTTGTATTGTAATAGATAGGGTTGTAAGAGCTGAGTCAAGTCAGCTATGCCTGGATAAACAAGAAGTCAACCGGAGACGGGAAATGAAGACTCATTTGTGAAACTTGTTGAGTATGGCAAGGAGGAGAAGCAAGAACTTGATTTGAAGGAGTATCGGTGGGATCTTTGTGTGAAGTGTCGGTCAGTCAACTCAAGCTAAGTCTCAAGTTGAAGTGACGGATGAGTCATCCATTTATTGGAAGCTAACTCGAAGTCACACGGGAAATTAGAAGCTGCGATCAAGTCAAGACAAGCGAAAAGAATCCGTTGCCTGAGAAGTCAAGAAGCTTACTTAAATAAGTAATACTTCCATGCTGCCATGTCTGAAAGTGTTAAGTCCCAGAAGCGTGCAAAAGGAATAAACCAATGGGAAGCACTGCACCTCGTGTCAGACTCTGAAAAGCTGAACATTCATTTAATACGAGGAAATGTCAACATCAAGGACTGCAACAAGACAAGACAATGAACACAAGTGACTTTTGAAAATCAGCCCATCTCTTCAACCGGCAGATTTTTGAAAGATCGCTATAAAAGGCTGAGGAATCACTTTGAGAAAAGTTACAACCTTGACAACCTGAACAACAAGCAATTATTCAAACTATAACCTGCAATATATTCTCAAGTTATTCAAGCAAATCCTCAAGCCTAAATTTCGAAGGAAATCAATCCGACACCAAGCTGTGAAGGAAAGACAACTTCAAACTGTTGAAGAGGAAACTTTTGAAGAATCAAAAGGGGTCTACATTCTAAGGAGGATTGTAGAAAGGTTCAAGGTCGAACCAGTCTCAAGTTATTGGAGAGCTTCGTGATCAAATCCAAGAAGCTTGAGCAAGCAAGTGGTGAAGTAGCAAAGCGGTGCCACTGTGAAGAGGTTGAGTCGGACGAGAAGCCGGTATTTGTGTGACAAGGCATCTCTAGGCGAGTCCCAAAGGATCAAGTGTTTGTGTGATCAAGACTTGTACGGGTGATAACCACTTTGTACTCACGATCAATACTTAGTGGATTCCTCCGGGAGTTGGAGAAGAAAGGAGTAGAAGAATTACCCCATCTTCGAACCTCTATAAAAATTATTGTGTCATTTACATTTCAGCATTTTATTTCTGCACATTATTTTATATCTGTTGATAATTTGCTATCCAACTGATAATTTACAAAGTGCCAAAATCAAATGTTAAAACAAACTTAAACCAAATTCAAGGGTGTTAAGTTTTCCGCTGAAAATCTTATCACAGCCAAGTTAAGGTTTAGACTAAGCGGTTGAGTTATTCTATCAGCAGCTCAATCGAGTGCGTTGAGTGGCTAACTCTATTTGGTTAACTAACTTAGTTGTCCTCGAGGACTTAGCTGTGTAATTAACTCTGTATTATTTTAAAAGGACAAAAATTAAAAAGTTAGTAAGGTTTATTCAACCCTCCTTTCTAAACCTTACTCACACCCCTTGGGACCTACAATATGTTATCATTGTGTTTGAGGCAATGAATTGGACCCGTAGGATAGTGTTCGGGCTAGGGATTAATCCATGTTTCAATTGAAATTGGATTATACCCCCTGAGGTGTTATTAATTTGTATCATCTTTTCCACCCTTCTGAAATGCCTTACAGACCCTTAAAAACGTAAGGATTTGGCCTATTTTGCCCCTGAATGTCTTAGAAATTACATGATGCCATCAAATAAATAGATGTCTCTTTCATAAATCACGTGTAATCAATGATCCTAAACACAATCCAAGATTATTTTTTATGATAAAGGGCACACATAATACATATCACCAAACAAAAGTTAAACTTTACACTAAAATAGTTCCAACAATACTATCCTCAAGCAATCCACAATTGCTTATCATTTCCATAGTTTCCCATCAATTCTCTCAAACGAGTCGAGGTGACGAGAGAGTTGCGTTTTGGCAGTGTCACGCCCAGGACATTGATCGACCATGGCGGCAATTTTGGGGAATCAAGAAAATACAAACATCAAATGGGTGTTCGTATTTGTAATTCTAAAAGATAATTGATTTTATCCAAAATTAGGTCAAACTTTAAGATGGTTTATGTAATTATTTCTATATATAATCTAAATATCATCAATCAGAATTATAATGAAGGTCGATTTAATTACAATCAAACATTTTAAATCAAAACATACATTGTTATATTTGTACACAAAAGAGTTGATCCACTTCATATTGCAGGAAAGAAAAATAGAGGGACAAGAACCTCTCGTTGAAAAACCCTAACCAAGTTCAAAATGTTTAACCCATTTCAAAGTTATTCTTCACCCTTCAAAACAATTGGTTCTAACATTTGATTAAGGAGTTTTTCGTGGCCTAAATAGATGTAAAAATCAACTTAAACTTCAGCGGGTGGAACGAAGCAACAATCACTTTGATCCCCAAGGTAACTAACCCGATGCTTGTGAAAGAATTTTGACCGATCAGTTTGTGTAATGTATTCTATAAGATTATTGCTCGCGCAATAACTAATAGAATGCGTGGGGTATTAGAAGATGTTGTTGATGATTTTCAAAGTGTTTTTATCCCGGGTCAATTGATTACCGATAATGTTATATTGGGTTTTGAATGTATTCATTGGATTCGCAATCATCGTGTTAGTAATAGAGGATATGCAGCGTTAAAATTGGACATGAGCAAAGCATACGATAGGGTCGAATGGAGTTTTTTGGAGGCGATATTGGAAAAACTTGGTTTTGTGGATAAATGGATAGAATTGATGATGAAGTGTGTACGCCGCGATCACGATATTACGATCGCCCGATTAATTAAAGGAAAATAACTACAAGAAATTCACCAATTCGAGCAGGTGAGAGCTCCCAAAGAGAAATACAGAAAACCTAGCATGAATCCCTCTGTGCCTCAGCACTTCATTATATTCAAAAATAAAAATAGAAAATCATTCCCCTGCTCCTCTCTCTGACATTCTCTAACTAACTGATATTCCTTCCTTCTCTCTCGTAAATTATCCCTGTTCTTTGACTTCATCCCATGACATAATCGTCATGCCACGCTGGAGCTCTTCTAATACGCGATGGGCCTGGTAGATCATTCATTTGGTTGACGGATTGGGGCGATTACTACTCAAGTTGGGCCTATTAGTTTGGGGTGTAGGTCCCAAGGAGTGTAAGTGTAAGGTTTAGAAGGGGGTTGAATAAACCTTACCAAATTTTCGATTTAGGCCTTTTAAATCTCTGAGTTCTACAATTTGTGTCTTGATGGGCGATCGAATTAGTCCCTCGGTAGGGTTAATCTCTCAGAGACTCAGTGAGTACATTAGTAAGTAACTTTGTTGGCTATAATTTGACTGTTTGTGGTTTTGTTTTTTGGAAGACTTAACACCCTTAAGTTTGATTAAGCAAGTTTTCTGACTTGATTTAGTCTTATAAATTATCAAATGGATAGCAAATTTATCGTGAGATATAAGCAATTAAAAGTCGAGAAATTTAAATCTTTGAAATGTAAATGACACGATAAAGTTTTTATAGAGGTTCGAAGATGGGGTAATTCTTCTACTCCTCTCTTCTCCAACTCTGGAGGAATCCACTAAGTAATGATCGAGTTTACAAAGTAGTACAGTCCCAGATACAAGTCTTGATCACGGCCGACTTGATCCTTTGGGACTCGATGAGACGCCTTGATCACTCGGTGGCTTCTCGTGCGACTCGGCTTCTTCACAGGCAGTTTGCCTTGCTACTACTGACTCACTTGCTCAAGCACTTTGGATTTGATCACGAAGCCCTCCAAAAGCTTAAGACTTGGTTCGACGCTTGAACCTTTCTACAATCCTTCTTGGAATGTAGACCCCTTGTTTCGATATTTTCCTCTTCAAGCGATTGAAGTTCTCTTTCCTTCACGAGGTAAGTGTTGGATTGATGTACTTGAGATGTAAAGGCTTGAGGATTGAGAATGTTTTGATTATTGATAAGCTTGTATATCTCACGTGTGTCATTCATCCACGCATCATCCTTCTCAATCAAACTCCTCGGCCTTTTATAGTGAACTTTCAAAAATTTGCCCGTTGAAGAGATAGGCTCATTTTTGAAAATCACTTTGCGATCGTTGGTGTGCGAGTTCTTGGAATTGCCATTTCCTCGTATGAAATGTTTTATCACCTTTTCGGAGTTCGACACGGTGTAGTGCTTCCCATTGGTTCATTTCTTTTGCGCAAGGGTGAGCACTCAAGAAAGGTAGTATGGAGATATTACTTGTTTAAGTAAATCTCTTGATTTACGTGCAGCGGTTCTTTTCGATTATCTCGACTTGATTGCATTTCCTCGCTTTCCCCAGGTGACTTAAGTCGACTTCCAATCGTGGATGACTCTTTCACTTGACTTGAGACTTGGCTTCTCTTGAGTTGACTTGGTGATGTTCCACTGTTGCATCTGTTGCTTCTTGATCGAGTTCTGTCTGCTCTTCTTTGTTGTACTCATTTGTCTCCGTGAGTTTTCCTTCAAGCCTTGGTTGTCTTCTTGCAAGTTGGAGCGTAGGCGACTTAACTCGGCAGCGACTCTAATTGTTACAATACATTTCAAAGCAAGAATTGGGAGCCAACTTTCTATTCTAAGTTTTACATGGCATTCATCAAAATCTAAACAATAGAATTCCTAACAATTTCCCCCTTTTTGATGATGCCAAAACTTAAATCATACAAAGATGCAAATAACAAAGATACATCTGAGATAGTGTATTGACATAGAATGTATGCACATAATCAATCTTTTTATTGATCATATCATTCTTGTACTTACACACATGTTTACAAGGTGTATCGAGTATGTAATTGTCAAAAAAATTATAGCATTATTACGAGAAGACTTACATTGTATGTATTTACATATAAAATACACGAAGGGTTGGGAATGACAACACTTCATCTCCTTATTTATCTCCTTCTTTCATCTTGATCGGCATCTTCTTCTCTTCTTCTCTTCTTCTCGTCATCATTTGCCTTCTTTTTCTTCTCATATGCCTTCTGGCGACTTCATCTTTCCTTATTCTTTCTGTCTCTCTGCCATGTGTTGAGTTTGTCTCTTGTTTTCTTCTTCTATCCTTTTTGCATACTCGGCGTTGGTTTTAGCCACTTGCAAGTTCGCCACATGGTCAAGCCCGACCCAGTAGATCCCTCCTTTCTTTCCTGGATCTCGTATTCAATATTCTTGGCGAGGCCAGGTCGAAGCTTCTTCCTCCATCGCTGCTTCTTCCTCTACCTCAGGCGTATCTTTGTCTTGGGGCCTTCTTTCCGGTGAGTGCCAGTGGAGTGACGTGAGTGTGGATGCGGTTGTCTGGCATGTCACGTCGGAACTTCTTCACATAATGTGAGACCCTTTTCCCGATCTGAGTCCCAAGCTTGAGCTAAGGACATATTTGCAAAAATAACCTTGATTCGAGCGTTTTGAATTCGTCAGCGATCTTGGCTCTGTCGGCATACGAAATGGCATACGTGTCTCTGTCCATTGGAATGCCTCGTGTTCTTTCAAAATGTTCATCACCCTGGCATCCATTCTTCCTTCCACCTCCTTCATCCTGCTTCAATTTCTTTTCTCTTCTCGGCCATAGATACTGACCAGTGTTGGAGTGGCGAGTGGGGAGTTTCTTTGCTTATAATGTCGGTTTGTGTGAGGACCTGTTGGGGGTTTGTGCAATCATCAAGGTCATATTCTTTGATCCTTCCCCCTCAGGCCGTGATTTTCCTTTCTTGATTTCAAAAATTTCCTCGGTGATTTTCCTTCTTAATTTGTTCCTTGTCATTGCTCCTTTTTTCGACTTGATTTTCTTTGCTTTAAGGTATTCCTCTTCCCCCTTTTTGGCATCATCAAAGGATAGAGAACTCCGAGGAACATCTTTGGCAAGCATGAAGTCGAGTCTTCGATGGTTGAATTTTGCTTCAAGTCTGCTGCGTTGTATCTTTGCCACGAATTGACCAAGTAGCGTTGGATTCTCTTTGAAATCGGCTTCATCTCGGCCATGAGAAGGCTGAATTTTCTTGTCATGTGTTCTTCCAAACGGCTGTATATCATTTGCATTACGCTCCACGGCGTGACTTGATCTCGGCGAGTGTGAGCTTCGTGCATATGGTCAATGTGTTCCCGCGACCTTTTTCGCATCAACATTTTCGGCTCTCTCTCACGCGTGACTTGTTGAATAATTGTCGAAGTATCTCACTGTTCCACACGCATTGATTCTTTCGCTTTGTTGCCACCATTCCCTTATCATTGTGATGCCTCTCAAGTCATTTTGTAAGGTTGGCATCTCTGTTGTCGGCGCATATCGGAGGCGATGCCTCTCCATCTTTTCAACTTGACCAAAGAGTGCCTTGAACACTTTCGTACTTGGTGATTCTTACATTGCGGTGATGGCCATACATCAACGTCGAAATCGAAGTCATTTGGAACAATGGTGCTGAGTGAAAAAGCAGGAGGTGATGCGTGATAGCGTGCTTGCTCATTTCGACTCTTCGTGGAGTTACGGTATCTCCGGTGAGAAAGGAAAGATTCACAAAGGATTCATCACCGTCATACGGGATTTGTTCGATGATAAGCGGTGGGCGTGAAGTTCTTTGGGAATCGATCGGTTGTAGCTTGAGGAGGCGGGCGATGGCGCTGGTTGTTGGGTTTTGTGGTGCGATGCTCGGCTAAACTGCGAGCCAAATTTTGTCTTAACGACCGTTGGTCTCGGTGATTTCTCCTTTGAAAGTGGTCCTCGGCCTTATCGAAGCGTCATCGGACGATGATGAGATTTCCATTGGTGGCTCATCATCAAAATTAAAGGTCGACGAGTAGTCTTGGGATCGACTTGCTCGTGCTGGAACATCCATGGTGAGTCTTTTGGATTTGTCATGGGGGGTTGACTCGGCTTCTTCTTCGCCCCGATCCCGAGAAAGGTGACATCGGGTTGTCCTGGGAATCATGAAGTGCGATCTCCTTTTCGGATGGATCGATGATTGCGGGAGGGATGTTCTCTACTTGACCTCTTTACCCGGGAAGTCTCAACCTCCGTGGGCCTTCATTTCCTCCGGCGGTCTCTCTGCTGCGGGGGTCTTGGTTTTCCCTTTCGACGGTGTCGGTATGTCTTAGGGTCTTCTCGATGGCATCCATTGGAGTCTCAACCCCATGGATTGCACTTTCATCGCCAGTGTTAACTCCCGGTGTTCATTCCTTCGTGCCTCGCGGCATCGCCGGCGTCATTAGCCCGGGAAGCGTTGGCACCTCGGTGAGGCAGTCTCAATCGCCCCGAGCTTCGTTGATGGCAACTTGCTGTTCTTCTTGTGTTTAGTGTTCTTTGCTTCGCCTCCTACATTCTTTGTGGAGTCATCTGCAGCATCCTCCGACCTTGCTGCGGTGGAGGAGTTTCCCCCTCAAATTTGGCGCACCGGTGAGTGACTTGGAGTGGGGTTACTCGTCTCCAAACTCCCATTTGTTGCAATTGATGGTTCAGCCGTTGGGGCGGTGGTGGCACACCTTCAATAGGGGTTGGCTCGGTGGGGTCCCCACTAGTCCGGTTTCATCGCCATCTTCCTTGTTGCCTTCTTCCGAGTTAGTTTGGGGAATTGGTAGCGGCAACATCGTGGCTATTTTTGAACCACTCCCATTGGATCGATTTCGGTGTGTTCTGGAGGACTCTCCTGGTCCCTCCATCGGTCTTTGCTCGTGAAGGATTCTTGATTCGTGCAATGCTTGCTGCATTGCAATTCCCGTGGCGTGACATTCTCGGGTTCCTCATCACTTCCGGAGAAGACATCAAGGAGAGGATGGAAGTGTTACGTCTTCGGAGATAGAAGCGGAATACTTGCCTTTTCGCGTGCTTCGGCTTCTTGACTTGCTTTTCTCTCTCCTTGTCCTTGTAGATGCCAGAATGTCCATGCGGTTGTCTTCATCTAGAGCTGGGAACACGGTAGATAATCTAAGAAACTTAGCGATTCCTCTTCTTCTTCTATGAATTCGGGCCGTTGGGCTGTTCCCTTGACTTGCTCGGCTTCCATTTTCTCCACTCACCATGACGATTTTGGATGTGCGGGTAAGGTGGGAGATAGGATCATTACATCACTATCCGCTTGGGCTGGTTCTTCTTAGTTTGGTGTATGAGCTCTGTTGTGTCTTGGTTGCCTCTCTTGATCACCTTCGCGAGACTTGTTTACATTTCATCAATTACATCCGGAGACTCTACTTCTCCGGTAGTCTCGGTATATATGTGCTAGCTGAGTAGGCGACTCGGTGGTTTCTCCTATTCGGATTGCTTTACAAGTCTTCTTCGTCTCTTAGTTTGTACGAGAGGGATTTACAGTTGAGAGGCGGTGTCTCTACGAGTCTTGGCGGTGGGGCGTGCTTGTGTTTGTTCCCGAGGAGCTGGCCGTCTAGGTTTGTCGAGATCTCCTCTTTTGACGATCGAAGAGAAGAATTTGTGAGTCCTTCTCGGCCATTCTGCTGAGGCGGTGACACGGTGGCAGCAGGCGGAGTGACTCTGCTGCGGGGGAGGTGACTCTGCTGCGGGCGGAGCATGTTTAGTTTTCTTTCTTTGCGAGGCGCAGAGACTTCTTAGTAGGCTGCGGGCGACTTTCTTCTTAGTTGGAGAGGAGGCGGGTTTGTGTCTTGGGTCGGTGATTCCCCTCTTCAGTGTCGACTCTCTTGGCGTACGCACGCTTCGAGCACCGAGAGATTAGCTCGAACATCCTCTTGTTAACATGGAAGGCCTTCCCATGTCTAAGAGGTACTCCTTTCACCTCAATAGCCGGCCAATCACCAGGCCATATCCCGGAGATCCTCCAAATGACCCATCTTCTTTGAAGGACTTGTTCCCCACGTTTTGGCGGAGTCTGCTTTGTAGATAAACTGTTGATTTATCTTCTTTTCTTCGATTATTGCGGCCATCACAATCAATTTTGCCTTTGACGAGTTGATCAAAGCTGCCAAATTTGATGTCGATACACTTGGCAACAATATCCAACAATTTGTGATAATCCTCCTTGGCTGATCTCTTGTTTCTTTGTGTATATTATTTTATGCAAACAACGTCGGACTTGGCTATTTCTTTCCATGCGTCGACCAAGTTTACATCGGCCTCTTTGATCTCGGATGCTCCCTCTTGGTAGTGAGCAATATTGCCAAATCCTTGGCGGTGATAGTCATTTGCTTCCGTGAGCAGATGACTTGATTCCTTCATCGTGAATCTCGGCATTCACGTAGGGTATGCGACCTCACTCCACATAGGTCATAGGATACTCGGTGTTAGAAGCGGTTTGATCCTGGCGTTTCCAACTTCTCCGCGATTTTCTTCACCAGGGTGTCGTCGGACCCTGCTTCACCATTAAGTCGAAATCCACGGTCGAACAGGTGTGGATTTGTTTTCCCAACTTGGTAAAGTCATACGTTGGTGCCATTTCTTAGAATAATTTCAAGGAAAGTTCGGAAATTTGATTTGAAGGTTGATAGGGTTTGAGAGTATTTGCCTTTGCTTTTTGAGAGAGAGAGATTGAGCAGTTTTTAGAAGTGTGAGAGAGAAAGCGGACGAAAAATGGTTTAAATATGGTTTATGAAAGGGCGTGCGGGCGGTTTTGAATCGTGATCGAAATCAACGGCTTGGATTTACGCATATTGAGCGATTCATGTCTCGTATTTAATGCGGCGGCATTTATATCCAATCATAGGCTTGGTGTGCGGCTTTATTATGTACACATCATCATTATCTTTGACGTGTCTCTTAAAACATTCGCTAAGTCAAAAGCATTGCGTTTTTGTCAATTTGCTCATAAGTTATTAAACTTATCTCTTAGCCGATTTAACTCTCTTTTCACATTTCTCTTAGTGACTCACTATCGGTGACTTGGTATAAGTGACTTTTCCGATCGGTGATTCTTAAGCTAATTTTGTTTTCAGCTCTTTTTCACCTTCTTTCTGTTCATTTCTTTTCTTTGATTCTTACGTGTCTCGACTTAGCTCAATTAGCCCCAACTCTTGTTTGAGTTCTTCAAATCTTGACTCACATAATGGTTTTGTGAAGATGTCGGCTAGTTGTTTTGCGGTTGAGATATATTCCAAGATAATGTCCTTCTTTTCAACATGATCTCTTATGAAATGATATCGACATCAATATGTTTTGTTCTTGAGTGCAACACGAGGATTTTGAGTGATTGCTATGGCACTTGTGTTATCACACATGATTGGAATTTCTTTTTCTTCAACTTCATAATCTCTCATTCTTTGTCTCATCCATAGGACTTGAGCTGCTTTGCCTATTACTATTACGCCTTTGTAGAAGTGGCTATTGAGTTTGCTTGCTAAACCAGGAAATTAATCTGTTTCCAAGCATTTGACATGTGCACGAAGTACTTTTTCTGTCGCTCTGCATCCGGCATAGTCAGTCGAATAGCCAATTAGCTTGAAACCACCTTCCTTTGGATACCATAGCCCTACTTCTTGGTTTCCTTTTAAGTATCTCAATATTCTCTTAGGCGCAAATGATCATATGGCTCTCTTTTGGGCGATTGAAATCTTGCACATACACCTACGACAAAGGTGATGTACGGCCTGCTATTTGTGAGATAAGCGATGATCAATAAGTGCTCTGTATCTTGTTTGATCTGAGCTTGCCATCTGCATCCATGTCCATTTTGGTGATGTGTTCATTGGTATTTTTTCTGAGAAGACTTCTCCTCCATACCAAATTTCTTCATTAAATCTCTGGTGTATTTTGTTTGGCTTATGAAGGTTCCATCCTTGGCCAGTTGTTTCATGAAGTCAAGGAAGAATGTCGGCTCTCCCATCATGCTCATTTCAAATTTACTTTGCATGAGGTTTGAGAATTTTTCACACGACTCTTTGTTAGTGGATCCAAAAATGATGTCATCCACATATATTTGAACAAGCAAAGTATACTCTTCTTGTTTTGAATTCGAAAAGTGTTCTATCTACTTTTCCTTTAGTGAATCCATTTTGATTAGGAATTGTGACGGGGTATCATACCATGCTCGGGTGCTGTTTCAATCCATACGGGCTTTCTTGAGTTTGTACACTTTGTCTCCAAGAGTCTTACTGCTCAAATCCTGGAGGTTGTTCAACATACACTTCTTCTTCCAATAATCCATTTAGGAATGCACTTTTTACATCCATTTGATATCTGATGAAGTTTTTGTAGTGCATAGGCAAGAAACATCCTTATAGCTTCCAATCTTGCTACAGGAGCAAATGTTTCATCAAAATCTATTCCTTCTTCTTGGCAATATCCTTTGGCTACCAATCTTGCTTTGTTTCTTACCACAGAACCTTCCTCGTTCATCTTATTTTCTGAATACCCATTTGGTTCCAATAACATTTTGATGTATGGGTCTTTGTACTAATTCCCATACTTTATTTCTCTCAAACTGATTGACTCTTCTTGCATAGCTTGAATCCAATGTGTCATCAATGCTTGTGACACATCTTTGGGCTCTATCTGCGAGATGAAGCATGTGAACATTGCTTCTTGTTGAGTTCGGATCTTGTCTTGACACCTTCTCTCATGTCTCCAATGACAAGATTGGTGGATGGTCTCTCGGCCATCTTACGTGGAGTTGAAGTAAGTTATTTGGATTGATCGACTTTACATTTGTGTTCTTTGGTCGACTCTCTCGTGATCACTCAGCTGCAGATTTTCATTGTTTTTGAGATTGACTATCTCATCTTCTTGAATTGATAATCCCCGCTTGACCAAAGACATAGGGATTCTTCGTGAAGTTGGATGTTTCAGCTTATCGGTGACTCTTCAATGTCTTTTCCATTTATGTTTGGCTCATCGAATACTACATGAATGGATTCTTCTGTAACCATAGTTCTTTTGTTGAGTATTCTGTAGGCTTTGCTTTCAATTTGAGTATCTAAGAAGATACCCTCATCAGCCTTTAGCATCAAAAGCCTTTAGGTTGTCTTTGCCATTATTGTGGATGAAGCATTTACATCAAATATCCTGAAATATGCAACATTTGGTTTTCTTCAGATCCAGATCTCATAGGGAGTCTTTGTCATTTGCCTATTTATCATACATCTGTTTTGGGTGTAGCAAGGTGTGTTGATTGCTTGACCCAAAATCTTTAGTAACCCTGCTTGACTAACATGGTCTTGCTTTGCTTCCTTGAGGGTTCTGTTCCTTCTTTCGCAACTCCATTCTGTTTGTGGAGTCCTTGCGGTGATAGTTCATGACCAATACCATTCTCAATACGATCTTGAGTTATTATTCCATTGACAAACTCAGTTCCTCTATACGATCTTATTTTGATAATGGTTTGACTCTTCTCATTTTGTATTCTCTTCATCAGTTGTGGTAGCTTTTGTAGAGTTTCTTTCTTCTTGCACATGAATATTGTCCATGTATATCTTGAGTAGTCATCTACTACCACCAAAGTGTATTTCTTTCCACTTATGCTTCTTTGGTTCCACTTTGGGCCAAATAGATCCATATGAAGCGGATGCAATATTCTTATTGAGGATGGGCATGTCTTTTCTTTGAATGACGACTTGATTTGTTTTCCCTTCGACATGCATCACATATACTTTCCTTCTTGTATCTGAGTGCGGAAGTCCTTCTACAAGATGACTTCTTGCTAGCTTATTAATTGTTTTGAAGTTCGGGTGACTCGACTTTTTGTGCCCCTGACCAACTTGATTAATTTGTGCTCTTTTGCTAGTAGCAGTCTTGGGTGTTGCGGTTGACCAATCCACTACATACATATTTTTTGTCTACATCCTTGCAGACACAACTTCATTAGATTCAACATTTTTGATTTGGCATATTCCCATGTTGAATCAACATTTAGCCCTTGTCAGCGAGTTGATTGATGCTTAGTAAATTGAAGTTTAGTCCTTCAACATATGCAACATCTGTGATTTCTAAACCATTCCTTTTGATGGATCGATGCCTCTTATTTCACCAGGAGCTTCATTTCCTCCAAATATGACTTTTGCTCCTTTGACTTCCTTGAATTTTAATGATTTCTCTTATTTCTGTCATGTGTATGCGGCAGCGACCACTATCCGTGTACCAGGTTCCTTTGGTTCATTTTGTTCCTTGAACTGCAATCAAGGAAATTAAATTTTAGGTACCCATTCTTATGCAGGTCTGAGGGGTTAAATTATAAGATGATCCAACCAACCTATAGCCAAATGATTTGACTCTAAGAGGTTGCCATCTATCGGTGCCATACTCATAATCAATCCTGGCAAATTGCTTGGGAGTCAGGTTCATACAATTTGTCTCTTTGTGCGTATGCTGCATATGTGTTTTAGCAAATGCCTTTCTTGGGTAATTGTGGTGTCTTTGAGTGTAGTGCCTAGGTGCATATGTGTCTTTGATGAAAGCTCTTATGCTTTTGGAATGGCCTTTGTTGAGTTCTAGGCCTTTGCCATTTGGCTTGTATTCCATAAGTCTAAAGGTGATAGTTCACATTGTTCCGATCAGCTTGGCTTGGATATTTTCTACCATTCCCATCATATGTATTTCTTTTATGAGTTTTTAGGGTTTTGGTAGCTCTGCTTCTTCTTTCTGAGTATTTTTGTTTGAGTCTTTGAGGACTCGGTGAATCTCTTCTCGGTTGTCCTTTCGGCACTCTCAAGTTGTTGTTTTCCTTTTCCTTTGTAACCAAGGCCGGTTTGCTTAGTATTGTGCTTTGGATTGAAAGTGTGTGCATCATTTAGAGTTTTGGATTTTCGGACTCTTCATGACTTGAAGATCCTTTTTCCAAAATTACTCTTGAGGTTTGACATGGCACAAAGGAATTAAATCTAAGCTGTCTTGTCTCCACATTCTCTTTGACTCATAATAAGATCATCCAATGATTTAGATGCCTTAGTGAATGAGGCAATAACATTTTGAGGTCATTCTCCTCTTTTCTATAGCAGCAATTTCGCTATTAATTTAGCATTTTCGACCTTTAAACTTTTATTCTCATCGACTATTTGACTTAGAGTACTCGGCTCCTTAGAAGACTTTGAGTTTGATTTTTGAGTAGGCTGTTTCCTCATTCAATAGTGTGTGTGAGGTTTTAATGTGCTCAAAATCTTTCATCATTTTGCCTAATGAATCATAAAGATCGAGTGGGTGATGAAGTGTGTGTGTCTGATCACTATCACTAGTGTCGAGAGCTTGTTGAGTTAGATTGTACCTCATCTTCTTGATCTTGTTCTTTGGCCGTTAAAGCGGTCAAGGCTTCTTCTTCAGAGTCACTTGAGTAGTCGCCTTCTTTGCTCTACGAGTCATTTGTCTCTCTTGACTTGGTTGTCTCGGCCAATTTCTGCGACCATCATTGCCTTTTTCTTCTCTTGTCTTCTTTCTCGAAGACCTTTCTTTCTTCTTCGTTTGTACTTGTTTTTACTACGAGGATATGAGCGATCAATGGCATAGTGACACTGGTTGTCTACAATTCCAACATAGATATTGACCTTTTGATCGACTCTTTCTATTCTTGAGTTATCGACCCCTTTGATACTCAACTTGTTGATGATCTGCATTCTCTTGGTTGGCCTATCATCCCTTGATTTGGAGGAGGTGAGTGTCTTACGGAGGATTCACCCTTTCCTCTCTTGTAGTTCTTGTTAAAGAACTTGTTAAATCTTTTAACCATTAGGGCTATTTCTTCGGGTCAATTGCCTCTTTGACCTCGGCCTCTCCTTCCGTCTTTGACAACTAGAGCATTGTTTTGGAGTGCATTTGTCTCTTCTGGTCTTTCCTTCTGGCTCAAACTCGTAGGCTTTGGTCCGAGAATAACTCATGATTGGATGTCTTTGATAGGTCCATGGAGTGTCTCGATGCCATGACCTTCATTTCCCCATTCATTTTGGAAGACTTTTTAGGATCTTCATACACATTTCCTTTTGTGTATATTCCTTTCCAAGTGTAAACTGACTCATTTGTGATTTTGTAAATCGGCGTCTAGTTGGTCCAGGTTCTCTCCCGAGATCATTTTGAAATTTTCAAACTTAAATACGACAGCCCTTTCGATAATTTGTTTTCTTTGATTTGCTCACGAACCTTCACAAATCAAAGTCAACTTGTCCCAGATTTCTTAGCCGTTTTGCAAGATTTGACTTTGTTGAACATGGCTTTATCAAGTTTTGTAAAGAATGTCCTTGGCTACATTGTCCAGGTTGTATCTTTTCTGTCATCATTTGTCCACTCGTTCTTGGTTTTCAACCATGGTAGTGCAGTCTCGATCTTTCTTCTTCCCCTTGCAACTCTTGTGCATTTGTGTTCACCTTTAATATTTGCGAGGCCCATCTTCTATCACTATCCACATCTCATCATGTAATCTTTGATAGATGAGCAACATCACGAATTTTCCAATCATCAAATTCTTCAATAGTGAACATAGGAATCGTGTTAGATTTGCTTCCATGATAATAATTTTTAATGATAGAAAAGAGTTTTGAAAGATTAAGTACTAAAGCGGACTTTTGAAAAGTTTGGAGATCTAGTTCGGTAACCGGTGCGGAGGGTTCAATGAACCAACCGCTCGATACCACTTGTAGGTCCCAAGGGGGTGTAAGTGTAAGGTTTAGAAGGGGGGTTGAATAAACCTTACCAAATTTTCGATTTAGGCCTTTTAAATCTCTGAGTTCTACACATTGTGTCTTGATGGATGATCGAATTAGTCCTCGGTAGGGTTAATCTCTCCACTGAATTTTGTTGGTCATTAGTAGAGTAACTCATTTTGTTGGCTATAATTTGACTAAATTTGTGGTTTTGTTTTTAAATGGAAGACTTAACACCCTTAAGTTTGATTAAGCAAGTTTTCTGACTTGATTTAGTACTTATAAATTATCAAATGGATAGCAAATTTATCGTGAGATATAAGCAATTAAAAGTGCGAGAAATTTAAATCTTTGAAATGTAAATGACACGATAAAGTTTTTATAGAGGTTCGAAGATGGGGTAATTCTTCTACTCCTCTCTTCTCCAACTCCTGGAGGAATCCACTAAGTAATGATCGGTTTACAAAGTGGTAACAAATCCGGATACAAGTCTTGATCACAACGGCCGACTTGATCCTTTGGGACTCGATGGAGACGCTTGATCACTCGGTGGCTTCTCGTGCGACTCGGCTTCTTCACAGGGCAGTGCCTTGCTACTCGACTCACTTGCTCAAGCACTTTGGATTTGATCACGAAGCCCTCCAAAAGCTTAAGACAGTTCGACCTTGAACCTTTCTACAATCCTTCTTGGAATGTAGACCCCTTGTTTGATATTTTCCTCTTCAACTAATTGAAGTTCTCTTTCCTTCACGAGGTAAGTGTTGGATTGATGTACTTGAGATGTAGGCTTGAGGATTGAGAATGTTTGATTATTGATAGCTTGTATATCTCACGTGTGTCATTCATCCACGCATCATCCTTCTCAATCAAACTCCTCGGCCTTTTATAGTGAACTTTCAAAAATTTGCCCGTTGAAGAGATAGGCTCATTTTTGAAAATCACTTTGCGATCGTTGGTGTGCGATTCTTGGAATTGCCATTTCCTCGTATGAAATGTTTTATCACCTTTTCGAGTTACGACACGGTGTAGTGCTTCCCATTGGTTCATTTCTTTGCACGCTTAGAGGGACCGAGCACTCCAAGAAAGGTAGTATGGAGATATTACTTGTTTAAGTAAATCTCTTGATTTCGCAGCGGTTCTTTTTGATTATCTCGACTTGACCGCATTTCCTCGCTTTCCCAGGGTGACTTAGAGTCGGCTTCCAATCGTGGATGACTCTTGTCACTTCGACAGAGACAGCCTCTTGAGTTGACTTATTTGATGTTCCACTGTTTGCATCTCTTTGCTTCTTGATCGAGTTCTGTCGCTCTTCTTTGTTGTACTCGGTGTCTCACAGCGTGAGTTTTCCTTCAAGCCTTCGGTTGTCTTCTTGCAAGTTGGAGCGTAGGCGACTTAACTCGGCAAGCGGCTCTAATTGTTACAATACATTTCAAAGCGCAAGAATTGGGGAGCCAACTTTCTATTCTAAGTTTTACATGGCATTCATCAAAATCTAAACAATAGAATTCCTAACAATTTCCCCTTTTTGATGATGCCAAAACTTAAATCATACAAAGATGCAAATAACAAAGATACATCTGAGATAGTGTATTGACATAGAATGTATGCACATAATCAATCTTTTTATTGATCATATCATTCTTGTACTTAACACAACTGTTGTTTACAAGGTGTATCGAGTATGTAATTGTCAAGAAAAATTATAGCATTATTCGAGAAGACTTACATTGTATGTATTTACATATAAAATACGAAGGGTGTTATACAGAAGCTTCGTCTTGAGCTCGAAAAGGTGTTTCCAAAATGCACTCGAAATATAGAATCACATCGGACACAATAGATCTTTGGAAAACCGTGCGACTTAATAACCATATTGACGAATAATTGACCACCATGATCGTAGTATATTGCTTTGAAGAGCACCAAAATGAATTTGTTTTGGTTAGTAGATAAACAACCACCACTATAGAAATCATCCGTGATGGGTGGGTAACCCGTTTATAAAGTCCATGGTGACTTCACTCCAAACAATAGAAAGAATTGGCAAAGGTTGTAAGGTACTGCTTTGGGGTTGAGTGGAATATTTTGTTTGTTGACACATTTGGACATGCCCAACGAATCTCTCCACATCGTGTCTCATCTTAGGCCGATAGAATAGTGTTGCCAACTTGACTAATGTGCGCTTAACTCCGGCATGACCGGCCAATAGGTGTGGCATGAAATTCATCAATAATATATCTCTTAACCTCGCATCGGCCCCAACCACTATCCGATTATGGTAATAGATAAGCCCACCTTTTTCAAGATATCCTGGTGGTAACTCCCACTTGCTTAACATACGTAAACGAACCAATTCGGATCACGTAGATTTGCCTCCAAGCAATTTCGATATAAGTCGCATTGGGGATAACTCATGAGAAGCGTGAACATGGCGACATTTTGTTCCTCATACATCGGAAAGGGCATCGTTGACAACATTTGTCCTTCCAGGCTTGTATTCAATTTTGAAAGCATACCCATCAATTTATGCACGTCGCTATTGCTCGGGTGTATGAACCACTTGTTGAAATAATTCCTTGATACTTGATGGTGGTGACACACTATAAATTCTTGCCGAGTAAGTATTGTCGCCATTTACGTATTGCTTTGGTAATAGCATGTAATTCCTTGATATACGTTGAAGGCTAATTGTAATTTGACCCCCAATTGTTTTTTGAAATAGGACACAGGGATGTCCTCTTTGCATCAAAACCGATCCAATACCAACTTAGAAGCATCCGCCGATGATAAAAATCTCTTTGGAAATACGGTAACCTTAACATTGGTACCTCCACCATCACTTGTTTCACCTATCAAAAGCAAGTTGAGCTCTTTCCCCGGTCAACCCGTCTTTACACAACAGTTAGCCAAAGGGCGGCTAGTGTTGCATATCCCTTCACAAATCGCGGTAATATCCGTCAAACCAAGGAACCCACATAATTGTTTCACACTTTTGGGAACGCGGCCAACCATCGCCTCGATTTTCTTAGGAGTGCCCTTAACTACGCCATTTGTCACGATGTGTCCCAAATATTCGATTGCGCTCTCTGCAACGAACATTTGCTCAATTTTACAAAATATTGATGCCCTCTCAAACATTCCAACACGAATTAGTCGACCCAAATGTTTGTCATGCTCGATTTGTATATCAATATGTCATCAAAAAACAATGACAAACTTAAGTAAAAAGGGCTTAAAAATTTAGTTCATGGCCGATTGAAAAGTGGAAGGAGCGTTGGTCAATCGAAAGGCATAACCAAAAATTCAAATGGCCAACCACGATCCAAACGATGTCTTCGCTATATTGTTTGGGCTCATCCGTATTTGATGATACGCGCCCTCAAATCCAGCCAGTAAACACCGTTGCTACACTTAACTCGTCAATAGCTCGTCGATGGTTCGAATTGGGAATTTATCACGATTGTAATCGCATTCAATGCACGGTAATCCACACAAAATCGATATGTCTTTGTCTTTTTTTCGGACCAATAAAAAGGAGGAGTACGGGTTGTGGGCAGGCGGATGATTCCTTGTTCCAACATTTCTTTAACCATTCTCTCCATCTCATTTTTAGAAAGTGTGGGTACACAGGGGCGTATATTGATGGGTTTGCTCCTGGCTTCTAAATGTATGTGATGGTCAATAAATACGATGTGGAGGCAACCCTTTCGGAATGCCAAAAATTTCTCGAACCGCACTAGCACCTCTTTAATCCCGCGCTGTGTTTAGGGCGGAGTTCAATTCCCCCATAATGGTTGTTCTTCCTCCTTCTCCAAGTGGACATAATCGATTCTAAAAATGTTACCGATTTCTTCCCGCCTCACGCTTGCTGTCAGGCCAAACGAGATTGGTTCGGGCACATTACTTGCTCCACCATGCAAAGACCACAAGATTTCCTTCCCATTCAAACTCCATGGTCATGGCCCGATAATCATGTGACACCTTGCCCATTTGTTGCAACCATTGCATACCGAGAACCACATCGGCCCCTCGATGGGTAAAACATACAAATCCACACCGAAATTGTGATTTTGCAATTTCATCTTAACCGAAGGACAACGGTGTTGACATTGCAAATAATCTCCATTCCCGTAAACCTTGAATCCTTTATATCGGTTGTATCATCGATCGCGGCTGCTTTCGACTCGTGGTTTAACAAAATTATGAGTACTTCCACTGTCTATCAACACTTGAAGTCGGTCCCCTATCTCCCCCACAATCGCAATGATCTTGGGTTTCTTTGCCCCAAGTAGCGTTCAAGCTCGGGAAATATCCATGATAACTACTTCTTGTATATCCTCCGCCACATAGTTCCCCTCGTTCTCGTTATCCTCTTCCTCGTCATCCGTTCCCAATAGGATCAAATATTTGCTCTTACATCGGTGATTGACACTCCACTTTTGATCGCAATTGTAGCACAATCCCTTTTCCCTCTTTTCTCGCAACTCGTCAGTGATAATCGGCGAATTGGTAATTGGGGACTGGTGTTTATGGGTGGCGTATTTTCCGCAATGTTGTTGGGCTAGGTTTTGTGTTGATTTGGGCGTAATCATATTTCATTAGAGGTTTCGAGTGGGCACGGAAAAGGAGACCCAACTCTTGCGGCCCCGAGAACTTGTGTTGCTCCCACTTAATTCCGGACGCAGGCCCGGACCTGAAATCCTCTAAGCTTCCTTCATGTGCACGAGCTAAGGAGAAAGCCTCCATGAGGTTTGGCTTAATGAACTGTAGTTCACGTCGTAATTCCCGATTTCAAGCGGTGACGAAGAAAAACTAATTAGTAAAGATTGGAATACCCATTACTTTGTTCATCAACTCCTCAAAAGTGGCACGGTACTCAACAACGATCGTTGTTTGAGTTAATTTGGAGAGTCGGCCTTGAGGTCCTCATAAACCGATCATTTGAATCGGTGTAGGAGATTATGAAAAAATTAGCCACTTGTCGATAGCCCATTCCTCTTCATCCACTTTGAAACCATCCCGACGCCTTACCTCCATGTGAAATGATACGATGCATAAACGCATCTCCGTGAGTGAGTGCCATGGAAATCAAAAGAATTCTTCTATTTTGAAAATCCACGCCTGCGGTTCTTTGTCAGTCAAATTTTGGAACGTCCATCCTCATATTTCGCATAGTTGTGGGCAAATCGGTATTACCTGGGTTGTTCTAGATGATGTGAGTTGTTTAAGCGGATTTCTAATAGTTGCGGGCGTCATCGCCACCGTGCTCATACATTTTTGTAGTGCAGTGCATCGCAATAGACTTGTTTGAATTGGGATTGTACAAATTTAGTTTGATTCTCGGTTGAACTTGTAGGGCCTTGACTACATCAACTAGTTCGGATTCGCCATGACTCTCTCAACGAGAGCACCAATTGATCGCTTCGATTAATTAAAGGAAAACAATTACAAGAAATTCACCAATTCGGCGGTGAGAGCTCCCAAAGAGAAATCTGAGAAAACCTAGCATGAATCCCCTCGTGCCTCAAAGACTTCATTATATTCAAAAATAAAAACAGAAAATCATTCCCCCCGCTCCTCTCTCGACATTCTCTAACTAACTAGCGATATTCCTTCCCTTCTCTCTCTTACGTAAATTATCCCCACATCGACTTCATCCCATGACATAATCGTCATGCCCGCTGGAGCTCTTCCCTACGCGATGGGCCTGGTAGATCATTACGCTGGTTGGCCGGTTTGGCTTGATTACTACTCGAAGTTGGGCCTATTGGTTTGGGGTGTATCATATTACTTTTGCTTGAATGGAGAAGTGGTTGGTTCTGTTATACCGAATCGGGGACTACGCCAGGTAGACCCATTATCACCGTATTTATTTGTCATATGTGCATATGGATTGTCGTCGATGTTCACTCATCATTTGGTAAACAGGAGGATTAATGGAGTTCGAATAGCCGCAAGATGCCCACCGATTTCGCACCTATTTTTTTTGCCGATGATAGTCTAATTTTTTGTCGGGCGACAACAGGAGAGTGCGATCAGAGTTTCTAGTATGTTGAAAGCATACAAGAAAGCATCAGACGGCTGACTCATTAATTATGAGAAATCAACTATAACATTTAGTCTAACACTTTGAGATTGTGGAGTTTTTAAGAATGAGTTCAAAGTGCCGATTGTACAAGGTCATGAGGTTTATCCTGGGTGCGCCTTGCGGTGTCGTTAAAAAATAAAAGGTTACAATTTGGTTATTTAAAGGAGCGAGTTCTTAAACGGATCGGAGGATGGAGTGGAAAAATATTTTCGGAAGGGGCAAAGAGGTGATGATCAAGTCGATACTACAAGCTATACCTACTTACGCATGATATCGTGCTTCCAAATTCCACAGGCTATATGTGAGGAGATAGAACAGCGTGTGCGAATTTTTGGTGGGGAATGGATGGAGGAAGATGAAAAATGCATTGGATGAGTTGGAAGTCATTGTGCGGAGCCTAAATCTCAAGGCGGAATGGGTTTTAGGCATTTAACGAATTTAACGGGGCACTCTTGGCAAAACAAATATGGCGTATTATTAGAAAAACCGGATAGCCTAGTGGCAAAAGTTCTTAAAGCGAGATATTTTTCGACATTGCGATATTATGTATACGCAAGTTTGGGCTCAAAAACCGTTATATATTTGGCGTTCGCTTCTTTGGAGCAGGGGAGTGATGGATACAGGGTTGATATGGCGTGTTGGGGGTGGTAGTGAAATTCAAATATTTAAGGATAAATGGATCCCTTCCTTACAGAATACAATAGTGCATCACTCTCAGACACTCACAGAAGCAGATATGGTGGGACAATTGGTTGAGGGAAATGCATGGAATGAGGGTGTAATTAGAGAAAATTTTCTTTCTCATGTGGCAGATGGAATTCTACAATTGCCGCCGCCGAACCCCTTGCGCAAAGATACCGGATATTGGAGATACGATCCCAAAAGGGGTGTATTCGGTGAAAAGCGGGTTGCAAGTTGCGATGGGCTTCGTTGGACTCATTCACACACCACAACTACGGAGATGGGCAAATGGTGAAATTCATATGGGCTCTATCCATTCCGCCCAAGGTGCGTATTTTTGGTGGAAAGCCGCAAAATATTCTTGCGGCACAAATGAACTTAATGAAACATCATATTCCTGTAGACGGGACTTGCTCAATTTGCCATAATAGTAGAGATAATACTCCACACTCCCTCTTTTTTTGTGTGGGTGTTAGGCACCTATGGAAAAATTCGAAGTTTTGGGATTTGCTGAAACCGGCAAAATATGGAGATGTATTGGAGGTTGGTTTTTGGATGCGAATAAAATTAACAAGAAGTCAGTTTGAGGAATTTGCTTGCCAGGCGTGGGCAATTTGGAAGGAACGGCAGCGATTCCTTCATGAAAATGATAGGAGGTGCATAGCCAAATCTGTACAATGGGTAGATGGCTTTTTGGAGGCATACAAGTCGGCCCAAATTGAGGACAATGTGCGTTCTGCTGCGCAAGTACAGAAGGAGGTTCAATGGAGAAGACCACAGACGGGTTACTTTAGACTGGATGTGGATGTTTGTTTTAACCCAAAAGAGGCCCGGTATGCCACAGGAGGCGTAGTGCGTAACACGGAGGGCAAGGCGATCATGGCGTTTGGAAAGAAAACAACTGCAATGGGTAGTGTATTAGAGGGCGAGCTTACAGCGTTGAAGGATGGATTGCAGCAGGTGAAGGGAGTGGATATTGGACCTATTATTGTGGCGTCGGATTCTTTGTTGGCCGTGCAAGCAGTCACGGCTAATCAAGAAGACCTTAGTTACAACGGCATAGTATTACAAGATTTTAAACATTTATTGGTGTGTATAGGAGTAACCACAGTATTACATATGCGTCGCACGGCTAATTGTGTTGCTCATAGACTAGCCTCTTTTGCTTCTTTTTTTCTCATCGTCATGTTGTTGGGTGAATGGGGATATCCCTCAGTGGGTTGAAGAAATTGTACGAGCAGACAATTCATTATTATAATAAAGCTTTGCAATTTCTCTCAAAAAAAGGAGAAACAAGTAAATAATAAATTGTTCTACCATTTTACTTGTTGCGGAGGTAAAATTTTGAGAAATTTGAAAAATTACCCCTTCATGTGGGAGTATTAAAGTATTAAAATTTGATTTATGCCCCGTATCTCTATTGTCCACCTAATTGCTCATCTTCGCTTCACAAAATCTATTCAAAGAAAAAATCGAATTCACATTTTTTTTGCATATTTCAAGAACAATTACAAGTATATACTCATTTACATGTACTATATCTAACAATGTAAAATTATGCAGAGTTCTAAAAATCCTAGTCATGTTAGTTTTGAAAATGGTAAATTGGCCAAATTTTTAGGATTTTTATAACGGTATAAATTGATATTGTTAGATACAACATAGAGAGTTTAAGTATCTAGTTGTAATTGTTCTTTAAATGTACAAAAAAATTACAAATTCTATTTTTATTTGAAACAATTGCAGTGAAGCGTGGTGGTGGGTAATTATGTGGCAATGAGTTGGGCATTAGGGGTGTAAGGGTATAATCAAGTTTTAATAGTTTGGAGGCATTTTCATTAATACCCCTAGGCCCTAGGTGGAGATTCATCAAATTTCCCCAAAATTTTGTTCTTACCATATGTACACAGTTTCTGTAATTTAAATAAATTTTGCTAATACCATTTTTGCAAATGTGCACATTTTGGTAGTATTTAAATGTTCACAAAAAAGAGTTCCATTTATACCAGCAATCAAGAATCCTTAGATAATAAGGGTTAATTACAAAAACTACCCATGAAGTTTAGTCTAATTATAAAAAAAAAAAAAAAAAAACCTGTTCGTTCTAAAATTACAAAAATATCCCTGATATGGTTTCAGCTTACAAAATTGCACCATCAAGTAGCCTCAAGATAGGGATATTTGTTAGGTATAAATACAAACTTCAAGAGAATATTTGTAATTTTGAAAAATGGCTGGATTTTTTGTAATTAAGCTAAACCTCAGGTGTGGTTTTTGTAAATATCCCCAAGTAATAATTCGAATATGAAACACTTTCAAGCCACAAAATGAAGCAGTTCATCATGCATGCAATTGGAACTTTTAACAAATGATTTTAGTATTACAGAAAGACACAAATCAACTCAAGATGTAAAATGTACAACAATATATACCACATTAGCCATCTCAGATCAAAACTGAGTCTCTACCATTAATAGTCTACTCATATACTAATAGATAACAAATTAAGAAATTCAATTAACTACAGATATGTATCCATCTGAACATAAAAGAATGTGACCGTGAGGTGGCGAACGCAAAGGCACACCAGTCGGCCAAAAATGAATTTGACGTATCAATGAAGTGTCTGTCTATACACGAAAGTATCCAAGGAGGAACGAGAGAAATGAAAGGAAACGAAGATCTTTCTTTCTCTGAGTCTTCAGTAAACACAAACCAAGTCCGTCCTGGCGTTAATAGAGCAGCATGAAGAACTACAACGGCAATCAAAAGGCAAAAAACAGAACTGTTAGCATCACATTTCCAAAGTCGCAAAACTGAAAGAGTTGACATGAGATACATAATTTCTGACAAAATATAAGACGGAATCAAACTTCAAGGAGTTTTTGCAATTTTCAAAAACCTCTAGGTTTTTGTAATTAGCCGAACCTCGGGGGTGGGGGTGGGGTTGTAATTATCCCAAGAATTAGAAAGAACAGGGTCTGCCTCAATGGTTCAAACAGCTTTATTCCTGTATGGGACCGTCGTTTTCTCTTCCAGATGGGTAGAAGTGAAATTATGTTGTGATATGATATATTAGGGACAATACCTATATTTCAATGGTTCAAACGGAGCCTATGTTTGCTCCCGAAAACTAGAGGAACATTAAGATGCATACAATCATTATGCAAATCATATTTTTTTCTCCAATGCTTACTTTCCACGACTGGAAAATTCGTATGCAGGCACATCTATCTGCCTTATGGTTTGTCATCGAAGATGGATCCATAAAAATCAAGAAAATCAACACAGCTAACAACTCATTTTCCACGAAAGTAAAATTATCCATTTAAATCATCATTTCCCTCTTTCCAGCATTCCCAAATGACGACTTTGACTTGTGCGCATTTCCTACTCTGAAACTTTTTCTCAATCAGTTCTCAACATTTTCAAGTTCCCGACAGAGAAATCACAAGAGAGAGAGAGAGAGAGAGAGAGAGAGAGAGAGAGAGAGAGAGAGAGAGAGAGAGAGAGAGAGAGAGAGACTTAGACATGTAGGATGTAGAAAATTAGAAAGTCTCGTCGTCTGATCTCTCAGTCTATGTCTGTATCAATGGACCCAAAATAAGTTACTTATATTGTAATATAAAGTACCTCAAGACAAGATGACAAGTCCAAGATATATTGCTCCACAAAGAAATATGAAGGATATCATTCCCTGCAAAAAGGTTTTAACAAGACATCAGTTTCACATCTTAACTCATCAAACAGAAAAACTGTGAACACTTTATTGCTTAAGATTAATCTAGCTTAAGAGTAATTGAAATACGGATGTGTGCACGTTTCAATTAGGTTACATTAGGATTGGAGGATTTGGCAAAGGAGATTTCGATTACTCTAATATTGAGTAGATTTTAAATCATCATAAACTCAAAATGGTTACTAAATACTCTCCACCGTCCCAAATATATAGTCCATTATTCCTATTTCGGATGTCCCAAATATATAGTTCAGTTTCTATATTTAATATTACTTTTTCCATTGTTTTATAATTATAACCCTATTTAATATGCATTTTATAATTTACACTACTCATTAAATAAGGGCAAATCAAGTAAAATTTAGTATATTTGTAATTTCCAATACTTTTCTTAATCTATGTGAAAAGTCAAATTGTACTATATATTTGGGACGGACGGAGTATTTGATATCACGAATAAGTAGAACACAATCCAAGCAAGTGCGAGAATTTGCTATTACAGATTTCAGGGCTTTAGCTTCAAATCCTCCATTCGAGCACAACCTTAGCATTTCCACAATGATGTAATACCTAATTTTCATGAAATATTTAATTTTTCATAAAAAGCGGTCATGTTCCATGATGTACATGTTGATTTTACAATATCAATCATTACAACATGACTAGAGCAACTATCTCAACTCATCACCGTCTCATCGTATTTTCCATGCAAGTGGAAAAATCTATGATGATGATGGTTTTGGAATTTCATCTCATTTCTCCTTGAATGAAGGTTACGTCGGAAGGGCATCCGGCGAAAACTTTGCCATTTTGTTTTTCTGTGATTTTGTAGTGTTAACTAATTTTAGACAATTAATTGACATTATAAACTTCACACTACCCGACCCCATATAATCGGATAAGGCGCAGATTGATGATGATGATGATGATGATGATTTATAAAAAGAGTAAATAGAAAAATCACGATTACTGGCAGTATCCGAACCAAATATCGTCTTAAGGTTATGAAAAGTTTGTCCTCGTCTCATGAGTAAAGACCTGAACTTCAATTTCTCAAGCTCTTTGAAGAAATACATACCAAATAACTCCCCATGCAACTCCATTACAAGGGCACGGGCAAAGCTCTGCAAACTTCTCAGCATCACTGGAGTGAACCCTCCGAGATATCAAATCATCATATATATCTGCATCATAACCGATAGTTATATTTACGTTCTGCTTTTCAAAACTTTATTCACTTAATTTGAACAAAGTGGAGTTTGTACCATAGACCGAAAACAAACTATTCATAACACCTGCCACGCAGAGGAAAATGCATAAGGAATGGAAAATATAATGAAATGAAGTTGAATAAAAGAAAATTAAAAGTACAACAGGGATAAAGAACCGTACCCGATGAAGAGAATAATGTACCGAAGGATACGGACTGTAGTTAATTCTTGCAGCACCCAAATAACGGCAATAAAAGCGATAAATCTGGCAAGCACATGCAAGAATTATCCTCGATTCCTCAGAAGTTATTACAATGCAAAGTAGACTTAGAAGTGAAGTAACTCACCAATACAAAGCCCCTCGTAGTGTCCACTGTTCAAAAATAAAAAAATAAAAAATAAAAAAAAATTAGTACGACACAAAATCTGAACATGTGGAACCATTTTTGTAAAATTCTTACATTTTTGGCAATGAAGAGTACGATAAGAAGGGGAAAGGATTAGACAACCAGCAGCGATCCGTGCAGTGAGAAGATTTGTCGATGCAAGTATGAGAGCCATACCCCAAAATGATGAACGAGATCTACAATGGGGAGGATATAATAAAGAATGATGAAGCAACATAAAAATTTGAATGAAAATTTTGAATTTTAATGAAGCTTATGCTTAGAAAGGGCAACAATCTTGAGAAAAAAAAAACGAAACTCAAATGGGAAAGAGTATTACATCCAGCCGGCAAGATCAACCAATATATACCACGGCGTGTTTGAGTGACGCCACCTTCATTTGCATGAACCTGGATGCCTTCTACCTGCATGTAAAAGGATGAAACATGAAATATGAATGTAGTTAAAGGTTCCCAGAACTAGCAAAATAAACTTAAAGTAGGTAACCCTTGTACAGACAAAATTTTGCTGCAAATTTAATTTTTATCATTCATTTTATTTTAAATGGACAAAATACATTTGGTAGATGATAGGAAAAAAAGAGTGATCGAGTTGTTGTACATCTATGACATGTTTCCCTTCTCAGAAAATCTAAAAATCCTTGGTCGGACCACTTAGCTCAGAGAGAAATGTGAACAATGCATTTGTCGCTGAGCAAGCTTTGATTCAGAGACAAAATTTAGGAATTTTATTTTGATTTCAAATATATCAACAAAAAAATTTAAATGGGAATCTATCCGTTAAAAACAGAACAAACATTTTTGGTTCATTCTTGAGATATATCACTTGTGAGTTGTCCCACATTGATTAGTTAGAGGAAGAGAGCCTTGTTTAAAGTAAAATTTGACGGAAACTATTTATCTACTATTTTAAGTGCTTCAATTTTATAAAAATCAAAATTTTGACGGGAACAAACATTTTTGGTTCATGCTGTACAATTTACAATCTGAATAAATTGAGATATTTTCAAATTTTAGAACATTTATCTACTATTTTAAATGCTTCAATTTTATAAAACGCTATTGGTGATAACACTAAGTCTTTACCATTAACAAAAGCTTTTTGAAAGATAGCAGAAACTAGATGCATTGTATATTAGCCCCTAAATGGCTAATTCGACATAGCTATATCACATTGAACAGTTGTATCCTTCAAGATTCAGTTTTGAGGCACATATGTATTATATGATAGATTTCTTGCTAATCTACATCTTCTACATATTTATACAAGCACATTAATTAAATTCATGAAAATATAAACCAAACTATGGGGAATCCTAATTTAAATACAATGCCAATGCAGTGAAACATTTCACGATAATATAGTTCATAAAAAGTATGAACGAGTGGCAGATATCATAATTTAAAATCAATCTTCAAGCCCACGGAGCGAACAAATATCAGGAAAATGTTTTGTACCTCACCACATGTAAGCTTACAAGCAATTGCATGGCTTGCTTCGTGAAGAAATACAGTGATGAGCTTAAACGGTGTCAGTAGAAATGTCCTCCATAGCTGTCATTATCATCACAGGGTATAAATGAGATAAAGGATACAAATTTCAAGGATCAATGTAATGAAAATTTATTAACATCAGCTCAAGATAACTCGGACCAGCAGGAGAGAGCTCTAAACCGAACACAACTTTATTAATAATTTGAGCCTGGCTTGATTTCTTAACAAGCCATCTAAGGCAAGCTTTAAGCGAGTCAACCACAAGTCAAGATTCATTATATTTGTGGCTTCCTAATGCACTTTCCAGCAGGAATTAGATACGTATCGAGAGTAAGATTGAGAGAAAGGTCCATTCCATTACGGCATTCTCTTCTTGATCACCTCAACCAATTCACAGTTGAAATAAAACCTAATCCTATTTGTTTCTAACTAATGCATCATGAGACCGAGTAAATGCAGATAGAATTTTCGTTGATCAAAGATTTAACTTGTGCATAAATTTGATGATATTGTACAGATATTTTTGGCAAATCAAGTTAATCTAGCGCAAATTCAATGATGGATTTTTATCTTAGTTCGTTGATGCATCATTGCATGATGGATTTTGGTCCTCAGCTCTAACTTATTTTCGTTGATGCATCAACCTCTTGATATCTCCGGTCATGATAAGTTTATTCATATCTGACAAAAGGAATAAATTTGTCGATTTTTTTAAACCAGTGTCTATATAAGCGACTAAATCAATCAATAAACTCCTGAAAACAAAATTTAAAGAGCCAATTAATAATACCATTACTATAAATTACTAAGAAACAAAAAATATCAAGATGCCTTTGCTGAAACAGTGTGCAATTAACGCTGCCAGTATCAATACCACGAGCTTGTAGGTTAAGTGGTATCACTCCCCACCCTTTTTAAGGGTATTGACCAGGGGTTCGAATCACGTATCTCCCGGTTTCTTTGAAATTTATCCTCCTCCCCTCCAACCAGTAATCCCAACTTATTCCAGTATCAATTGTTTTCCCCATCGGCTAAGTAAATAAATTATCAAGCACCTTTTACAAATGCAAAAATGATCTTGAAAAAGATTTAAAATGAAAAAATTAAAAGCCCAATAAACAAAATGGGGTAAAAATCACACAAACTGCAAAAGGGGCAAGCAACATCGCAATAATGGTAGAAATATACGCTTACTTAGAATTCAAGAATTTCAAAAAAGGGCAGATATATTCATTGCAGAGAAAGGGGGAAAAACAAAAAAAAAAAAAAAAAAAAGCTGTCTTTACTGAATCTACAGCCAAAAGTAACATGAAATAAAAAAGTGTACTCCAAAGAGTCAAACAGGAATCAAATTGGAGCAGAAAAGGAAGAAAAAAAAAACTTACAGCTAGAATAACAAGAGTGAAGACGCCAATGGTGGCAAGAAAGACTACTTGTTCATGCTGGCAACAATTACTCAGTTCCCAGTTGGGATTCATGCTTCTCTCTCCCTCTTGCAGGGAAAAAAAAAAAGAAAAAAAAAGAAAGAAGTTTTGAAAATAGTTGAAAAAATCAAGAATCTGAAAGAGGAAAATCAAGAGCCCAATCAGAGGAGGAGACAGAGTAAAAAAACTCTTCTTGATTTTAAATTTTTTTGTTTGGCTTAATGTTTGAATATGTCCATGTTACGCGGAGTTGGTGTCCTAACTGGCAAGGTGCAGAATGGTAATTTGTTTGCTGCCAATCAGGTTGCCAAACAGACCTTTGTCGTTTCCTTGGAGACTCAGACCTTTCGTCTAAGTCTTTGATAAAATAAGTAAAACCAGTTCTTGGGTTTGTTGAGTGGGCTTATTAAATGGGCCTCACAAAATCCAAACTCTTTTCTCAATATAATTAGGATTCCATTTCCATTACATAAGCCCACACAGACCAGTATCGCTGAATATTAAAATTTTCTTAGTGATACACTTACCACTCAAGTATTTTTTTTTCAATCATGTTCGTTCCATTTTTAAAAATTTATCGTCTAGCTACAGTGATTAGTATCAGCACGCTAAACTCCTCATGTACACCAACGTTATTCTTTCGATTAGGTCCGCCAATGGCGTAGCCAAAAATTATACGGGGTGGCCGTCTGAAAGTGGGGTGTGTCGGATAAAAAGATACACATAAATATTAACTAAAATTTTTTTAAATTTTACCTAGTAAATTTTTTGTAAAAAGGGAAGTCGGGACTGGTTGGCCCCTACTGCGCTAATGGGTCCCGCCTAACCCCCGGATCTGCCCTAACCGTCCGGGTTCGCTGGCGTTAGGCGCAAGTCTGCCGCCCGACTAGCGCTTAACGATCGGACTTTGAATGGTTCATTCTAGATAGGAACTATAATTTATTTTAAACGATCGGACCTTGAATGCTAGATTAGTTGTTTGAACTATCACGTAGTTCAAACTACCATGATCGTTACGAACTACCATCCTAGTAGTTTGAACAACCATGCATGTAGCTCAACAACAAAAACATATACAAAACCTAAAATACACATATAAATACGACCGAGAAATACACACACACACAAAAATACACACATACACACACGGAGAAAACACATACATACAAACGAAAAAAACACACATATAAATATGTGCACAAATACACACACGCATGAAAAATATATATATATATATATATATATATACACGCGTACAAATATATATATATACACACACACGTACGAGATATAGACAAAAAATGACAAAATGGAGAAAAGGAGAAAAAAACACCATATAGAGATTTTTTGAATTGGAGGTGGGGAAAATTGTTGAGTTTGTGAGAACAAAAAACACGTTCATTTTGAAAAGGAGGTGAAGGGAATATGTGGAAGTTTACAAAATATTAAAGTCGAGAGACCTTTTTGATAAGTGATCGGGTCAAAGGTCATATTTGATATGATAAAAACTCTGTCGAGGCAATGATCTATGACCCCGGAAATTCATTAGACAAATCTCAAAACCGCCCGATGGCATTTTTATAATATTAATAATGGTATTTTCATAATATTCGGGGACCGGTATTAAGCGATACTTAAGAAAAGTATTAGTTGTCCTTGAGAGAAAAGTATTAGTACGTAGTTCACTTAAAATATTAGTTTTGTAGTATTGACAATGATATTGAATCGAGGATAATCTTTGAAAAGTATTAGATTTTTATCTAAGAAGTATTAGTAGTACTTTTGAAAAATATTAGTAGGTAGTTCACTTGAAAATATTTAATAGCCTCTTAAAAGTATTAGTAGTCCTTGAAACGTATTAGTAGTTTCCCTGGAAAATGTTAGTTTTTCTCTGAAAGGTTTGTAGTACTTCTCATGAAAGTATGAATTTTCTAATAAAAATTATTATGGTTCCTACAAAAATACTAGTAGTCCACACAAAATGTATTAGTCTTTTTCCCATCATGTCTTTTTCCCTCATGAGTATATGACGTAAAAACACGAGAAATTAACCAAGAACACTCAATACATAATGTGAAGGAGAAATCACATAAACTAAATTCTCAATTTACTTATTCAATATTTTTGGCAATTAAAAATCTATATATACATAGATATATGTGTATGCTGTATGTATTTATGTGTATAATAATTTAATATATGTGTTTGTATGTGTCTGTCTCTATATACGAGGTTTGAAATTACAAAAAACTTTCCACAAGGTAAAGGTAAGAAGGTCATAAAGGGAACAATTAACATATTGCAATCATAATCTCCATCTGTATTTCGTGAGTGTGTTTTGTGTGTGTGTTGATATGATAGAGCCACAAGCATCGGAAGGATGGAGAGACCAAGATCTGCCCTTTTTGTTGTTGTTGAGTTGGATATGAATCGGGTTGTTTGTTAAGGATCCGTCTAACTGATTAGATCTGTTAAACCATCTGACATGAGACTTACTCATTTGATACATATCACTAAGACATATACCCAACCAGGCATGCTTTATTTGGGGATGTTATTGAGCGAGTAAATGGGTGCAGGGCGGGTAATGCATTTCGAGACTCGGACGGGTTTGGGTCGAATAATGAATTTAATAGTACCCGATTCAAACTCGACCCACATAATTCTTTTATTGAGAAGTAAATTTTTCTTAGGTTTTTTATCATGTTTATTTTGACAATTAATATATTTACACAATTATATCCATATCTCATTGAACATAATTTTTGTAATAATATCATGAAAATAAATCATACAAATAAGTTTAAATATATGATATAAGTGGGTTTAATGGGCTAGATTGGGATGAGTTTGTGATGGGGCCCAGGTCCTTTGCAACCGTAATGGGGTAATCTTGGGTCCAGACGGATCAGACCGATTGACATCCCTAGTTGGTGACTGTAGTGGCGTCTCACTCCTTTGGTTTTTACTTACGATGGATAAATCCCGTAGAAGAAGAAGAAAATAATGAATATATATACAATTTATTTAATGAGAGATAATTTTTTAAAAATATATACACGTAATTATGATATCTTATATCTATTTTTTTTATTATTTCTTACTAATAAATATTTTTAAAATTCAAATGTTGATTTTAGTTTATACAATTGAATATTTATTTTTTAAATCTTTAGTTCTTTGTTTACTCATTTTCATTCTACAACTCATTTATAATATTTTTATAGTTTTTTCTTTACAATTTGATTTTAATAATATATACATAAAAATATATTTCTTACTAACAATTGGTTTTTATTATTTTATATATTTTAGATGAAAAATAAGTGGAAGATAGTATTTGGTCCGATAAAAGATCAAATGTGATTGAATGTGATTCTTGATTAGTAGTTACTTAGTTGTCTACTTGCTTCATAGTTTGTATAATTTTGTTTACAAAGTTTAAAGATTGAGTGTTTGAACTTTAAGATTTTGGCTATGTAATGAAATTATAAACTATGTGTGTCTTTTAATATTATGGGTCGTGTTAGAGTTCACCTTTTGGTCAAACTCTAATAATTTAATATTTTTATTTTGCCTATTTACGGAAAATTTTGCACAATATATTTTGCGGAGTTCTTTCCCCAGCTGGATTTTACAAATGGGCGATTATTTTGGGAGTTGAAAAGAAGTAGGACATGAGTCCTACTTTTTGTGGATACACTCTCTCTCTAACCTCCCCACTAACCCATTATTTGGAAGTTATCTTGCATTGATCTTTTTCCGGTTATTGGCTAACCTATATAGAGGAAGGAGCTTCACGGTTTCATTAAGGATTCTAGAGCAAGAAAATCAAAGTTAAAAAAAAAAAGAGTCAATTTTATACTGAGGAGATAGAAGAAAGGTGTCTAGTATATTTTGTGGTGATATGTATCACCTTTTGCAACACCTTCGAGAGTTAGCTTCTTGTTGATAGTTTGAGAGACAAATTGAAATATAGGTTAGGTTCAAGTTGTTCTCTTATTTTTCGATAGAAGGTTGAGTGAAGATCAAGGACAATAGGAAGTAGTGGTCTTGTTCTTTCTTTTTGTAATCAACATTCTACTTCATAGTTTTACTTATTGGCGCGCACAAGTATTTTTATACTTGTGCAAATTTGCAAATCTGTGTTCATTTTCATTATTATGCTTTGTTTGTTTTTGGTGTTGATAAAATAAACAAACTAGCTGAAAATCAAAAATTTTGTTGTGTGACACATCAAGTGTTGCCAACACTGCCGCACAACACTCACTAATGCAAACTTAAAAGAATTCACCTCTTGGATTCCAACAATTAGCATCGAGACTGCAACGTCTTGATACTACTAAGTGAGATCCTGTAATTTTTGGTGTTATTTGATGGATATTCAAGGAAGTCGATGGTTCGTCCTCCGGATCTTGATGGAATGAACTACTCCTATTGGAAAGTTAAAATGAGGTCTACATCAATTCGATTGATGAGCGTGCATGGAGAAGCTATCTGATCGGGTGGACTCCTCCAAGAATAATAGATCTTTGATGGTGATTCGGTTCTAAAAGAGAGATAGATTAGTCAAATGATGATGTTCATTTTGGCCGAGTTTTAATTCCAAAGCATTAAACGATATCTTTAATCTTTTGTGGATATGACTCTCTTCAAGGTGATCTCAAATTGCAACTCAAAAGACACATGGGATGCTTTGCAGAATTGCATTGTGAAGGAACCAAGGTGTTCGTAGAACCAATCCTTACAACTCGGTTTGAAAACCTACGAATGGAGGAAAATGAAACCATTTCATCTTACAATGCTAGAATTTGTGAGATTGCAAATGAGGCATAGGCTCTTGGAGATCCGTCAGTAATGAAAGACTTGTGTGTAAAGTCGTGAGATCTATTCCTAAGAGATTTAATGTCGATTTACACCATTAAGGAACCCAAAAACATAGACACTCTACGTTTTGATGAACTTATAGGTATTTTCAGGGCGTTTGAGTTGAACTTGTCTCAATAAGAGGAATATGAGGCAAAGAGGAAAGGAAAAAGTACAACTTTTCGGTCAAACCGAGGAAGCTATAGGTGATGCCCAAAGTGATGCCAACAATGTAATGGATCACTTCATCAATGAAATTCAATATTCAGATCATGGTGAATAGACCATTACAAGTGTTGACAAGAAGGTTGATAATGTATTCAAGAAGATGAATAAGCGCAAAGACTCAAGACTCCTTTGAACAGAAGGTTTCAAGCGAAGAAGCATGAGGTTAATGTTGGAGCTTCTCCATTGAAGAAGTATGATCAAACCATTGAAAATCCATTCTTTAAACCAAAAAGATATGGATAAAGTTCAATATCGAGCATGTAAGGGTTTTGTTCATTATGCAAATCGAGTGTGCAAACACACTTAGGGAATGGGGGATGAGCGTATGTGTCTCCTTTAGTGGACGATGATGCGATTTTGAAAAAGTGGAGGAAGAGGAGCACAACCAAGGCATGCTTACTATGTGTGAAAGTATGCATCGAGAATCTGGAAGTTCGAGGTGTTGTCGGAAGTGATGTATCACAGTGCGATGCGACAATTTCTCGGTCGAAGATGGCGGTATTCTATTTGATCAATTGTCTCATATTGTTGAAACAGTCATTCATCCACAAGCTCTTCTAATTTTGATGATCAAACTCATAATTTGATTATTAAAAACAAAGAACCATGGAGAATTTGTCCAAAGTAAGTCTTGTAGTAGTGATGGTTTTCTCAAATAAAATGAAGCTTTAAAAGATTGATCCTAAATTGGAAGTTATTTTGACTAAAAGGATAAAGAACTTAAATTGGTAAAAATTGGACTTTGTAATCTTTAGAAAAGGGTGAGTAAGTTTGATTTTATCTCAATTGTGGTTGATGAGATTCTCAAAAGCGCTAGATTTGTGAAGTGGTTTGGGTTACACTAATCACACCAAATGCAGTAAACATGCTAAACAAAATCGTGGTTTTGTGAAAAAAAGCAACTCGACCATTCTTGCAAACGTCATTTTGTGTGTCATTGTTGCTTAACTCCAGGACACACTAGACCTTTTTCTCAAAAAGTTGAAAAAAGATAAGAAAATTATGTCAAGTGTGGTGCGATGTGACACGACACACACAACACAACACCTTAAGAAAATGATCAATTTTTCAATAACTCTTCTAGTGAGTAAGCAGGATGATAAAGGCCATTTTTGTCATGTTGTTTACACTTCACTAAGGTCAAATGTTGATGGCACTTGGTATTTCGATAGTAAGCGCTCCGTCACATGCCCGGTGCTAAGTCATATTTAATTGATTATGAAGTGTGGAATGATGGAAGAGTGAAGTGCGGAGGGTGCTAAAGGAAACATAATTGGTAAAGGAACTCTTAATATCAAAGGTCTTCTAAGCTCAAGAATGTTTTTCATGTTGAAAGCTTACTTGCTAATTTAATTAGTATCGTCAATTATGTGATGATGATTTACATGTGAAGTTTGATAAGGAATCTTGTTCAATTTTTTATTGAAATGATATTTGTGTAATAGTACTAGACTAGATCGATAATTGTTATTTACTTGGCAAAGATCAAACATGTCATCATCTTTGAATTTGATGAAAATATTCTTTGGCACCAAAAACTTGGACACGTCTTGAAATTTGCAAAAATTGGTCGATCTTGAAGCGAGAAGAGATATTCCTTAACTTACCTTCAAGGTAAAGTTTCACATGTTTTTGAACCTTGTCGAGAAGGTAAACAAACCGGCGTGTCTCATCATGTGAGACAACACTTCAATACAACACACTACTTTCCGCTAATTCATATGGATTTGATGAGTCGATTAAGGTTGATAGTGTAGGAGGAAAGAAATACACTTATGTGTGTGTTGATTATTTTTCAAGATTTTCTTGGGTTGAATTTTTGAAGAAAAATCGGAGACATTTGAGGCTTTTATGAGACTTAACATTAGAATTTGTAACATGCATAATTCAAGTATGGCAAGGATTCGTTACGATCATGGAAAAGAGTTTGAAAATAGTTCGTTTTTTGAATTTTTATGAAAAGAAAGGAATTTTCCATGAATTTTCGGCTCCCATAACACCTCAACAAAATGGGGTGGCCAAAAATAAAAGAATAGAACCTTGCAAAAGATGGCGGGTGATGTTATGCTCAAAGAATATTTCAAAAGGTTTTGGCTGAAGCCTTGAATACAACATGCCACATTTCTAATTGTGTGTACACGAGATCGGGTTCTACAATGACTTCTTATGAAATTTTGAATAGAAAGAAGCCAAATCTCAATCTTCCATGTGTTTGGTTGTGTCTGTTACATCTTGAATGAAGGAGGAGAATTTGGGTAAGTTGATCCTAAAAATGACAAAGGCATGTTAGTTATTCTAAAAATAGCCATGCTTATAGGATTTATAATCATCGAACTAGAATAATTCAAAAAGCTGTCAATGCCAAGTTTGATGATCTGTCAATTTTAGGAAATAAGTACGAGGATGAGAATATTGCGGATGTGATTGACTCTGTAATTGTCAAAACTTGTTTCTTTTTAAGTGATTCTCGGGATGATGCTAGAGGTGAGACCTCACCACCTTGCCAACACATTCGTTGGATAATTTTGAACAACAAGAAAATTAAAGAAAATGAAGCGAGAGATGGATAGTAATCTTGTATGTCACATGCACATAGATCCTCGAGGAAAATCCAGAAAGATCATCCCACTACTCAAGTCATTGGAAGTGTCCTTTGCTTCCATCGGAACAAGAAGAAAAGAGAGACCAAATTATAAGATATGGTTAGGCCTTCTTATTTTTCTTCTATGTGTTTGATGGTAAGTACTACATGCTTTGTGTCAAATATTAAACCCAAAAATGTGAATGAAGCACTTAAGGATAATTTTTGGATTAATGCCATGCATGAGAATTAAACGGAGTTGTTAGAAAGCGATGTTTGGGATGTGGTTCTACGTCCCGGACATTATTAATGTTATAGGCACTAAATGGATTTTCAATAATAAAAGTGATGAACATGGTAACAATGTTAGGAACAAGGCAAGATTGGTTGCCGGGTTACACACAAGTAGAAGGTATTGACTATGATGACATTTCGCACATGTTGCACGGCTTGAATCATTCGATTGTTGTTGTGTGTTTCTTTTTTCTTGATCTAAGTTGTACCAAATGGATGTCAAAAGTATCTTTTTCAATGGTTTTGAATGAGGAAGTGTATGTTTAACAACCGAAAAGGATTTCAAGATCCCACCTGAGCTAATTTTATTTTTAAACTTAAAAAGATGTTGTATGGGTTAAAACAAGCCCCAAGGGCTTGATATGAAAAAGATTAGATTTCTTAGTACAATTCGGTTTCAAAAGGGGTGGAGTTGATAAAACATTGTTCATTAAGAAAGATATGCACCATATCACAATTGCTCAAGTGTATGTGGACAATATAGTTTTTGGTTCTACTTGTGATTCATTGCGTAATGATTTTGTGAACTCTATGTCTTCTACATTTGAAATGAGCATGGTTGGAGAACTTAATTTCATATAGGTTTTACAAATTAGACAACCACCTAATGGTATTTTTTGTCTCCTGATGTAAATATGCCAAAAACTTGGTAAAAGAATTCAATCTTGATAACAGCAAACACATGAAAACACTCATGAACACAAGTCAAAAAAGTTGTGCATGGGATACGATTATTAATGCGAAGGTGTTGACAACACCTTATATATATGAGCATGATAGGGAGTTTACTTTACCTGCTTTGCAAGTTGGCATATCATATGTTTAGTGTTTGTGTATGTACCCGATGCAATCGACCACTAAAATCACTCTACTTGAATGTGTAAGTCAGCGGCTACGATAATCTAGAGGGTGAATAGATTATCTCCATCTTTTCGATTTTTCGCCCTCTTATTATTGAATGCTCAAAGACAATAATAAAGGTGCGGAATGTAAACAACAAGCGTCGATTTATAGTAGTTCAACCACTTTAGGGCCTAATCTCTACCGCGAGTATATCAGGGATGGATTTAAAAAAGAAAAAGAATTTTATTAATTACCAAAATTAATACAAACTCAACTTACAACATCTTGAAGAGCACCACACTCTTCTTCAACACCACCTTTGGAGATTACCCACAATCTCCTTTGACTGACCTTGTGAAGATTACCACAATCTTCAACCTTGAAGAATACCAAATTCTTCACACCTCAAAAAGAAGATCACCACAATCTTCTTTTTATCACCTAGATCATCCAAGTGTGTTCTTACCACCAGAACACTCACAAGGATATCTTGTGTTGAATGATAACCAAAAATCAAGATTACAACTCGATAATGAATATTACAATTTAAGTGCAAAGTGTAATCAAGAATAGCTAGACCTCAAGGATGTTAAAGTGATAAGCTAGGCAAAATTACAACAAGAATAATAACAATGAAGAACAAATATTTGCTTGAAGTGTATCTTGTTGTGTTGTATCTCTATTGTTGTATTGATTGCTCCAAAACTTCCTCTATTTATAGGAGATGATTGATCAAGCATAAGCTCCTCTTGGGATTGAAAATCTACAAAACAATACAATTAAAATCAAGAATATAGCTGTTAGAAATCAATCTCACATTTTAAGGAAAAGATGTCTGTTTGTCAAGCGGTTAGATTTTTCTTTGTCAAAAGATAGAGCGGCCGATGCAACGCGAGGAAATAAGTTCAAAAAATGACAAAGCATTTTTTACATAGAGGCGGCCGGTCGGCGTAGGGATTCGCGCCGGTCACCCTTATATTCAACGGTCCACGCTTGAGAAAATGAAGATCAAAGTTTCATTTGTGCAAGCACTTGCGGTCGGCCGGTCCCCAGCCCTGGCGGCCAAGTCGGCCGATCGGCCTTGAGCGGCCGTCGGCCTAACTTGATTTTTTCTTCCATCTCATTTCTGTTTCAAAAATCATCTTGGTCGGGTTGCCCTATAGGGCGACCGATCGACCTCGAGACGAGAAAGTTGTCCTATTTTTGTCGAAAATAAAATTCAAGAAATACTCGAAAATTTAGTAAAAACATTTTAAACCAATCGGGAGTATTTAGACAACATTTATGAACCTTGTTTTGAAGTAAAAACTTATAAACATAAAATCATTAAAAGTGTTGTCCAATTTTATCTAAAGTAAAACTTGAAGAAATACTTAGGAAAATATTAAAATCATTTTAAATCATTTAGGAGTATTTGGACAACAATTAAAAACATTGTTTTGGTGTAAAAATGAAATCATCAAAATTAAGATAAAAACATGTATCAAACAATCTCCCTTTTTGATGATTACAAGCCAAAACAATTTTTAGAAATATTAGAGGACAATTTTAAAAACAATTTTCCGGTAAAAACATCTAACCGTTTGGAAGCAACCAAAATTTCCAAAATACATAAGCAACCAAGAAAGGAGTAATTATATTCAATAATAGGCATAATAAGCACAAGCTCCCTATCAACAAGCACATCAAGAATAATGTAAAAGCAATTAACCATAAGTCAAAAAGCTTAACTTTTACAAGTTGTTTAAGAGCATAAGCTCCTGTCACAAAACATCATTAGACAAGTATATAAGTCCATCAAGCAACAATTGGACTAAAAATAAATCACAACATATGGCTTTTAGAGCCGTAGCTTATAGCTTTTATAACTAGCTTTATTAGCTTCTTTGAGCTAAAGAGCCATTTTCTGTTTCTCCCCTTTGGAATCATCAAAAGAATGTTAGGATGATAAAAACATCGATACAATTATATCAAAGTGCGCAAAAGAGTCGGTTTATCGGCATTGAGCAATTTAGGTTTAAAGCGGAAGAAAATGGGAGAAATGAAACATGATGAGTTCAAGCTCTCGTTTTTTTTTTTTGCCAAAACATGATTTCAATAATAATATGAGACATTTGAAACCAAAGAGAATCATGTAGATGATGAATCTTACATTGAAAGCATTTTAACGAGCACTTGGCGGGCGTCAAAATTTGAAGAAGATGTATATAGCCCTTGAAAAAGAATTTAAGCCAAGTTTATCATATCATCACCTAAAGCAATTTTCAACATATATTCAACAAATAATAGGCCTAAACAAAGTAAATTCTCAAGGGTTAAACCCAATTGAGATAATTTTAGCAAAAAGATCAAGGCATTACAAATGCCGTCAAAGCAAAAACTTAAAGAGCCATCAAGTAATATATGTCAAGCATCAAACAATGCATATTAGACATTACAAATTTCCCAAATAATCCATCTAAACAAAATGATCAAGACATATCAAGTGCATTTAAGCAAAAATTTAAAAGAAGCACTTTTACCATCAAGTACTTCATACCAACAATCCAACAATGCCAACCAGAGTATTTTTACCATCAAATACTCCATCAATATCATGATCATCCACAAGTCATTTCCAACTTGCTATTTTAACCCTTTCAAGAAAACAAGCAAATCCATTAGTGCAATTTTGAGTTTTACAAGAAAGTTCAAAAGAAATACAAGACAACATGGACAAAGAAGAAAATGCTAGAATAGTAAAGGGGTGGGGACATCAATCCTCGTCCGAAGAGAAGCAAGTTAGGGAATAATATCTTTGATGAATTTTTCAATTTGCCGATTGACTTTTTCAAACTAGAATTTTCTTTCTTCACAACCCAGAGCTCTTTTCTAAGAGAGGCTACATCTCTAAATGTATATCTTTCCACTTTGGCCATTCTCTCTTTGAGATTTAAATCTTCAACATCGGCTCGTCTTCATCTTCTTCCTCATTTCCTTCATTTGGTGTTCTTCCTCATTTTCTTCCTCCCCAATTTCTTGTTCATTCCCCACATTCTCTTTTTCTTCATTATCTTGTTCATCTTCATTCCCCACATTCTCTTCTTCCTCATCTCTTTGTTCATCAATATTACCTCTTCCCAATATTTTCAACCTCATTGTCATTAAAGAAATCATCCACGAGGTTGTTGTTGATGTCGGGCACGCCCCTAGCGGCTTTGGTGGGAACCCGTGGTAAATGTCGTTGCATTCTTACCATTTGTAGAATGTTGGCATTATCAAAGTCATTGTGATGAATTTAAGGTATTCATCTCATTTTCGGAGTATCGATAAGTATAATAGTCGGCAAATCAAATTTCCCAGTATATTTTTTTCTTAGTAAGCTTTCTTGATTCCGACAAACAATACGGAAAAATTGCCCCATAATTTACTCTTTCTCCTCGAACAATCTTATAGGTGAGAAAGAGTTCGGGAGTTACTCGGAAGTTTTACTTCTTTTTCACAAAACACAATAGGAGCAAATAATAGATATAATCCGATAATTTGGCGGCATTGCGAGAAGTATGTTACTTGGGATACACTCCTAAAAAGGTTTTCACCTCATCTGGTGAAACAGTGAAAATATTATCATCTGATGAGTGCAATCTTTGCATTAACCACTCCATCATTCGACCACATTAAAAAGATTAAAATATCGCCAATGTCCATGAAAAATGCCTACCATTAACAAATGTGTGAAGTTCAACGGATTATCTAAGTAGCATCAACAATCACATATTTGCATAAAAAAGTTTTATAAGCTCGTCATCATAATGCAAACATGGATTATCCCATAGTGAAACCCAACGCCTTGAATTTCAAAATAATACAATATCCGAAAATTCATCATGAAATGCTAAAAATCAAACCATACGAGTGCACGCAATTTTCTTGTCGTTCAACCCAATGTTTTCATAGTGCTCTTCCATAAGCTTATTTAAAAATCAAAATCTATTAACTCTAGAGGAGGCTCATAGAGAAGTGATAACTTACTAGAGTCCCAATGAATATTTGATTTTGAAATCGGCTCTCAATTCAACCATCTCTCTTACGTAAGCGGTTTGATTATCTCCTTGTGGAATATCAACTTGTTGGGGTTGGAGAAGATTCGCCCTTTTGCTTCCTTCTCCTCTTTTGAGGATTTCATTGATAGAATTTCTTGGAGGAGCCATAAATGTGAGATTCTTACGAGAAATAGGAGGATTAGCAACAAGAATCGTGAAAAATGATGAAAAATTGGAGAAGCTTAGAGATAAAGGGAATTTTTCGCGGTGAAAGGGTTTGGAGGATTTTGATGTTCTGTTTCAAAAGTGAAGATAGACGGGTTATAACTTAAAAAATTGCCATGGGCGGCCGGTCGAGGTGGGGTGCGGCCGGTCGACGTGCGAGCGATCGGTCGCCCCTGCCTCGACCGTCCCGTGCGATTTTTCAATCTCCGAGTTTTTCAAAAATCGATTTTTCACCCCAAAGTTTTTAAAACTTTGCAAAAGATAATTTTGGACCAAGTCCAACAAATACGGGTTCGGGAAAATATATATTCGAGAAAATCGAGACTTAACGAGTAGTGCCCTTTTAAGAAAAATTTATAAAATCATTTAGGGGCACTTAAGGGGTTGAAATGAAATATCTTGAAAGATATGTGCATAAGCATAATATCGAGTTATAAGAGAAATACAGTGAACATACCTCGATAGTTTAAGAAACTTGATGAAATAGCCAATGAATATGAGATATATATCTACACGATTCTTAAACAAAATTTGCATGATAGCACAAGTGTAGGCAAATAACAGGAGATATCAAGAAAAACAGCTATGCTAAAAAAATACATAAGAGTTAATAAACCACATAAGTCTAATTAAATGCACAAGAGTTTTAGAAACATCATGCAAGGTCTTCTAAAAAAATTTTGAAACTCACAAATATATTGAAGACCTAAATTTTTAAAAAATAATGAAAACTCATTTGCAATCAAAACATGCATACTAACAAAATAAAATGTATATTTAATGGGGAGATACGGTTTACCAATTTCGCCATTTCCATGGGTTATGTCATTCCCGATGTTGATGGTATCTTCCTTTTTGAAAATCTTCATGTTGATGATCTTTCTCCAATTGCTCCATTTCAAACATTGTGGCCTTCCCATTTTTGAAAGTGTCTTTCTCTTGGAAAATGACTTTGTTGAAAGTGTTTTCTCCTTTGATCAAATGAAATGGTCATTTGATGTTTTCTTGGTGGTATGAATTTTCTTGATTATTATTTCATAGGTGCCTAATATAACATTGTTTTGTGGTACCCTCAAGTCTTGGGTCCTTTGGGATTAGTGCTTGAGACTTTTAGGTCTCCACTGATAATTAGAGCTATTTCTAGCCCGACAAGTATTTACCGTATGACCCTTTTACCGCAATAAAAACAAGTAATAGCTTTAGGAGCATAATGACCAATATCTTAGAGACTTGATTCGTTTTCATATGATTAACATCATTAAACATGATCAAGTTCTAGTTTGAATTATCACAACAATCAACAATTTCATCGGTACTAAGTTGGATTTAGATAAATCCTTTTTCATGTAATTAATATCCTCAACAAAGTCTATTTTGTTTCTCAAAGGTTTCTAACCTTGTCAAGTGTGGTGGTGTGAGCACATGATAGTGATTCATAGGAAGTAAATAAACTATCCTTATCATTTTTTCAAAACATTGAATTCCTTTTTCAAATTTTTGTATTTAACAAACAAGCTTTGGAATTCATTTTGAAGATCATCAAAATCATTTTGCAAATCACTATAATCATTTTGTATAACAATATCATAGGAAGTAGGGTTTAAGACATGCCTCGTTTCTTCTTCGATGCCCATAAGACAATGTTCAACTTCTTCATAGTTGGAAGTTGTAAGCTTGTTCTTAGATTTGACATTGTATCCATTTGAGAAGTAGATGCTTTTGTTTGACTCCTTTCATTTGCATATACTTCATGAATGGCTTCTAATTTTGCCATACTTCATGAGCGATCGAATTCCTACCAATATGTTCATATTCCAAATTAGTAAGTGAACAATACAAAATATTGAGGAGTTTTACCATTTAAGGAGATGGTTTTCTTTTCTTCATCATTGAGCTCCTTGAGAGCTTTGGATGTTTATGGTGTGTCTTTCATTGGAATGGATTCTCCATTGATGATGATGTTCCAAATATCGAACCCGCAACCTTGTAGATAACATTCCATTCTTTCTTTCCAAAAAATAAAATTTTTGGAATCAAATAGTGGTGGCTTGGTGGTGGAAGTGCGGAAAGATGAGCCGTTCGTAGCGACGATCGTTCCTCTTCACTCGCGATGTGAATCGAGCTTGCCAAAAAGTTTGTCTCACGATACCCTTGTAAAGTCAATTGGCTACGATAATCTAGAGGGGAGTGAATAGATTATCTCCATCTTCGATTTAGCCTCTCCGAGCCGAAGATGCTCAAAACCGATAACAAAGGTGCGGAATGTAAACAACGTCGTCGATTTATAGTAGTTGACCCCTTAGGCTAATCTATACCGCGATTATATCGGGATGGATTTCAAAAGAAAAAGAATTTTATTAATTACGAAATTAATACAAACTCAACTTACAACACCTTGAAGAGCACCACACTCTTCTTCAACACCACCTTTGGAATTACCACAATCTCACTTTGTGGACACACTTGTGAAGATTACCTTGATCTTCAACCGCTTGAAGAAATATAAATTCTTCAACACCTCAAAAAAGATCACCACAATCTTCTTGCACCTATCACCTAGATCATCCAAGTGTGTTCTTACCACGAGAACACTCACAAGGATATCTTGTGTTGAATGATAACCAAAAATCAAGATTACAACTCGATAATGAATATTACAATTTGAGTGCAAGTGTAATCAAGAATAGCGCTAGACCTCCAAGGATGTTAAAGTGATAATTAGGCAAAATTACAACAAGAATAATAACAATGAAGAACAAATATTTGCTTGAAGTGTATCTTGTTGTGTTGTATCTCTATTGTTGTATTGATTGCTCAAAAAGCTTCCTCTATTTATAGGAGATGATTGATCAAGTATAGGCTCCTCTTTAGGGATTGAAAATCACAGAAAAATACAATTAAAATCAAGAATATGGCTGTTAGAAATCAACCCCACATTTTAAGGAAAAGATGCTTTGTCAAGCAGTTAGGATTTTGTTGTCAAAGATAGGCGGCCAGTCATCCACGAAATAGAAGTCAAAAATGACAAAGCATTTTTACATAGGGCGCAGAGTCAGCGTAGGGTTCGGCCAGGGTCGCCCACTATGTTCAACGGTCCACGCTTGAGAAAATGAAGATCAAAGTTTGTTTGTGCCCCAATGCACTTGCAGTCTGGTCGACGGTTTGATCGGCGCCCGAGCGGCAGAGTCGACTGCTTGATTTTTCCGTCTCATTTCTGTTTCAAAAATCATCTTCAGGTGCGGGTTGCCCTAGCAGAGGCGACCGATCGACCTCGAGGCTGAGAAATGTTGTCCTATTTTTGTCGAAAATAAAATTCAAGAAATCTCAAAATTTAGTAAAAACATTTTAAACTAATCGGGAGTATTTAGACAACATTTAGGAACCTTGTTTTGAAGTAAAAACTTATAAACATAAAATCATTAAAAGTGTTGTCCAATTTTATCTAAAGTAAAACTTGAAGAAATACTCGGAAAATATTAAAACCATTTTAAATCATTTAGGAGTATTTGGACAACAATTAAAAACATTGTTTTGGTGTAAAAGAAAATCATCAAAATTAAGATAAAAACATGTATCAAGCAGAATGTTGTTAAAAGAATTATTAAATATGTGAGTGGATTAAGCGGTTAGGGATATGGTATACAAAGGACACCTAAACATTTTTGTGGGGTTTTTAGTGACTCAGATTGGATTGGTGACTTGGAGGATAGAAAAAGTACCTCACGGTGGATGTTTTTTTTTTTACGGGAAGTAATCACGGTATCTTGGTATAGTAGAAGGAGAATTGTGTTTCTCTTTCTCGTGAGAATCTGATATCGGTGGTTCTTGTTTGTGCCCAACTTATATGGATGAAGCAAATGCTTGATGATTATGGTATTTCTAGTCATATTAAGTCATGTATTGTGATAACCTAGTCATAGATATCTCACAGAAATCCGATTGCAACACTCGAACTAAACACATTGACGCAAGAGCGCCCATTTTATTCGGGATTTGGTGGAAGAAAATGTATGATTTGCATTGATCATGTTTCCCACTAAAAATCGGATCATTGACATTCATACTAAATCGTTGGATTATGAGATTTTCGATCTCCGAGGAAATCTCTAGGAGCATCAATGTCTTTGGCTCTTAGAGTGTTGTTGTATGAGGTGAAGCAATGACATTTGTAGCTTTTTATTTTTGTTTGATTAATTTTATTTTTAGGCTTTTAGGCATGTTGGATAATATCTTGGGATTTTCAAATTGGGTTTTGCCATACGTGTGAAGCTTTTTCGGTTGGATTCTAGTCTATTTTGTGGCAAAAATTGGATTGAATATCTTTATAAGTCTTTGCACATTTTTCTTACCTTCTCTTTTTGTACATATTTTTAGCTCTATTTTTATTTGTATTTTAGAAAGTAGTTGAAGTCTTTCATCTCTAATATGATCATGCTGACGAAAATTGTAACTTTGATCAAATATGAGCTTAGCTCATTTGGTTATAATTATTAAAGTAGTTAAGGAATCTTTCACAATTTTGTGATCATGTTCCATGTGAAACAATGACATGTTAATTAAGAGCTTTCGTGTACTTGCTTAACAAACAAAAAAAAGGAAAAACAACAAAAAAAATATTTATTTGAATTGGTTGAATGCTGTAAAGAAAAATCTAAAAAATAGATGCGAGTATGGCCGTGAAAAATGATTTTGATGAAAGCAGAAGTGTTTTATGAGATAGGAGCCAACACTCTCTGTGAACACCTTGTGGTATATCTTCAGATTTTTGTGTGCTTGTCTGTATTTTTATTATTTTGATTTTTTTTTCTTTCTTTTGATTTTTAGGCATGTCGGGATGAGATTGGTGAAAAAGTTATTATAAGCGATTTTGGATGTTACTTGTAGCCGTTATCTTATTCTCTCCATTATCCTAAATTTTAGAGGCTTAATGTTAGTGGGTTGAATTGGTGGGAGTTTAATATCTAGAACTAGAGATAAATAAGCGCCTTGCTTGGTGGGTAGTTATTTAAAGTGGTTATATCTTTATAGATCTATGATTTAATTGATATTTATAACATCATTTTCTTTCAGATTTTTGATCCCTCTTATTCCATTCCGAGTTGAGATTAATCATGGAAAATGAAAATATTACCAAAATCTTGGCCAAATTGAAGGAAGGCCCACAAAATCCCTCGGCTCTCCAAACCAGCTTCCAAACATCATCTTCGCCACGAAACACCCCAAATTCACGTCACCTACCAACCCCAAACACAACAACATCTTCTCTTTCTCTTCCCAAACCTAAAAATGGTTTTCAACCCATCAGATATTAGGAAGCGAATGAGCACGAGCAGGGCAGGAAAGAACTTCTTCAAGTGTCCAGACCAAGTGTGCGCTTACGATACGGCACTGAAGAAATTGGGGATAAAAACCCCGAATATGACCGAATCATCTTTGCCTTCGACAAGCGATTGTACCAATAATTCACCCGCTAAAGATGTTCTTGGGATTCAACTCACTGGGTATGAAGAGAACCGGTTGGATGCGGACAATCCGCTTTGATCTGAAAGTATTAAGAAGGCGTTCGGTCCTCTTGGTCCCCATTCACAAAAATGTCGAACGTCTTCAGTTAAGCCCCTTATGGCGAGTTTTGCGTCCCAAAAAGAAGGGCAAATTAAAATGTTTGCATCCGGGGGTCCTCTTCTTCTAAACGCTCAAAACCTCTACCCGTGTTGATCTATGGTTTAAAAGAGGGTTCACTTGATGATGTTATACGAGAAGGATGTTGGTGTAGAAAGTAACCGAGGTGGCCAGGCATGAGGAGGACAGAAAATTGGTGGTGAAGGTGATGAGTTTGAGTTTGTTGTTGAAATGGCAGAAGGTGTTCGAGGTGGTGCCAACAGTGACACACGAAGGAACATGAGGCATTTTCGGACATAATCATGGAATTTCTGTGAGGGCGGCTTAATGATGGTAGCGATCGTAGCTCACGATTGCGAGTCCGAGTACAAAGATGAAGAGAAGATGGTGAGGAAGAACTGATGATGAGGAGGCGGGACTAATGTTGGAGATAGAAGATCACGAAATGAATGTGCCGCCGAAATGAAAAAAGGAAGCTGGCGAGAGGAGTGTCACAAGGTGTTACCACACTCACACCACATAACTGATGTTGATGGAAAATTGATCCTGAATGGTGAAGAATTTGCTCAAGATCGGCGGTGACTCGTCTTGAGATAAGTTCCCAAATTCTTTTGAGATTTAACTGCGCGAAAGTTTGGTAATGTCGGGGTATGTCATCGACAACGATATTATCCCTGAAAGACCACTCAATTTGATGATTTCTCCAAATACAACACTTGTGACCTTTTTTAGAAAGAAAGACATTTTCTTGAGTGCTATCATGCTAAGCCATATGTTGAATGTGTTGTATGTGAATTTTATTCGAATATTTTTGAAAAATACTTTCAACAAATATTAACTCAAAATTTGGCAAAGTATCTTGAGAGGAAAAGATTTACAACTTCACACCTCAATCATTAATAACCACATTGGCTTATCTAATGATGAAGGTGATCTTGTGTTTGAAAATGAAAAAGAAGTTATAAAATAGCTCGGCTGGAAATGTTAAGCGTAGCCAGCTCTTTATTAAGCTTTATTCTTCCAATTTAACCTCGAAATATGCAGTTTTACACAAAGTGGCCATTGCTAATTGGATACTACTACCAATAACTCCTTTATTACAAAAGCCAGGGCATTTTCTTTTTAAAGTTGATAGAGGTTTTGAAATTAATTTTGGTGAGCATGTTATTTCTCATTTGAGCTTTCTTTGAAAAAAAAGAATCGTATGGCGGTCACGGTTTCCTTTCCTAAATCTTCTCTATCCTAGCAATACGTAACTTC